>OX578147.1:131164821-131773971 GCA_951213105.1 Amaurobius ferox
GAAGTCAGTTCTGAATATAAAATTACAATTAAAGTAAAACAATTTTTTTTATTTTTCTAATGATTATATATATATATATATATATATATATATATATATATATATATATATATATATATATATACTAACAAAGCATCTGCCTACGTTAAGTGTCATTCCCCTGTTATGCTGTCATTTACTTGTTTTAAAATGAAAATTTACATTTTCTATTTAATTTCCCCAAAACGATCGCTGCTATTGTATTTTTTATAGTTTAAACCACCCATGTTAAAATATAATGCAGAAAACAGGTTGAAAAATAAAAAAAAAATAACATTATAACAAGAAAGATCAAAAAGCCCGTTTGGAGAAAATGCCCCATATGATATCCTTTCGATGTCAAAAATGAAAACTGTTTATCAAACATTTTTACTTTCTTTATAAACATAATGTATAAAGAAAGTATTGTGACGGGGTCGAAAATTTGAATTTAAGTTTTCGACGGGAGAGCACGTTTCAAGTATCCCTGATCACGAATCAAACATTTTCGAGGTGATGTCTGTGTGTGTGTGTGTGTGTGTGTCAGTGAATCTCAGTAGACGATATCCCACGAACGAATGGAGCGATTCGAATGAAATTTGGTACAAAAATCGCAATCTGTGAATACTGGAAGCCTATTGTTTTTAAACGCAATCGAATGTTCAGAACCCCTAAATTTTCGAGTGAAATTTTGAAAAAATCATGAAAAAATCAAAACCTTTAATAAAGTTACGCAAATAGACATTTATGTAAATTTTCCTTAAAAAACGATTGACATAAACTTTAGAACGCTAGCGTGAACCGTTCTCGAGATATTGCAAATTTTTCAAATAAATTTATTAAAAAATCCCATAAATTAAAAAAAAATACATTAACTGTTGAGAAACGTGTTCACTTTTCATATGTAATATTATGCGATAAATTTGGTGACATCCTTCTCGTGGATCTAGTTCGTTCCATTCATAAGAAAAGATACTTTGAGTAATACATTTGTATTTGAACGCCAATAGTCATTTATCTGCTATAAGAATAACCTATTTCTCCGTCTACAACGCTTGGCGAGATTTTGGCGACAAATTTGGCGAAATATCACAAACTTGGCGACTTTTTTAAATGTTGCCAAATTAACGAAAATCTCGCCAAATGGATAAAAATGACGCTAAATCGATGAAAATGACGACAAATTAACGAAAATTCAATATCTTGAAAGAATATAAGTATCTACTATAATAATAACCAATTTTTTATTTTTGCTGTAAAATTAGCAAATTCATTGCAATATATAAGGAAAGTCATGTGCTGCCCACATCAGATTTTTATTACTTGTGTAGGTGCCTCATTTATTGACATCTAGCCACTGAGAATACGCGAAGCACTAATGAAATGTCCAGTTAAAAAGTGATTTAAAAATTATTTGTAACTTGAGATTTATAACTTAGCAGACAGTCGGCACCGAATAAATTCCCGAATGGCCTAACTCAGAAGTGGGTAACAGAATTAACTTTATCTCGCGTGAAATCATTTTGGAAAAAATAATAAATAAACATAAAGTTGAAAAGTAAACTTTTTTTAGGAGAAAATTCTATTTGCGAGTTATTTTGATAAGAAATAACACGATTTAGAAAAGAATCGTTCTTTTAAAACCAGATATCAGTTCTGGAACACTTCGCGTTCGATTTCGTCTAATGCGGATATATAAAATACAGAGTCAGAGTATAAAAGGTAAAGAAATAAAAAAAAACACGGTTAAAAGGCTGAAGCAGCATGTGCATTTTATGATGTTCTGCAATTAAAATACATCTTATTCTTAAAGAGAAATGTATATTTTAATACATTGTGAATTAAAATAGATAAATTACCAATAAATACATTTACTTTAAGTCCAGCAACTCATAAATTTTAATCTCTTATTAGTATATATATATATATATATATATATATATATATAGAAGTCTTAGTCAAGGAAAGTCATAGACATGACCAATAACTTGAGAAGTATTAGGGTTATTGTATATTTTTATGCAGATGTATATTTCTATGGCCATATATATTTTTATGAAAAATGTATATTTCAATACATTATGAATAAACGGAAAGTTTGAAATCTATGAATTATCTATAAATAAATTAGTATTTTTGGCAACTCACAAATTTTATCTCTTATCAGTATATACATATTACATATACAAATCTTAGTCATAGAAAAACATAGACAAGACCATTAACTTGCAAAGTATTAAAGTTATCGTATATTTTTATACAGATGTATAGTTTTATGCAAATGTATATTTTTGTGCCAATGTATATTTTGTGCAGATGTGCAGGAAACTCCTATGGCGCTACACGATTAGAAACTTTAGGGGTGGGGGCTGACTCTCTTTCTATAGGGGTACGATAAGTTGTCTTGCTTCCTGTTACAGATAAAAAAAAGTAAATTTCAAAGTTGTAGAGAATTGTAAAATTGGTACCAACACTTTTGTCCCACAGTGAAAGCAACAAATTGACTCTCTAATTTACGATTTCAAAAGATGCAATTTTATTAATCTGAATGTAACAATGTGAACACAGAGATATTGAAAAACAAGCGGAAGCATCTTGTTACACATGTGCAAACATGCCCATTTACGAAGGTGTTTGTATTTGAATGTGTTTGTATTACTGAAGGTGTTTGTATTTCATGTTAATATTGCCGATTCAGCGCCTCTAGCGGTGCAAATTAGTGGAGCATATAAGTGCTGTTTGATTGTATACTGTTCCTCTTTACGTTGTGCTTGTGAATAAATATAAATTATCCAGACACTTGGACTCGTTCTTGTATCCTGCGTGTACATCCACGATTTCTGAAGCAAGTACATTCGTAACAATACAATGCATTTGCTTCTTTCAAATTGAAGAAATTATGCCGAGTTCGCGATGTATTGCACCAAATTAGACGTCAGCTTGCCAAATTTGTCATCAGGCGCCACAAATAGCCAGGAAAAAGATATTTTCTTATATGTGAATAAAAAACTATTAGCGAATTGCTGGGCGTCAAAATACAAAAAAAAAACCTAAAACATATTCTCCCTTGAATGGAATGAACTAGATCTTCAAAAGTGTTCTTAACAAATTTCTCCCATAACATTGCACATAAAAATGGAACATATTTCACAACAGTTAATTTTTTTTTATTTTATGTAATCATTTTGATAAATTTATTTGAAAAAATTGCAATATCTCGAGAATCATTCATGCTAACGTCCTAAAGTGAGTGTGTTCTATTCGTTTTCTAATAAGAAAATTACATGCGAAATGATCATTGATGTAACATGATTGAAAGTTATGATGCTTTCTTTCAACATTTCATTCAAAAATTTCAGTGTCTTCCGAACATTCAGTTGTGTTAAAATTAAAAGGACTTCAGTATTCATCGTTTGTAATATTTGCATTAAATTTCGTTTAATATATGTTATTCGTTTGTGAGATATCATGATTAGCCTCATGGATACACACGCTAACATACATACATATATACTTACACACACGCACATTAACACACACACACAGACTAATGCACACACACACATATACACACAGACATCACTTTAAATGCGTCCGATTCGTGTTCAGGAGTGCTTAAAACGTCCACTTAAATTCGAATTTTTGACCCCCGTCACAATGCTTTTCCTATATATTACACTACATATACAAGGAAAGTAAAAATATCTCTGTCCGCAAAATCTTACGTTCTATTTCAATGTCTGATATCTTTCTGCAAAATCTGATGCTCTAGTTTAACTTCTGATATCTGTCTGCAAAAAAAAAAAAAAAAAAAAAAATAATTTTTGCGAAGTTTCGATTTGCGATCGGATGCCAGATAGAGAGGCATGCCAGCAACAACTATTTAAATGAGTGGGGATTTCGATTTTATTTTATTTTCCCTTTCTTTTCCCTTTCCCTTTTTACTTTCCCTTTTGCCACGATTTTTACATTTGCGGAAACTTACACGAGGAGACGCTTTGAGGCATTTAATGAATTTTTGAACTAGGGAGAGCAGCGGTTTGCGATTGTGTAACGCGGCGCTTGTAAATCTATATTTTTGGTTTTAGCAATGTTATGTCTATCGTAAGCTGTGGCTACTGAAAAATAACTGTTAAGTTATTACTAGTTTGTTAAATAACTAGTTCCTTCAAAAAAAGTGACAGCTGAAAAAAGTAAACTTATGCACCGCAGCTGTTTGTGTTTAATTCACGATATACAACGAGACAAAAAGAAAAATCTGATGTGAGCAGCATATGACTTTCCCTACAGCCGCAAATTCTTGTTCTCTTTCTTTCTTTCGTATTGCAATAAACTGAGTTTAATTTCACAACAAATATACAAGAAAGTATTTTATAACTGTCTCAGCGCTTCCATTTCATCATATGTCGACCAAATATAGTTTTCTGCAGAATGGTTTATAAACGGAACCAGTGTGTTTCATTCTTTGGATTTGATTCTGAAGACATTTTTAAAACAAGAACAGATTTTTTTTTTTTTTAATAAAAAAATTCAATTTATTTTTTCAAAAGAAATTATAATTTTAAATACTGGTAGATATATTAAGTCGCGAACAAAGCCGGTTACTTATAAACTTAATGTTTATTAGTGTTTCTACTTTATGTTTATAAATTTATAGTAATTAGTGTTTAGACTTTATCCTATAAGTTTATTATTTATTAGTGCTTATATTTCAGTGAATAAAAATATTTGTAGGGTGAGTCTTCACATGGTTTTTTCGAGCATTATTATTCGAAAATTTTTACGTATATTTGATTCTTAAAATATCTTTAAAATAAATTTATATCACAGTACAGCTGGGATAGTTCATCTTGCAGCACAGCTGGGATAGTCCATCTTACAATACAGCTGGGATAGTCCAATTATCAGTACAGCTTAGATACTTCATCTTATAGGATATCTGAGATGTTCCATCTTATTGTACAACAGTGCCTGTTTATCTTACAAAGCAACTAGGTTTCTTCATCTTACAGTAGATCTAAATTTCGTCATCCCATAGTAAAGCTAGAACTTTTTATGCCACAGAAAATCTATGATTATTCATACTACAGGAGTGCTATGATTATATATACTATAGAAGAGCTGTGATTGTTTATAATACAAGAGAGCTAGAATTGTTCATGCTAGAGAAGAGTCATGATTTTCCATACTGCGGAAGAGCTATGATTGTTCTTACTACAGTATAGTAATGATTATTCATACTGCAAGAGAACTATGATTGTTGATATTACAGGAGAACTATGATTGTTCATACTATAGGAGCGCTATGATTGTTCACACTACAGGAAAGTTATGATTGTTCATACAATAAGAGAGCTATGTTACTTCATCTTGTAGGAGAAGTATGATTATTCATCTTACAGCACAGCTGAGTCTACATTTTTATACTGCAAAATGCATTTTCTTTGTAAAGAATAAAAATATGTACAGTACGGATATTATGTATTTTAAGAAAGTAATAAGCTAAAAACTTGGATAAAAAGTTACTGTTTTATGTAACTTCATCAGAAAGAATAGAAAAACAAGTAATCCCCAAGAAACTTTTGTATCTCAAGGATCATTATAACTTTCCAAAATTAACTTTGTTCAATCTTATATCCTTGTCGTTTTAAACATTTTATAGACAGACAAAAAAGATATTTTGAAGCCAGAATTTACAATGTATAATGTTCGAAGTTTACTAAGAATTGGTCTGCTTTTAAAGTACAAGTATTAAATATTTTTCGTTCGATTTTATGTCTCAATTTAAATTCTTAAGTCACAAAACCGAAGCAGCTGTATCCTTTTAGAGTGCAAGCGTGAAAAGAAGTATTTTAATTAAGGAAACATCAAGTTATAGAATGAAAAGTGATAGTATTTTAAAAACTTGATTAGAAAAATTTTAAAGCAATTTTATTTTCTGGTTTACTTTAATAATACCTTCAATTTGAATAAATCAATTTATAAGAGGAATAAAGTTGGAAACGAGCAAAAGTTATTAATTTTAAAATTACAACTTTATAGTAAAACCCTTGGCATTTTATTAGCATTGGCAAAGAGCATTTTATGCCAGTTTACAAAAATATGTTCCACGAAAATCTAAATATATATATATATATATATATATATATATATATATATATATATATATATATATATATATATATATATATATATATATATATGCAATACCTATGAAATATATATATGTATATAGATAAAAAGTCGAGTCACATTATTATGACCACCTGCTAATATCCAGAATAACCGCCTCTGGCAGCCAAATACCGTAAGAGTAACGCATCAAGGTGTTGAATCGTTGGTAGAGGTGTTTGGAGCCATGCAGACTGCAGTGCTTCCAACATTTGCTGACAGGTGCGTGGTGGTGGAACCAGTTGTCTATCATGTCAATCGAGGTGATCCCAAATGAGCTCGATCAGATCAAGATCTGGGAAATTCAGAGGCCAAGGGAGTAAATAGAAATCGTGATCGTGCTCTTCGAACCCGTCATGAAAACTTTTGGCGGTATGAGAGGTGGCATTGTCCTGTTGAAAGATCCCATCGCCCATAGGGAAGACCGTCAACATAAACGGGTGTACTTGATAGGCAATGTGGGAGAGATATCCAAATTTGTAGAGAGTGCCTTCTACAGGAATCAAGGGATCTAGAGCAGACCAAGAAATAACACCTCAGACCATAACGGTGGAGCCACCAGCTTGTTTACGTTTAACAATCGTTGCTGATTACTTGTTCTCGTCGGTTTCACGTCTCACACGCCAAAGTCCATCCGTTCGTTGGAGCTGTAAACGTGACTCGTCAGAGAAAGCAACACTTTGCAAGTCGATTTCAGCTGTTGTTGACAATGAACCTTCGTGATCATGGGTTCAGTCACCAGCCGTCTGCTTCGGAGCCCCATTTGCAACAGGGTTCGCTGCTCAGTTGTTTTGGGCACACATCTAGACGTCCCCTAGTTCGTTTGTATCGTGAGTTGCTCCATAGTAGAGTGTCGATCGGCCCACACCAATCTGTGCAGGCGACGTTCACCTCTCACATCGATGGCTCGTGGTGTTCCACAGTTTCCACGCATATACATGCACAAAGGGATGACATTAAAATTATTAAAAAAAATCAATGACATATAACTTATTTCTATTATATTTATATATGACCATGCTTTCTGTAAAACTTTCTGGCAAAAAATCTCTCTAGCTTTGGTTGAGGTTGTTTCTTCGCCATTTTTTCTGAAAAGAGGAGGTTTTCGCCATCGAAACCGCTTGATACAATGAATTACATTAACTGCAATGAATGGACCTATGAATTAAGTGCTGTATTTAACGATTTTCGCTTAAGTTGATGTATGAATTGCATCTCAAATTAACTAAGATCATATTCCATTGAATTTTATAGCTTGTTCTTGAGCTAGCTCTACTAATACTACTAATATTGAAAACATACTACTAATATTGAAAATCCCACTCGTTTTTTAACTATATCTCTTAAACAGTAAAACCTTACAAACATTATTTTTGGTAAAAGAGAAATAACTTATTTTTTATATTTTTATTTAATTTATACAAAAATATCCGTAACAAATCCGGCACACTGGAATAACATTTGTAATTTAATGGAACTTTTTCAAAAGAGAAAATAGGTTTATGCACAAGAACAAAGCTGCAAAATGTGTCAAAATTCCCACCTTGTTTGTCTTTTATTATTTTTTGTTGTTGTTAGATATTTTGCAATGGATTGAAATTTATTTTAAAGAAAAAGTAATCAGTCAGAGAAACATTTCTATATAAATGACATCGTAAAATGGTGTTTGTAGTGCAGACATTGCAGCTGTAAAGAAATATCTTTACCCAGCAATATATAGTAAATGTAAAAGGAAAGTATGGTGATGAGTAAAAAATTGATGAATTGTCACGTTTTGAGAATCTTTGGAAATTTCACTGATGAATCAACTGTCACTGATGAGGAAAACGTTATCTCTGAAATAAAATATTGTACGAATATCTCAATAGATTTTAACTTCATATATATATTAATTCTCGAAATAATGATACATGGCAAGGTCCTTAAATTCTTTATCATTTTTCTAAAATTGCAAAAACCTAACAAAAGGATATATATCTTTTAAATAATGTAAAAGTCAGTATATAATATTTTAGTTAACTTGGGGAATCTGCCTCCTGGTCGCTACACTTCGCCAATCTCCTTACTCACTGGCGCTCGCAATGTTCGCTTCGAGCTAAACAAAGATTTCAAGCACTAAGGTTTCAAGCTAAACTAAGGTTTAATTATAAAAATGGTTTATTTCAGCATGTTTGTCAATCATTTTTCTACAATTTCACCAAATTTTATATTTTTGTATGCTATGGTTTTTGCAGTATGAATTAAAGAACCTCGAGGGATGAGACGAACACATGGAAGAACATTTTTTACTTTACGAGTTATTTTACTTTTTATGCACTTCTAAACTACACCAAAATATAAAAAAGACTCCTTTCTGTAAATGTGCAACTATGTAGGTATATATACTTGCTAAATTTCGTGGTCTTGCTATTGATAGTCTGTCTAGGACGCAAAGTCACAGCTCAAATATTTTGGCTTTGATTTTGACTTTAAATGTTTCTTAAACTAAAGTTTAAAACTAAAAATTGTTTATTTCAGCGTATTTCGCAAATATTTCTGTACAAGTATACTCAATTTTAGATTTTTGTATGATATAATTTTGCGGTAAGAAGCTGATAAACCGGGGGAACGAGAAATTTATCAAACAGCTGCTTTTCCTTTATTATAGAGAGTAAGCTTACTTCATCATATATAAGGAACAGACATATTTATTTCTAGATATATTACTTATTTTTCATATGGAACAGAGAAAGACCTAAACAATTTAAATGGATTGATTATTAGTAAGTCTTGGGATTCTTTGCAAGTATTTTTGATCAAAAATTAGTAAACTCCAATGTTTCGGAGTTATCCCAAATCGTTCTCAATATATTAAAAATTGTACTTTTTTTTAGCATGAATCATAATATTTCTTGAACCAATGAAACAAATCAAATGAAATTTAATACAAGTACTTTATTCGATGAACGTTGAATGCCTATTATGTTTTAAGTGAGGGTTCCAGGTTCAAACAGTAAATTGTTTTAACATTTTTATTTCTAAAGTCTCATCATAAATATATAATTATAGAGAGAGAAATGCTACAGAAATAGCTATTTCATAAGCAGTATGCTATGCAAAAACGTATTGGATCATTTTTAGGCTTCTAACACGCACTGTTCTCGAGGTGTCCCCGTTTTGTTTCTAAAATAAATAAAAAAAATCCTAAAATAGTTAATATACACATTATTAGAATGAATATAACTGCTAGCTGACATGCAAAACTGGTTAACTAATGACCAGTCATGCAAAGGTGTGCCAACTAATTATTATATTTCTGCTTCTATAAAGGAAGTAAAGAATTTGTAAGCACATTATTATCGAATGAGTGAATTATCTATAATTTTATTCAATCATAAATATATTTTTTAAAAGTTATTAAGGAAGTAAAAATATTAAAATTTTACTTCCTTACAAGGAGTCGTATTCCTCGAAACAATCCAGTAAATACATTAAATTTTGTATGTATAGTTCAATAATTAATATCAAAAAGTCTATAGATTTTGCGACAACAACCTCATAACAATATTGAGGAAAAGTTATAATAAATCTGTGGTGTGTTAATGATAAGGAAAAGTCTTGTGTTGGACATTTCGATAGTGGGAGAAAAACAATAAAACAACTTAGAATTTCATTAAAAATTAACCTCGGCGGTTGAGATCAAGTTATAATAAAGATCTAATTTGCTTTATTGTTTTCGCACAACCGAAATCTGTTAATCTGACTAGAAATTTGTGTTTCAGATTTTTCTTAGTTAGATGTACATTTAAAATAACTATTTCCGAATCTCGAACAATAACTTTCCATATATTTAAAGATAAATGAAGTATTACATGAACCATAAGTTTCAGAAAATTTTTTCGATTGTGTGGCCTCAGTCGACATTATTACACATCCATATTCACATACTCCTTTAGTGGAGTCCACTTTTATTATCAGACATTATATATATATCCTGCAAAAACACTCATAATCTGATTCCTTTTGGTCTTCAGTTAACATGCCGGGAACGATGTGTTGACACACTCTATGCATGTTAAGATCCTTAGTCACTATCCGTTAACATGTGACCTCGGATATCACAACTGATTCTGTTATTTCCCCTATTGTTTGCTGACTGTTCCCACGTACCGTCGCAGAAATTTATTTTCAGCGATGCGGGAAGTCTGCGGACGGCCAAAGCGTTCGTCGTCATCTGCACTTTCCCTGCCTTCTCTGAAGCGTCGATGTCACTCAAAAGCTTGCGTTCGCGATAATGTATCACTGCCGTACACATGCTTCAACATTTCGTAAACCTCCGTAGCACTCTTTTCCAAGCGAACACAAAATTTGACATTAATTCTCTGCTCAACAAACGCCATTTCTTTCAATCGCCGGTCACTAAGTGCACCCGTCTACAAAATACGACGTCGTGGCGATCCACCGACCACGTGATTTGGGTCAAACCACTTTTAGAAGAGGAATGTAGTAACACAGAAACGTTATCGTAGTCGCTGTACTACGAATATTTTTTTAAGTTATAGACTCAGTTCGGGAATTCTTGAATCTTACCTCGTATATATATATATATATATATATATATTTCACATAAAATATTATAAACCATGTTAAAAAACCTGAAATCACACTTTCATGGCGCGCAGCAACTGAACAAAGAGGTATAAGAGGAGAATCAGACGTAACCAGATACCTTGAAACTGCTGTGTTCCTTTTCAGCGCAATGTACCGGCTCTCCGGGAGTGTTGTCGCGACATAAAGCTTGCTTTAACCGGGGTGAGGGGGGGGGTCACAACCCCCCGACCATTTTTTGGTACATTGCATTCATCACACTTTATCCATTTATATATATATATATATATATATATATATATATATATATATATATATATATATATATATATATGACTGTTAAACAATTAAATTTTATGTAGGGTATTCTCATGTATTTTGCTTAAAAGTGTAACTTAAGATTCATGCAGGAGAATTTTGTCTTCACTATGCGTGAACACTTTTATAACATCTAAGTTTTAAAATATGATTGTTGTGCAGGTATATGTATTTGTACAATAGAATGATTCATATCTCCTGTATGAAAAGAAATCAAACCAACTATAAATAGATTACGATACAATGCTCTATCCACTGAGTTCTGGAGATCGATTTATGTTCCTTCAATCCCTAAATACGGCTCAATATTCGTCAGATTTCAGATCAAAATACTATCTCCATTTTTTTTCTTCTTCTGTCATTCATAGATGATATCATTCTGCTCTACGTAACTCTTTTAGAAATGAAACGGTACATAAATCGTAAGCTTACGGAAAAGTTCCAATTTCAGTTAGATTCAGACCTCAGTCATTCACTGCATTTAACCTGCACAGTTTTATGTCACTTGGGTGTCACTTTAAAGAATTCCTCGTTTCTTCAACCTAATCGATAAAGCATCGTCTGACCAGTTGAAAATTCATGGCCTGATTCTTTTTTGAGACAAGTCTTCTTTTACAAATGCCTTTACTGGATGCTCAATTTGAGAACCAAAAGGGAAAGACATTTTTACAGGCATTCATTCTATATAAAGTCAACGCAGGGTAGATATATATGAATACTCGTAACAGGGTTGTAAAATTTGGCAATTTTGGAGGGAATTTGCTCGAAATAATGAATATTCTAAGAGATACGAGCTCTTTCTGGAAGTTTCTACGGAGAGTATATAAAAGGAGTCTCGCTCAGTCGGAGAGCAGTTGACGTGATACGAGCAACATTGGATTGTGAGATACGTCATTTTTTTAGAATGGTATCATCTGTTTTATGAAATCAGCGAAGCATTAATTTGCTGTTTTACTGTACCTGACAGTTGTTTAGTCATCTTGTCAAATAGGCATCGAGTTATTTTCTGTATAGTTTTCGCTGTGCTTGTAAATAAACGGGTTAGTTATCTAGAAAGCTGGACTCATTCTTGTATCCTGAGAGTACATCCTCGATTCCTAAGGATACGCCGTAACAAAATACAAAGACGATAGACATAGACATGGAATACGTTAATGAATGCGTTCAATCCCGAAAAAGAGCAAATGAACCAATAGTTTTAAATTAAAAAAAAATCTGATGTGGGCAACACATGACTTTCCTTATATAATGCAATGAATATACTACTTTGACAGTAAAAGGCTACTCTTATAGTAGATACTTATATTCTTTCCAAGATATTGCATTTTCGACAATTAGTCGTCATTTTCATAGATTTAGGGTCATTTTTATCCAGATGGCGAGATTTTCGTTCATTTGGCAACATTTTAAAATCTCGCCAAGTTGGCGACATTTTGCCAAATTCGTCGCCAAAATTTCGCCAAGTGTTATGAACGGAGAAATAGGTTATTCTTATAGCAGATAAATGATTATTGGCGTTCAAATACAAAAGTATTACTCAAATTATCTTTTCTCAGGAATGGAACGAGCTAGATCCACGAGAATGATGTCACCAAATTTATCGCATGATATTACATATGAAAAGCAAACATGTTTCTCAACAGTTAATATATTTTTTTTATTTATGGGATTTTTTGATAAATTTATTTGAAAAATGTGCAATGTCTGGAGAACGGTTCATGCTAGCGTTCGAAAGTTTATGTCAATCATTTTCTAAGGAAAAATTACATAAGAAATGTCTATTTGCGTAACTTTATAAAAGGTTTTGATTTTTTGATGATTTTTTTAAAATTTCACTAGAAAATTTAGGGGGGTTCGAACATTCGATTACGTTTAAAAACAATATTCGTCCAGTATTAAGGGATTGTAATTTTTGTACCAAAATTCATTCGAATCGCTCCATTCGTTCGTGAGATATCGTCTCCACAGACTTACTAACACACACAGACATCACCTCAAAAATGTTTGATTCCTGATCAGGGATGCTCGAAACGTGCTCTCCCGTCGAAAACTCGAATTCGAGTTTTCGACCCCGTCAAATAACTTTCCTTATACATTATGTATATAAGGAAAGTAATAGCTTAATAAATAAAGAGATACACATATGTAGGAAAATAATTTTGTGTGAAAGGTCAAAAGAAATGAAAAAAAATCCAAAAAGGAAAAGGAAAAAATATATGCGAACAAAAAGTTGAACAGTGCTAAAATTTAGGCAATGAGACATGCAGTTATCAATGTATAAAAGAAAAACAAAATCTTATAAAGAAAAATATTTATTTAAATTATTTTATTATCACTTTGAACCCACTTTTCAGATTTTTCTAACATTCGCTGCAAATCTTGTTTGAGTTGTCGTAATTGTTCTTAATTACTTTTTATCTCCCCCAAGAAATTCCTATATATCTATTATAAAAGTGCCTCGTCTGTGTTGCAGTAAGGCGTAATAGAAATCATCCTTAAATTCTCGGGAAAAAAAATATCCACCCGCCTAAACTTAATTTCACTGAATCAGTTTTTATTAAGTACAAAAAAATTCTCAAGATTTATTGCGAGCTACTTTAAGCTTCGGCTGAAAGATATTTGGTATTAATGTCCATTTAAACTTTTTTTGTTCTAAACGTTACCAGAAGCATTCCAATCTTTAAATTATTATGCATTTTAGTCGATTTGTGTTACATTTTTGAAAAAGTCTGTTGGCCTTGGGTTTCTTATCAGATCATTGGCCCATATACCAAATATCAAGCCTCTATCACATTTAAAAGGAAGAGTGTCTCATTTATTCCGAAAATTGAACATATTGGTGTTCAGCACCCCCTAAAGCTACAAATATTGGAAATCTGAAATTGCACACTTTCTTCCTTTCAAACTGTCTATCAGTGCACCAAATTTGATGTCTCTATCCTATCGTGAAGCATGTTTTCTATCACTTCATATTTCGAACGTTTTTCTGTGTTGCACACCCTTAAATGGTCATTTTTGAAAAACAGTAATAGTCGTAGGCTTTTTATCAAATGATTACCCCATATACAAAATTTCAAGTCTCTATCATATTGTAAAGGAGGTGTTTTTCATTTCTTCGTCAAATCGAACATTTTAGTGAGCGGCACAACCTACAATAACAAATGTTGGAAAACTGAAATTGCACACTTTCTTCCTTTTAAACTATCTACACTTACCAAATTTGAAGTCTCTATCTTTGAAGTCTCTATCAAATAAGCATGCTTCACGAAAGCGAAGCATGCTTTTTCTATCATTTCACTTTTCGAATGTTTTTCTGTGGCGTATACCCCCCCCCCCTTTAAATATACATTTTTGAAAAACTCCATTCTTCTTGACTTTTCTATTAAATGATTCGCCCATATGATAATGATTCGCCCATATGATAATGATTCACCCAAATATCATGCCTCTATCACGTTGTAAAAGGATCGTTTCTACTTCATTCCGAAAATCGAACATTTTTATGTGCGACACCCCCTAAAGTAGAAAATATTGGAAAACTGAAATTGTACACTTTCTTCCTTCTAAACTATCTACCCGTACACCAAATTTCAAATCTTTATCTCATCCCGAAGTATGTTTTCTTATCAATTCACCTTTCGAACGTTTTCCTCTGGAGCACCCGCTTAAACGAACGCTTATGAAAAACTATAATCGTCTTGGGTGTTTTTACCAAATGATTCCGTATACCAAATTTTAAACCTCTATCAAATTTTAAAGGAGCCGTTTCTCATTTATTCGGTAATTCGAACATTTTGGTATGCGGCACCCCCTTAAGTAGGAAATATTGGAAATCTGAAATTGCACACTTTCTTCCTTTCGAACGATTTACCCATACACCAAATTTGAAGTCTCTATCTTATGGCAAAGCATGCTTTCCTATCATTTTATTTTTCAAACGTTTTGGTGCGGAGCACGCCCTCTAGAGAACATTTTTGAAAAAGTCGATATTTCCAGAGGAGTTTTTGGAACGATCGAGCCGTGTACCAAATTACAAGTCTCTATCTATTCGGGAAGTGCCTAAAAACAGCGTGACAGACAGACAGACGGACACTTGGCAATTAGTATATATGGTAATGTGAAACTTTCATAGAAAACAAAACGTGCTATCTCTGACACGTTGATACGAAAAATTTTCAAGAGCAAAAATAATCAAAAATACATATACTAAATACTACGCCTTTCTATTGTGTCAACTAACACTAGCGACAACGTTACTAACACTAACGACACCTAGATTTAATGTAATTCACAAAGCATTGTAGTATTTCAAGCGTTTCATCCATAGGAGCTTTATAAAATTCTTTTTAACTCCATGAGCTAACCATTACCTAATTCGTCGCCAAAATCTCGTCAAGCGTTATGGACGGAGAAATAAGTTTTTCTTACAGCAGATAAATGACTATTGGCGTTCAAATACAAAAGTATTACTCAAAGTATCTTTTCTTGTGAATGGAACGAGTTAAATCCACGAGAATGATGTCACCCAATTTATCGCATGATATTACATATGAAAAGTGAACATGTTTCTCAACAGTTAATATTTTTTTTTAATTTATGGGATTTTTTGATAAATGTATTTGAAAAATGTGCAATACCTCGTGAACGGTTCATACTAGCGTTCTACAGATTATGCCAAAAGCGTTTCATAAGGAAAAATTGCATAAGAAATATCTATTTTCATAATGTTATAAAGATTTCGATTTTTTGATGATATTTTCCAAAATTTCACTTGAAAATTTAGGGGTGTTCTGAACATTCAATTGTGTTTTAAAATAATAAGCTTCCAGTATTCACGGATTGTGATTTTTGTACCAAATTTCATTCGAATCGCTCCACTCGTTCGTGAGATATCGTCTCCACAGACTCACTGACACACACACACACACAGACACCACCTTAAAAATGTTCGATTCGTAATCAGGGATGCTTGAAACGTGCTCTCCCGTCGAAAACTGGAATTCGAATTTTCGACCCCGTCACAATACTTTCCTTATACATTATGTATATGAGGAAAGTAATAATCAAAAATACGTATACTAAATACTACGGCTTTCTGTTGTGTCAACTAACACTAGTGACTACTTTACTAACACTAACGACACCTAGATATAATATAATTCTCAAAGCATTGTGGTATTTCAAGCGTTTCATCCATAGGAATTTTATATACTTCTTTCTAACTCTATGTCTTAACCATTGCTGTTATGTCCAGAATGAGTAATGGATAGGTGTTAGCGTAAAATGTTAGTCATGAAAGTTTACAACATAGAAATCTTTTCAGAAAACTTTAGACTATACTCAATTTTAACGAAAACTTGAAAAGAAAAGCAGGTGGGCGGGGACTAATCCACATCTAAAAACTTCAATTCCTATTTAGGAAATTGAATAACAGAAAATGTTTTTCATATCGGTATTGTGAAACTGAAATCGTTTACCCGGATGTGCTGCCAGTAAATTACGTTTCCATTCCGCTTAAGTTTCTGAATTTTGAAATTGGAAAACAAAGATTTTTTTTTTTGAGAATGTTTTTCTTATGTACATTTGGTGGAGTTGTGTAATCAAAATATTGTTTACATTTTAGTCCTGAAAATAATTGAACTATATTTTATGATCTGTTAAAATAATTCAAAGAGTATTAACAGCCAACTTAGAGAAAAATGCTTCAGTAACAAAAATGCCTGTAAATAATACACTATTAGCCAGCATTATAATAAAAAAACTGATGTGGGCAGCACATGACTTTCCTTGTATAATGCAATGAATTTACTACTTTTACAGTAAAAAAATAGATTATTTTTATAGTAGATATTTATATTCTTCCCAAGATATTGAATTTTCGTCAATGAGTCGTCATTTGCATTGATTTAGCATAATTTTTATCCATTCGGCCAGTTTTTCGTTAATTTAGCAACATTTAAAAAAGTTGCCAAGTCGGCGACATTCCACCAAATTCGTCGCCAATATCTCGCCAAGCGTTATGGACGGAAAAATAAGTTATTCTTACAGCAGATAAATTACTATTGGCGTTCAAATACAAAATTATTACTCAAAGTATCTTTTTCCATGAATGGAACGATCTAGATCCACGAGAATGACGTCACCCAATTTATCGCATGGTATTACATATGAAAAATGAATATGTTTCTCAATGGGAATTTTTTTTTATTTTATGACTTTTTGATAGTTTTTTCGAAAAATGTGCAATATCTCGAGAACGGTTCGCGTTAGCATTCTAAAATTTATGTCAATTGTTTTCTAATAAAAAATTACATAAGAAATGTCTATTTCCGTAACTTTATTAGCGGTTTTGATTTTTTGACGATTTTTTCAAAATGTCACTCGAAAATTTAAGGGGGCTCTGAACATTCGATTGCGTATAAAAACTATAGGCTTCCAGTGTTTACGGATTGTGATTTTTGTACCAAATATCATTCAAATCGGTCCATTCGTTCGTCAGTTATCGCCTCCACAGACTCACTCACCCACACACACACAGACATCACTTCAAAAGTGTTCTAGTCGTGATCAGGGATACTTGAAACGTGCTCTCTCGTCGAAAACTCGAATACGAATTTTCGACCCCGTCACAATACTTTCCTTATACATTATGCATATAAGAAAAATAAAAATTAATAAAAGTTAGAATTTCAACCAAACTGTTGTAAAAGACAATTGATGTAGAAAATATTGTGGAAAAGGTGCAGAATCCACTTCGACGATAAGAACTTGCAATTTCGTCCCAGTAGCTCAACGGTAGGACGTAGACTGGCCAGGTCGAAGATATAGAGTTCCATCTCCGGTTGGAGTAACAAGATCATTTACAAAGATAATTTATAATTAATCAACTCATAGAGCAGTAATCATGCTTTAAATTGTTATCGAAGGGCTTAGTCGCTAATGTACAGAACTCCGCTACAACAAGCGACACACCGTAAACACTAAGTCAGATATAACTCGAGCATTCAAGACAAAATATTCATAAAACATCTCAGCAAGAGAGGGAGAAGACACGGCAAGCGCCCACTATTTATTACTTTCCTTATATACATAGTATTATTGAGGAAAATATTATGACCGGGTCGAAAATTCGAATTCGAGTTTTCGAGAGAAAAGCACGTTTCAAGCATCCCTGAACACGAGTCAAACATTTTTAAGGTGATGTCTGAATGTGTGCGTGTGCGTGTGTGAGTATGTATGACTACGTGTGTGGTCAGTGATACTGTGGAGACGATATCTCACGAACGAGTGCAGCGGAACAGTGTGAAAGTATGTATGTGTGTGTGTCAGTGAGGCTGTGGAGAGACGATAATTGACGAATGAATGGAGCGATTCGAACAAAATTTGATAAAAAATTACAATCCGTGAATACTGAATACTGGAAGCCTGTTGTTTCTATACGCATTCGAATGTTCAGAACCCCCGTAAATTTTCGAGTGAAATTTTGAAAAAAATCATCAAAAAATCAAAACCTTTCTTAAATTACATAAATAGACATTTCTTATGTAATTTTTATTAGTAAACGATTAACACAAATCTTGAAACGCTAGCATGAACCGTTCTGGAGATTTTGCCCATTTTCAAAAAATTATCAAAAAATTCATATAAAATTAAAAAAAAATATTAACTATTGTGAAATACATTTTCATATGTAATATCATGCGATATATTTGGTGACATCATTCGCTTGGATCTAGTTAGTTCCAT
The DNA here is from genome assembly GCA_951213105.1 of Amaurobius ferox. NCBI lineage: Eukaryota > Metazoa > Arthropoda > Arachnida > Araneae > Amaurobiidae > Amaurobius > Amaurobius ferox. The sequence continues at coordinate 131,183,662 of OX578147.1, forward strand.
TCATGAGAAAAAATACTTTGGGTAATACTTTTGTATTTGCACGCCAATAGTCATTTATCTGCTATAAGAATAACTTATTTCTCCGTCCATTACACTTGGCGAGATTTTGGAGGACTGTTGCCAACTTGGCGACTTTTTAAATGTTGCCAAAATCTTGCCAAATTGCCAAAAATCTCATCAAATTAATAAAAGTGACGGTAAATCAATGAAAATGAAGACTAATTTATGAAAATTCAATATCTTGGAAAGAACATAAGGATAGACTATAGGAATAAACCATTTTTCCGTCCGTCCGTAACGCTTGGCGAGGAATTTAGCGGGACGTCGGCAATTTGTCGACTATTTTAAATGTTGCCAAAGTAACAAAAATGTCGTCAAATTGATAAAAATGACGCCAAAAGGGAAGTAATGCCTCACAAATTCTGATTTCTTTCATATGAAAGGCATACCTTCTAGTAAATAAAAAATGCTCTTCTTTCTGTTTGTCTGTAACACTTTGTGATGCGTTTGGCGAACTTGATGAATAATTTACCAAAGTATCGCCAACTTGGCGGCGATATTTCGCCCCAGATTGACAAAAATATCGTCAAAATTGCAAAAATGACGCTAAATTAATGAAAATGACACCTAATTGATATATTAATTATTAAAATATTTTAATATATAGACTATGTCGCTTATTGAAGATGCTATCAATATTGATACGTGTTTATTTAGAGTTGCGCGAAATAAAGTTAATTGAGTACTTTGTAATATGTAGTTTTACATATTGTCATCCGGAAAATCGCCAAATGTATAATTCAACGATAAGAACACAGTGCCGTAGATTTTATACATTATTTTTTGACTGTAAAAGTAGTAAATTCATTGCGTTATATTAAGGAAAGTCATGTGTAACCACATCAGATTTTTTTAGCTCTAAGCACCCCCCCCCGGCTTTTATGGCAGGTAACGCCCAACAGCTAACTCATGTTTGCAGTGAGACCAAAGCACTTCTGAAATATATGAACGTCACAAACTTACTAGAACGTAGACAGAAAAGATTCCTAAGTAAATCTCTAGCATAGAAGATATAATAGAGCTAACTGGAAGTTAAAAAAATCAAATGAAAAATATAGGAGCAATTAAAAATAATCAAGAAAACACATCATTAAGACAACATATATATTGGCTTTTGAAACCGGTTGACACAGTTAAGTACTTATTGTTACTCACGAAGCATTTTTTTTATTGAAAGGTATTTCGGAAAAAATTATTTTAATAAGTTTTATGATGAATAACAAAGTAATTGCTGGTCTTATACAGAAAAATAAAAAATGTCTCCTTAACTTTATAATTATAAAATATATTATTTTCAACTCTTATAATTAGTTTGCGATTTTGTACAAAATGACATTATCGGTCTAAGACGTGCAAAAATGAGAAAACACAAAAACTAAAATTTAAATTCAAATTATCACTTGACGTTCAGCTGTAATTTAAATATAATTTTGAATAATGTACTCTAGCGGATATCAAGCGTTTCCTTTTCTGAAACAGAACGTTTTATCTTTGTAATTATCTACGGGACACATAAATTCTATGTTTGTTTTGTTTAGTTGAAAAATAATGTTCAAACATATGTTATCATTCTAAACAACACGTCATTAGTACTTACAAATTGAGTGAATAATCAAAATAGATAGAATATAGAAAAATTACAAAAAACTAAAATGAAATCATGAAATTTCTACTTAAAAAAAATATTATGAAATTTCTCTTTAACTACAGATATTTAAAGATAAATTCAGATGATTTCATTTTCGAAGTTTAAACGTAATGAAAATGCTAGAATTTAAAAATATAATCGTTTTCTGGGTTTTGCGTTTCTTTTTTCTTAAACACAAATTTCTTCTCAAGTAAGTTAAAGTAATGATTACATTTCACTCGCGACATCCGTACGCCCTATAGAGAGATTTAAAAACCGGTTTATTTATGGAATAATAGAAAATGCACCCGGTGTTGGCCTTGCGATGAAGCAGGAGAGTTATATAAAATAGCAACATAAATAAATTTTATTTGTATAAATGACAGTGAAACTTGCATTCAAGCCGTGTACATCGACCCAACGGGCTTGATACACACCCATGAAAGTAACATAAATGCAAAATATTTCGATAAATACAAAAATAAAAAGGAATCCAAAAGTAAAATATTATGAGGGTTATTGCAATTATTTAAAAAGAAAGTTCTATAAAAAATTAGTGGTAAACGTATCATTAATAACTAATTGTGAAAGGGCAGTGGACAGTTAATTGTTATTATAAAATCAAGAGCATGTGCTATTATAAACATGACGTCAACCAACTACACGTCAGCCATTCATGGGGATGAAGTATCCATCGAAAGATTTTAATGTAAAAATATTCTGTCTTTACAATTAGATTACAATGTATTTCGCTTGAGCTCGGGGTCGCAGTTATTTTCAAAACCAGCAAGAAACAAATGAAAATATAAGCTTTGTTGTTTATTTTACCTAGATTCTTGTAATATGAAATCTAAATTATTTATACTATAAATAAAGATCCCCCCTCCACAAATTCTTAATTCTGCATGAGTAAAAGTAATTAATAGCACTAAAACCCTCAAGTAGCCATTAGATAGAAAATGTGTTATTTGATTTTGTGCATATGCTTTGATTTCTATGAAGATAGAAATAGAAAAATTATGCTTCAAAGTATAGTAAAAATACCTAATGGATAAGGATCTCAAATGACTAATAGATATGGATCTCAAATAAATAATACATAAGGATTTCAAATGTCTAATAGATAAGGATCTCAAATGTCTAATAGATAAAGATCTCAAATAAATAATAAGAATTTCAAATAACTAATACATAAGGATCTCAAATGACTAATAGATAAGGATATCAAATAATTTATATATAAGGATTTCAAATGACTAATATGACTAATAGATAGGGATCTCAAATAACTAATAGATAAGGATCTCAAATGACTAATAGATAAGGATTTCAAATAAATAATACATTAGAATCTCAAATGTCTAATAGATAAGGATTTTAAATAAGTAATACATAAGGATCTCAAATGACTAATAGATAAGGATCTCAAATAATTAATAAGAATTTCAAATAACTAATACATAAGGATCTCAAATGACTAATAGTTAAGGATATCAAATAATTAATAGATAAGGATTTCAAATAAAATACATAAGGATCTCAAATGTCTAATAGATAAGGATCCCAAATAACTAAAAGATAAGCATATCAAATAATTAGTATATAAGGATCTCAAATGTCTAGTAGATAAGGATCTCAAATAACTAATAAGAATTTCAAATAACTAATACATAAGGATCTCAAATGACTAATAGATAAGGATATCAAATAATTTATATATAAGGATCTCAAATGACTGATAGATATTGATCTCAAATAAATAATAGATAAGAATCTCAAATGACTAATAGATAAGGATTTCAAATAAATAATACCTAAGAATCTCAAATGTCTAATAGATAAGGATTTTAAATAAATAATACATAAGGATCTCAAATGACTAATAGATAAGGATCTCAAATAACTAATAAGCATTTTAAATAACTAATACATAAGGGTCTCAAATGACTAATAGATAAGGATATCAAATAATTAATGGATAAGGATTTCAAATAACTAATACATAAGGATCTCAAATGTCTAATAGATAAGGATCTCAAATAACTACTAATCAGAATTTCAAATAACTAATACATAAGGATCTCAAATGACTAATAAAGAAGAATATCAAATAATTAATGTATAAGGATCTCAAACGACTAAAAGATAAACACATCAAGTTATTAATATATAAGGATCTCAAATGACTAATAGATAAGGATCTCAAATAACTAATAAGGATTTCATATAACTAATACATAAGTATATCAGATGACTATTAGATGACGATATCAGGTAATTAATATATAAGGATCTCAAATGACTAATAGATAAGAATCTCAAATAACTAATAGATAAGGATTTCAAGTAACTAATACATAAGGATCTCAAATGACTAAGAGATAAGGATCTCGAATAACTAATAAGAATTTCAAATAACTAATAAAAATTTCAAATAGCTAGTACATAAGAATCTCAAATGACTAATAGATAAGGGATGAAGATATCAAATAACTAATGGATAAGGATATCAAATAACTAATAGATAAGAATCTCAAATGACTAATAGATAAGGGATGAAGATATCAAATGACTAATAGATAAGGATTTCAAATAACTAATGCATTAGGATCTCAAATGACTAATAGATAAGGATATCAAATAACTAATAGATAAGAGTCTCAAATAACTAATTGATCAGGATCTCAAATAACAAATAGGTAAGGATCCCAAGGATCTTAAAAATAACCAACAGATAAGGATATCAAGGACCTCAAAGAAGGTATCTTTATGGAGTACTCAGGTCAACGTATAAATTGTCTTTCCACTCCAATCTAAAAAGCACAATGGGAAATCATAGTAAAAGAGAAAAATTACATAAAGAAAATTCCAGGAAACAAGCTGTGCTCTCGGTTCGGAATTGCAATTCAGAGTCCCTCGAGTCGCTTAATTTGGAATAGAGGAATGACATTTTTTCCACGAGAAGCAAAGGGGAGAATTTTTGAAAGGGTATAAGTTCTGAGGAATACTGCCTTGAGTCGATGAGTACAGTGACCGCCGGTTATAAGATTCAGTGGTTATAAGAAGCAGCCGTTTATAAGACCCAAAACGACAGAAACAAATGCAAACTTCTTTTTAACATTAAAATTGTGTCGCTTATAAGAAACACGATTCCGCTTATAAGAAACAGTTTTCTACAGAAAATTTGTTGATTTCCTTGCGACGCGGGTGTAAAAAAAAAATCGATTTGTTTAAGGTTAACTGAAGGACGAGTTGTTATCTCTTGTCTCTGGGTGTACGGGAAGGGGGTGGGAGTTTGCTATGTAACAAAGGATGACAGAGAATTTCTCCGTAGAAAGGTTTAGGGGGAACAACCCCAAACCAGTAAGAAACGAGTTTTAATCTTTTGGCAGTTAAGGAAACGTACTGATAAGGAAAGGCATCTTTACTTATGCACTCAAATAAGATTCGTACAGCTTTAGTTAGTCATTTTATGTTTTGCTAGTGGAAGAATGTCGCAAAAGAGAAAAACCCTTACTTTGCTTGAAAAGCAAAGTTTACTTAAAAAGTACGATTCTCTACCTCCGTGTAGTCAATAAGTAAGAAAATAAACTTGCTTGATGCTATCCATATGATCGCAGGCGCGTGGAAAAAGGTTTCTGACATATGCTTTTAATTGCTTCCATAAAGCATGATTTTTGAAAAATAATGTCGACATACCAGCAGAAGATGAAGAAGAATTAGAAGCACCTTTCGAAGAATGGATTCAGATCGACGAAAATTTACAAACATCTGAAGAAAACAGTGATGATGACATAGTGCGGAAATTCAGAATGTTTGCAATGAAGAAGAAAATAAAGACGAAGTTCCACAAGGAGAAAATTTTCCTACAGCCAAACAGTCGCGAGACGCCCTAACTATAATTAGAAAAACTCTTGAACACAGAGGGGCATCAGAAAAAGTTTATGGACTATTTTATGATTTAGAAATGGATGTACGTAAACTAATCACAGACTCGTTAACACAAACAACACTGGATAAGTTTTTTGCTATTCCTCAGTAATAGATTACGATATGTATGAAAATGTACTATGCTCTTATACATAAATGAACGACCTATGAGTTTTACTTTTTATTCTTATTTAACTGCATACTATATGCATATAGATAATATTTTAAGTTGTAAGGCTTAATTTGTAAAATAAGAAATATTTTTGAATGCAAAACTTAATTTGCAAATGTATTATGTACGTACTAATATTTTACTTATATACATTTATCTTTCAAATTCTGTAAAACTGTGTTCAATAGTTAGTATTTACAATGGAAGAACGATATTTGCAAAATTTTCGGATTTAAGAAACAACTGCTTATAAGAAACAAAACGAGCGAAACGAACGTGTTTCTTATAAGCGGCGGTCACTGTATCTGCAAAACTTCTGGAATAGGGAAGGGGGGGGGGCTAAAATAACAGATAAAGAGTTGACCCGATGGTGGTTGGTTTGGATGCTTTTGAATTTGTACATGTTTACAATCTCACAAAATCACTAAACAATGAGCAGGTACAGCAATAACATACTCCACTCACTTCACAAAATAGTGGATACTATCCTTAAAGCATTGACGTACTTCACAATTTAACGTAGCTCGTATCACGTCAACTGCTCTAACTCAGCGATGTCTGCTTTTATATACTCCCAGAGGAAATATCCAGAAGGTATTTCTTGTAGAATATTCATTATTTCAAAAGGGTCTCGAATATTTGAAATGGCGATACATCGCCAAAACTGATAAGTATGAATTGACAGTCCTGACATGGTGACCCTAGAGTCACGTCATAGAAATGGCTGCCGGTAAATGATCCACTAATTTCACAAAATAGCCGATACTATTCTTAAAACATTGACATAACTCACAATTCAATGTAGCTCGTATCACGGCAACTGCTCCCCTACTGAGCGACAGCGCCTTTTATATACTCTCCTCAGAAACGTCCAGAGTGGGCTGGTATCTTCAAGAATACTCATTATTTCGAGAATCTTCCAGTACTTTCGAAATTTGCCAAATTGGCGACAAATCATCGAATCTGACCACCCTGTCCTGAGATGCCCCGACTGGTCGAATATGGCAACTCCACATTGATGCAATAGGAATGGCTGTCTGTAAAGGTATTTTTCCCTTCTGGTTCTCAAAAGAAACTCCAATGAAGGCATTTTACATGTTTGTAACAATACTCTTATAGTAGATTGTCTCAAGTATATACTGACTCATTCAATGATATATATATATATATATATATATATGTGTTAAATGTGAAAACTCATTATTCCTAAACGCTGTTATTTTATTTGTATTTCAATCTTTAACTTGGGATCGTTAAATAATTTTATCTTACAGAATACGGGCGTTTCGTGAAAGACAGATAAGATAGGCTATGAATCATTAGATGCGATATAAAAACACATATGCATATAAAATATATGTATTTTCCAGTAATAATTATCCACGATTTTTTTCTAATAATATATAGCAAAATGTGTGCATGATCAACTTAGAATACAATAAATAGTGTCTCTCTAAAATGTATGCTTTTGTGTTACTCAATAGGAAAAAGATCTTGTGAACAGGAAGATCAGAGACAACAACATGATGTGAAACAATGATAGAAAATGGGCCGTCTGAGGCCTTTCATTATTATGTTGAAAAATGGGGTTTCACAAGTACCGCAGTTACTGTATTTAATCAAATCATAGCAGAGGTTCAGCGTACTTTATCACTTCCAAGCTTCCATTAATAACAACAAGAGGTGATCGCGTGATGTAACAGATTACTCTCCTCAACCCCTGACTATGGTGCCGGATATCTGCCCAATGGAAACATACTTCTGGGAAATTCCTGTCAACCGTTTACTACACACGACCATTAATTGGAACTCAAACGAAAACATGAGTTGTCAACTCAGACGATAGGATGCCACTCACCCACATGAGGTTGTCTCTCTGCATAACCACCACCACTACATTTTCGCTATATGTTGTTAAGAAAACTGTATACAGGGTGTCCAACCGCTTTAATTCTTTACCTGCTGGAGAGAAGTGGACAATGTAAATTGCAAAAATCTTGAAAGTAAGGTAGGGAATAAGACTACGTTAATGAAATAGTTCTCCCATTTATTTTTTAAAAAGTGACACTTTTTAAATTTTTATACGACCCCCCTCAGACAAATTGGGTCAATCAGAAATTTTTTATTTTTAATGCAACAAGATCATTAAAAAAAACTTGCATATATGTATCCTTAAAATCAACTGAATTATGATAAAGGAAAATATCTGACTTATACCACTTTTCCATACCATGTGAAAGGCTGTTTCATCAGTGAAAATAGGAATCATAAACAAATTGACGATGCAAATCGTTCAGATCAAAAATACATTAATATGTGTCAAATTTGTTTATCACAAATGCATCTAAATAAAGCATTACACAGACAGAGATCCTATAAAGCAGTGGTACTCACTACGCGGTTGAGTATTCTATGTATTATCATCCAGTTTTATCTTTTTCGTGATATGTCACAAATTTACATTTCTAATTTGATATAGGGTCCCCATTCAAAATGTTCAATTTTCAATTAAATATAACTCGCTCAATTTTAAAGATACAGATATGCAGTTTTTTTAATGATCTTGTTGCATTAAAAATAAAAATTTTCTGATTGACCCAATTTGTCTAAGGGGGTCGTATAAAAATTTAAAAAGTATAACTTTTTGAAAATGAATGGGAAGACTATTTCATTGAATTCACAATGTTCAATTTTCAATTAAATATAACTCGCTGAAATTTAAATATACAGAATTCCAGTTTTTTTTAATAAACTTGTTGCATTAAAAATAAAAAATTTCTAATTGACCCAATTTGTCTAAGAGGGTCGTATAAAATTTTAAAAAGTCTAACTTTTTGAAAATTAATGGGACGACTATTTCATTAACATACTCTTATTTCCTACCTTACTTTCAACATTTTTGCAATTTGCATTGCCAACTTATCTCCAACAGGTAAAGAATTAAAGCGCGTTTCAACATTTTTAGGACACCCTGTATAGTGTTGCGAACGCCAGTGTTCCATTTGGTGCCTCGTCTTTCGTCTGTCTGGAAAGCTAGGCGAAGAAAATACAGTCATGACGTGAGCCCAGGGTTTCCAGGATTTCCCAGTTAGAAGGGTTGCCAGATTTTGCTATTTATAGCCATTTTGGCGACATTTGGCGATTTCCGGAATATCCCAGAAACTTCGTGATTGAGCGATTATTCTTTAAGGTATAGATATTTCCAGAAGTTTCTATGGAGAGACTATAAAAAGAACTCACCCCTCCGTCGTAGTGGTGGAGTTGACGAATGGACATGGAACGAGCTACATTGGACTGTAATTTTTGTCAATATTTTGATAATAGTAGCGGCTGTTTTGTGAAATTACTTTCGTCAACATTCTGTGAATAACATCGCCTATTCTGTGAAATAAGTGGAGCATTTAATTTCTGTTTGATTGTATACAGTTCCTGTTTACTTTGTGCTTGTGTATAAACGTAAATTATACAGAAACTTGGACTCGTATTCTGTGTGTACACACACGATTACTGAGGATACGTTTCTTAACAGTAGGAATAAAAACTTTGTTGCACTTCCTGAACTCCTAATTCCTTCCAGATGGGACACTTGCAAAGGAATATATAATGTATGCTAGGAATTTCAACATAGTAGACTTCAGTTCTGTAGCTTCAGCAATTAGTTTCAGACACAATCATTCAATTTGAATGCTTTATAAATTAAATGCGAAATTATTTCACATATTTTTACTATCCTTACATTACATAATAATGTATTAGAATCGTGTCTAAAATCGCAACTCAGGTTTTTAACGGATTTACACGTTTCGAATTCCCCATAACACGAAAAAACTATTTTTATCAAGACGCCTTTGCGTGTGTGTCTGTCTGTCTGTGTAATATATGTATCCAGTCTAACTGCAAAATTACCAGAATTTGATCAGAGTTCGATTCCCGGCGCTACACAAACTACTCTAATATCTGTGTAGAGTACGGGCACGATAAATCTATGAGTTCGAAAGCCCTTCTGAGATACTGGTGTTAGGAGAAGGAGGTGTGGGGTTTATTGTTGCTTTTTTTTAAGTGCTATTTTCCTTGTCTATGGCAGGCATAAATACTAGGTTAAATATAACGACACTGTGGCCCGTCATGCCGAGGCGACACGCCTCCCGACCCTGACCGTCACGCGAGGCGACACGCCTCCCGGCCTTCCTGTCATCAGCGGAGGGAGTGTGCGGCAGCAAAGACATCTATCAAAGATGCCACACGAGCCAGTACCCGAATTATAAGAACAGAGAAGGAGCTAGCTTTTGCTCAGTGATTATAATGTCGGTCTACATCAGGTCCCTGGTTCGGGGCCCGGCGACGCACAATCGCCACAGAGGATACGTTTCCTGCAGATGCTCCCTGCAGATTTCCTGCAAATGATTCCTGCTCACTGGGTTCCGGACTTAATTAGGTGGCACTGTTCAGGCCGCCCAAACATATATCTTACACCTTCCGGTAGGTCAGACGGTCTGGGTCGAAAGAAAGAAAGAACTCTACGTCATGCACGTCAGAAGTTTCACTTCAATCCGAAACCTAAGAGATCAGAAAGTAGAATCCTCATCAAATGTCTAATGAACGATCACCATCTTAGGAACTCTATGGACATAACGACGTCTGTCTAGTCAGAAATTGGTTGACAACTTCTATCTTAATACAACGAATCTTTACATTTTGTTTATTTTTGCAAGTAAATACATTTCTTACTGAAATTAATTTCTCATATTACATAAGAATAAAATGAATTTCTTATATTTCTCAATAGGTCCACGATAATCATGGTTCTGTATAAAAAAGACATTATACAGTTTATTTCATGCTGTTTTCGACGTCAAATTCTTTTATATGCCAGAAATTTTAAATTATTATTTTAATTAGAAAGATTCTTTTTATATTGCTTTCTATATGGAGTTCATATAAACACCCAAAATCACAAATTCTGTCCTCCGTCAAACTTACACAATTAAAATCAAAATCCGGTCGACATTATTCCGCACTCCAAATATACATAAAATCCCCACCGTGCCTTCCCGTCCCTAAATCTGAACCCCCATAGACGTACACAATTAAAAGCAAAACCCCTAACTCCGAATTATATTCACACTGCATTCATAACCATATCCCAGCAATTCTTTCACCTCAGTCCGTCGAATTTTTAAACTTTCAGTTTCATGTTTACAACATTACGTCATTTAAAATCTAACAACGGCTGAAGTCTCAACAGCAGAGTATTAGAGCTGTAAATAAGACATATTACTTTCCTTATATACATAATATATAAGGAAAGTATTGTGACGGGGTCGAAAATACGAATTCGAGTTTTCGACGGGAGAGCACGTTTCAAGCATCCCTGATCACGAATCGAACATTTTTGAAGTGATGTGAGTGTGTGTGAAAGTGTGTGTGTATGTGTGTCAGTGAGTCTGTGGAGACGATATCTCACAAACGAATGGAGCGATTCGAATGAAATTTGGTACAAAAATCACAATCCATGAACACTGGAGGCCTATTGTTTTAAAACACAATCGAATGTTCAGAACCTCCCTAAATTTTCGAGTGAAATTTTGAAAAAATCATCAAAAAATCAAAACTTTTAATAAATTTACGCGAATAGAAATTTCTTATGTAATTTTTCCTTAGAAAACGATTGACATAAACTTTAGAACGCTAGCATGAACTGTTCTCGAGATATTGCACATTTTTCAAATAAATTTATCAAAAAATCCCATAAATTAAAAAAAAACATTAACTGTAAAGAAACATGTTCACTTTTCATATATAATATTATGCAATAAATTTTTTGTGACATCATTCTCGTGGATCTAACTCGTTCCATTCACGAAAAAAGATACGTTGAGTAATACTTTTGTATTTGAACGCCAATAGTCATTTATCTGCTGTAAGAATAACTTATTTCTCCGTCCATAACGCTTGGCGGGATGGCGACGAATTTAGCGGAATGTCGCCAACTTGGCGACATTTTTAAATGTTGCCAAATTAACGAAAATCTCGCCAAATGGATAAAAATGACACTAAATCAATTAAAATGACGACAATTGAAGAAAATTCAATATCTTGGAAAGAATATAAGTATCTACTATAAGAATAACATTTTTTTTAACTGTAAAAGTAATAAATTCATTGCATTATATAAGAAAAGTCATGTGCTGTCCACATCATATTTTTTTATCTGTTAAAACCATTTAAATATTATTGTATTTTAAATGCACGTCATAGGCAACAATAAAACTACTTTCCCTGCAGACTCATATGTACATTCCCATTATTTCTTCAATAATTCATTAAATTGATTTTAATTGCAAAAAATAACACCCCCTAATTAGTTTAAATGACACTGAATTTGCGTTTTTAATTCAATTTTCGTTCTCATTTGGTAACTACACTTATTTTCAAAGGTGGAATAGCGAAAATGCGATAAAAATAAAATATCTCAAGTACGGTTAGTCATAGTATAACGGGATTGATCTTACTATTTTCATCGTCGAAAACTACGTATAGAACAAGCATTTAATTGATATATTTTAGTATACGTAGTCTTTTATTTTATATTTTGAAGGTTTTTGAGGACCATTTCGCAAGAAAGGAAAGTTATTTTTTTCCGAATCATACCAAAATCTAATCAACCCCAGAGTAACCCACAAGTAAGTTATCTACCAAATTTTGTAAAATTTGGTCTATTAGCTTTTCAGCTAGAGTAGAAGCAATTTTTGCGGACCATTTCACAAAAAAGTCGGGCTCTTTTATCCCGAATCGTACCAAAATCTACTCAGCATCAGGTCACCCACAAGGGACTAACTAACCAAATTTTATGCAATTCGGTCAATTGGTTTTTTAGTTAGAGTGGATGCATACATTAGACAGACACACAGACGCATACACACAGACGTCACGCTAAAAATGACTTTTTCGTATTCTAGAGATGTCAAAGCGTGTAGATCCATCGAAAACTCGAGTTACGGCATGATTTCAAAACTTTCCCTATGCATTACCATCTATTGCAGGGAAGTAAAAAGTCAGATATCGAATATAAATTTTAGAGAAAAGGAGCAAAAATAAATCTTTAACTTCAAAATTATAGGGAAAAAAATCTTTGAAAATCCTCATCAAAATCCACCAAGGTTTTCTTTTCAAATTTTAGCATCAATTTGGTGTTGATCGAAATATAATTAGTTGCAGTTAAAAAAATATTGGAGATCCTATCGCGATAAGTACATAACATTTTATACTTGTCTATCTATTTCGCTCTTTTTAAGACATTTTTTCATCGGGCCGGAAATAAAAATTCTGTAACAAAGAATCTATCGATTTCTTTCATATATTTTTGAGAATTGAGCAACATTTCTCCAACTCATAGCTTCAGTTTAAAAAGACAAAGGAGATCGCAGCGCTATAATTGAGGTGCGAGTTAGATTTTTAAAATAGGTCTTCTTGTAGCCCTTTTTATCAGATTTTTAGAATTAGTCAGCTTTAAACTAATCTGAAAAAGAAAAACTATCTGAAAAGAAAAACTGTCCACGTTTTTTGAAATTCTGATTTTTTAATTCTCTGGGCTTCCGTTTCCTATAGCTTCCGTTTAAAAAGAATACAGATCACAAATCGAAAATTAAGAAACAAGATACGTTTTATAGGAGGGATTGATGTCCCCCCCCCTCTTTTAGAGGTTTTTCAAAAATATATAAAAATGAATTTTTTTTTCGTATTTTCGCAAGTTTCCTGAAATTTCTCGAATTGCTAGCTATATTTAAAAACAACCGCGATGTGCTGGACTCATTATTGGCTATTGAATAAAACATACATACAGTCAAACAGACAAATATACATACATACATACATACAGGGTGTCCAGAAAGTTCCGGAACGGCGCAATATCTCGAGAAATACACTTCAGATCAAAAAATAAAAAACACGTATTCAATATTTTTAGAAAAGCTATCCAATGATACCAAAATTGACCCTAGGAGGGGGGAGGGTGTGGGGCAACTTTGAAATTTTCAATGGGAACCCCCATTTTTTTTGCAGATTTGGATTCTCCAGAAAAAAATTACATATATTTGACCTACGATTTTTGAACCCACAAACGGCGCTATAATCGAGAAAACGGAAGTGGGATACTAACGTTTAAAAGTTACAGAAAAAAGCACCCTGATCATGAGAGGCAAGGGGACTCATGTTAATCAAGCACCCCGAAGGGAACAGAAAACTACTAAGTCCACAGCGTTGTTCCTGGGTAGTGCTGAAAGTAGTTTTGAACCGTTTTCTAAACTGAAGTCAACAGTTGTCGCTGAAGTGAACGGTTAGCGGGGTGATGGGGTCAATTTTAGCATCATTGGATAGTTTTTTTTTGAAAATATTGAACACGTAATTTTTTATTTTTCTATTCGAAGCGTATTTCCCGAGACATTCCCATTTTTAAACGTTTGTGCACCACTTCCGTTTTCCTCGATTATAGCGCCGTTTGTGAGAGCAAAAATCAAAAATCGTAGTTCAAATGTATGTAATTTTTTCTGGAGAATCCAAATCTACAATAAAAAATAGGGGTTCCCATTAAAAATTTCAAAGTTGCCCCACCCCCGTTCCCCCAGGAGGGGAGTCAATTTTGGTATCATTGGATAGCTTTTCTAAAAATATTGAATACGTGTTTTTTATTTTTTGATCCGAAGTGTATTTCTCGAGATATTGCTCCGTTCCGGAACTTTCTGGACACCCTGTATATGGGTTTTCACAGGTTAATAGTAAGATTTCACGCAGTAAAAGTAAGAAATTTTTCTTTTTTAACGTACGTTAATATACAAATAAGAATGTGTGGAGTGTCAGTCTTCGCTCGACTTTCTCGTGTATAATATTGTTATGAACGTATGAAATGTCCTCACTGGAGTCTCTTTTGAAAACCAGACAGAGAAAACACCAGTACCCCCAACCTTTCCTATGACGTGCATCGAGAGTTGTCATATGCTAAAGTTTGGATGGGGCTGCGAGATAGCGATTTATCACCAATTAACCGATTTTTCGAAGGTTCGAGAACCACCTCGAAATAACGAGTACGAGCTGCAAGTTCTGGAAGTTTTGAAAGAGTATATAAAAGGAGTCATCACTCAGTTGGAGAGCATTTGACGTGATAAGAGCTACATTAAACTGTTAAAACGTCAATGCTTTGAGAATAGTAGCTGCTGTTATGTAAAATGAGATACATTAATGTTTTGGGAATGACTTTTGTGAAATGAGTGGAGCATTTAATTGTTATTTTATTGTACCTGATAGTTGATTAGTCATCTTGTGAGATACTCAAAGAGCTATTTGCTATATATTGTTCCTGTTAAACTGCGTTTGCTAATAAACGTATTAGTTATCCAGAAATTTGGAGTCATTTTTGTATCCTGATTGCACTGTACAACCACGATTTCAGACGATACGTAGCAAACACTATTCCTATTCCAAGTTGTTTAGGTCGACTTCTATCATTATCAGCATTATAATACAAAATATGATTTTTATCAGCTTTCCTTCTCAAGTTAATCTTTAAGAAAAAAAATGCATGTGTTTGACACATTTAATTTTTTTAAATATATTTTATTAACCCCTTCTTGTTTACTTATTTTGCGTCACTCGTGACATTTAAAAATATTTTTCCAGCCACACCTACGACGATGAAAACAACTTTTTTTTTGCAAAGTAATTTTAGATGTTTATGTTCGAAAACTCAGGTTCAAAACGACAACTTGCGTGGGTTATTTTACCCCCAAATTGAAATTCCTTGAAAAATATTATCCGATATATGCCAGTTAAAAATGGAATATATTTGAAAATAGTTTCCTACCATCGTATATATTACGTTACGGAAAGTTATAATATTCTATGTCCTTCTATTCTAAAGAGCAATACATATCCCGAAATCAAAGCAAATACATTTTTACTTTCCCTAAAAAAAACTTAGTATATTCTTACGAATGTGTAAAATGCTCTTATCGAAGTCTCTTTCAAAAATCAGGCGGAAAAATCCCCTGTATATGCAACCTTTCTATGACGTGAATCTAGGGTTAACATATGCAGAGTTCAGATGGAGGGGGGGGGGGGGTTAAAGACATGGCTATTTATCGCCCATTTGGCAACTTTTCGAAAGTTTAAGAAACACCTCGAAATAGCGAATATTGTACAAGATACGAGAAACTACTAGAATTTTCTACAAAGAGTATATAAAAAGAGTCATCACTCAGTTGGAGAGCAGGTGACGTGACAAGAGCTACATTCAACTGTTACATACGTCAATGCTTTAATAGTAGCGACTGTTTTGTGGAATGAGATTGGCAATTGTTGGGTGAATAGTATATGTTGCTTTGCGAAATTGATGAAGCATATAAGTGCTGTTTTACTTTGCATTGTTCCTGCTTATGCTGTGTTTGTAACTAAATGTGTTAGTTACCCAGAAATTTTGACTTATCCTGTATCCTGAGGATCCATTATAACAATATGTGAATGGTAATAATATATTTGGAAGAGTCAAAAATATGACTCGAGAATTTGAGGGAGCTACACGTATTGAAGATCCCTGAATACGAATTAAATACGTTTGACGGAAATTACGTCGATGTGATAGGCGCATCCGGCTGAAATCGAGACGTTACAAAACTGCAAATACTTTTGGACGCTTATATGTTTGACTCTAATTTCACTGTACTTGAAAAACAACAAATATCAATTATGCATAAATCATTGATTATGAAGCACTCTCTAACTGAAATGTAATTTTATTTAAACATCTCAAAAATGTGATAAATTATCACAGTACTACAGTAATTTATCATATTTGAAAACTTAAAACTTCATGGAAAACAATAATCTTTATTCAAATGACGTCATCGAAATATAAATCGTCTGGCTCTCTATGTAAAAGCAATGAATATTTCATTCATATCACTTTTATTCCAGACTCCAGAGCTAAATAATTTTGCGGGGAAAAAATTCAGCAATTCTTATATAACTCATCTTTAAAATCCCTTGTTTACTTTCTGCATCCATTAAAATTAGGCTTCGTTGTAGAAATAATCAAAGTTTGATCATTTAAACTCAAAAATATTGTAATTGCATTAGCACAGAATAATCCACAGAAAATACGCACAAACAAAGCAGTCTTGGGACGGATGCAACACTAAATATAAATTTAAAAATCAAGATTTTAACACTGGGAAATAAAGATGGATGCCACATTTTATTTTGAAGTAATTCACGTGATCTCTTCGTATTATATCGCTATCATTATTATTTTCATTTTTATTTAAAAAACTACAGAACATATTTTGCTGAAATTTTTTTATATATTTTATTAGATAATTTAAATATTTCCTAAAATTTTCGAAGTAATTTGTGAATTTTAAATCCGCTTAAAAATTGTTTGAAAAATGAGGTCCCATAGGGTTCAATGTATTTCACTCTTTTTACCCAGGTTCAATCCAAGAATATTTGGGTGATATTAATCATTTACATTCCCATATGTTCCATAAACCGTCTCAACAACATACTAAAATTTCGTTTTAATAAAGTAATTTTTACGGTAGTCATCGTGTGAAAGGACAGACAGACAGACAGAATGAATAAAGCCATAAACACTTTTTAACTATGCTAAAAAGTGTTAAAAATTAGCCGTCCCTGTTTGAAAGATTTCGCACTCCTCGAGTTTTTCTGTCTCGTACCGTAAAAACTATAGCATGCAACATTGTGAAATTTAAGACATTTCTAAAAGAATGATTGGGGATTACGTTGAAATAAACCGTGATGTTCAATTTAAACTCTAATTTAAGAGATTTTTAATATCAAAAACAATGGAACAATTTTTGAACTGCGAATTCGCGTCCTAGACAGACTAGTAATAGCAGGACCACGAATTTTTGACAACGAATGTATATATCTACATAGTTGAAATTTTTAAAGGTGGAGCAATTTTTAAATTCGATTTAATTTATGAGTTATTCTATTTTTGATGCACGAAAATACCAATGTGTATTAGTGCCAAAGGCAAGTGTGCTTAACTATTCGACTATTAAAAAGTAAATTGCCCTCCGGATTTGGCTTAAATATCATTGGTAAGAAAGTTTTTTGGTCTTTCTGATGGTGCCTAGATTGAAAATCTGCAATGGAATTTTCGATCGCTAAGAATCAATTTGTGTAAATATCGCATAACATTGAAAAAAATCTCGCCGAAACATATTATTTCAGAAGTTCAGCTACCCCTGCATCGAATTTAGCTGAAGCTCCGATTTTCTACTACAAACAAAAAACACAGAGACAGGCATATTCTTTTATTATGTAAAATTAAAAATATATCCTTAATATTTAAACACTAAAATCGAAAAGTTTAATGCACAACAGGCTGTGTCAGAAACTGTCACTTTTTCTTTCTCACACAATAGAATATAGTACAGAGAAAATATTGTTTTCATATGCTTTAGGAGCCCTTGAACAAGTTTTGAGATGTCCGTCTGTCTGACTGTCTTACTGATTGTTGTCGATTTCATGTGTATACGATAGCTGCCACAAATATTAATGAATTTTCACGAAACATTATATCGGACTTTATTATTGAAAAATCTAGAACTAGATGATACTTTTTAAAATTCGAGCGAAAACTTCGAAATTTATTCAACATTTTATTTTTCCTTAACACGGAACAATAGGACAAAACTTGACATAATTATGCATAAAAGGGGTTATTTATGGCTCAATTATCACGAAACTTAAAAGTTTCAATCATTGTCATAAGAAATAGCTGCTATAAAATTTTAGTATTCGTGACGCCAATTAGCCCACCCTCAGCGAGAGCAAGTTACTTCTCCCCCCCCCCCCCCGAATGTGTACACTGTCAAACTTGATATGGATTGAAAGATGTTTTCAAGCATTTTAAAACAAAGGGACCAACAATTTGGATTGTTTAGACAAAAAATAATAATAAATAATAATAAATAAATAAATAAATAAATGAATAAAATAAATAAATAAATAAAATAAATGAATAAAATAAATAAAAGCTACTAAAAATAGATAAAATAAATAAATTAAATATATAAATAAATAAATTAATATCACAAGCTATTTAAAATGGATTCCGATATGTAAAAGTCAAATCGAGCTTCATTCCAATTAATGTTTATTGTGTTAAAGAGAGCGTGCACAGTGATGCAACAATACAATTGAACAAAGTATATAACGCATCGATTGTTAACGCATTTGGAAACGATAAAAAGCCGATTTCACACAATGGTGTTTAAAGATCGAACAAAAAAGAACTGACTTTGTGTTTTTGTTTTCACGTGTTTTATTCCCAAGCATTCTTCGGCCATAAAAGTTTAAGCACTTGCAATAATTCACGGACAATATATCGGAAAATAAAATACCAAAATTCCAAAAGAGTTTATATCTTTTTTGGGTTTCTAGAAATACGACATTTCCCGCTTCGGGTTGAAGAACAAGTGATTTTTGGCAGCAATCCAAAATTCAGAGATAGTGCTCGATGTCTGGTATCAGATTCTTTTTACTTCATGGCTGTGTAACAAGATGTGTATGTACTATATTAAAAAATCAATATACTTATCAAATTCTGATGCGTCTAACAGGCGGGGACGGCAGCCGGACTTTTCAAATTTTGGTCGATCAAAAAGTCACCTTTCAAATCTTAGTTTCTTAAAGTGTTTGACGTACAGGGGTCGTACAAGACTTTAATTTCCAATATTAATTACTGGTACTTATCTTCATTCTTTGGCATTATTTCTATGACCCAAATATGGAGTTTCTAGGTTTGAGAATCATTTATTAGCATTTTATCTCCTAAGGCTCCTATTCGGGCATTTTGTTGCACATTTAAGTTTTAGTCAGTTTCGGTTGTTTGCATTGATCTGGATGATTTTTAAGCTACTTGGCGGTTTAAAGGAGCAATTTAGAATATTTGATTATCCTGGTTAACGTTTTGATTGTAAGTTCGAAGCATTTGAAAAGGGGTGTTACCTAATTTTCAGTTATTCTAAGTTTAGAACTGCACGTTGTCTCTTACGAAATTCGGAATTTCGATAATCAAAATCATGTAAGTTGAATAATAGTTCGTTGGTAACGGATGGCAAGGTATTGAAAAAGTTTATCGTCTGCTTTTATAATTGAGTTTTCAGAGTTTTGATTTTAAAGTCTTTTAAAATCACCGAGTTCATTATGTATCTAGGTGCTTTACTGATACAGCTTAGGGTTCTATTTTTTTAAGCAGTATATGATAGATTTAAAGGCATATCCCTTATACCAATGTTGCGTACAACACTCCAAGGCGGATAACCGATTTATATAAAGTAGTTTGTGTTGGTAACTAAGATCTCCTTTTCCTATCAGTGGGTACAAGGCACCTGTGGCTGTATGAGTTTTGTTGGTGACATTTGTTATGTGCAATTTCCATGTTAAGTGGGAATCTAGCGTTATACCTAGGTATTTAGTTGATTTTTCCGCGCAGAGTGCTTGATTATTTATACAGGGTGATTAAAAAAAGATGGTCCAAACTTTGCGAGGTGGAAATACACAGCAAACCAAGTATTTTTCTTCATAGTTTACCGGGTAAGAAATGAAACGTAAAGCCGTTATAGGGCGATGGATTGGGCGAGGCATTCCCGTAGCTTGGTCCCACGACGGCCCGTTTGACTTCTTTTTGTGGTAATTGTGGCGATATAAGATAAGAAAAAGTTTGAAGTTACATTTTTAATTATTAAATTCATTATTTTTAATCACATTAACATTGCCGTAAATTCATATATAGTGGAATTATCATTAATGTACATTGCTTTGTTGTGCCGCAATAAACCCTCCAATTATTTTTACCTTTTGTGTAAGTCCTGAAAAGAATTATTAATTAATATAAAAAGATTTGACTATTTAAACTTAATCAATACCATTTATTAACAACATCAATTTATCAATAACATCAATTTTCATTAATTATTTTAGCGAGGGGACATATGCGCCCAGAATTATTAGATTTAGGATAGTGTCTAGGACCTGGGATAATCTGAGCACATACCTTCCAGTTTAGTCTTGGGCTTATCATCTCTCAAAGACTTGCATCAGTCTTAGTGCTGAAAGTACTGCCATAACTCTGTGGTGTGTGGCCTCTACTCGTACTTTTAATGCATTCGCACATAGATCACCTCTACGGGACACTCTACAAATCTGTTAGGTTTTTCATTTTTTCTCTACTCGTGCTCTAGTCAAAATCGTGATTATTTCTGGCATGCTTCCAAGTCAAAATTCGATCATCTTCTCGTCATGTCTAATCTCCATCTCTGCTTCTCGTTGTCTGTCTCTGATTTTGTCTACAACTGCCTCTTTTTCTTTTTAAGCTGTGGTTCTCTGGGCGGGGGGGGGCGCTCTGCCCTTCTTCCCCTTGGCGCTCATTGGTTCTTCTTAACCCAATGGCATCATTTCACATTTAGCAAGGCCCCTCTCAGCCCCTCTGGTCTGGCACCCCTAAATTTATAGTCATTTTGACCTTAAAGTTCACGTTGGCATAAACCCTGGTGCCAGCCAGACTACAGTTTTGTTAGCCGTTCTGGGCATCGTAAATACTACAAATAAAAGTGTCTCCTGTGAGAACATATTCTGGTCTCACAGTAATATCTCAAGAGTCTCGTCTATGACACTCCCCTTGAATCTGAAGAGAAACTTGTCGCCAGAATTTCGGCCACTGATGCAGAAGTGCGCGATATGCCTAGTCTGTTCGAGAGAGTTCGCCAATACCTACATCACCGCTGCGGTCTGGGTCTCAACAACAACAACACATAGACATGGGTTCTCATTTCTTTTGGAACACTTCTGAGAGCTGTGCAAACAATCATTTTAAATAATCTAAATCGAATCTGCCTTAAAGTTTAGTTGCAAATATTTTTATACCTACTAATTTTTTTAAATTAATTTTTGGTAGGTATTTACAAGTACGTACTGTTTGATAGCAATCATATCGTTTATGTTTTAAAAATAATTTGCTTTTAGAGTTTAACTTTTGAAATTCAAGAATCATATAAAATTCCGTTTGATTAGCTCAATTTGTTCAAAGTTTATCGTGA
Source organism: Amaurobius ferox (assembly GCA_951213105.1). Lineage (NCBI taxonomy): Eukaryota > Metazoa > Arthropoda > Arachnida > Araneae > Amaurobiidae > Amaurobius > Amaurobius ferox. Next base: position 131,205,572 of record OX578147.1, read on the forward strand.
CCACAGAAATACAAAAATTGTTGACCAATAATGTTTACATTTTTGATCGGCATGTTTTTGCTCAAAAATACTAATACATTTGTGCAAGATCTACAAGATTTGTACAAGATACATTTGTACGAGATTTTTACAAGACGTTGCTCAAATCTATCGGTATAAGAATATATGTTTTTTTAATTCACAACATTACTTTCCTTTACATATACTGTATATTTTAGATAATATAATTATCAATCTAGTAATTTAAAAATATAAAATTCGAGTTGCGTTCTGCTACTTGCCTAGTTTGATCCATGCCGTTCTATAAAATCTTAAATGATTCTAATGTAAATCCACCTTTATGCATCTGAAATATTTAGGAGGATTTTACAGAATCTCCCGTGTAAATCATATTATTTTAACATTCGTATTAAAGTATATTTATAGTTAATGAATCTCATTTTATTTCGAAATTAAAATACATGCAAGGACGAATTACATTTTCAATATTTCAATTAACTAGGAACATGTTTGTAGGATCATTCTAGGCATAAGACTCAGAGTGTGGTATGTTTTAGATAAAGTTTCTTGTATTAAACTATTCAACTTTCACCGATATTAAATTAAATACCAAGTTTAATTAAACGTTTTGTGTTAAAGGCGCCTTTACATTAACAGCCTGGAATATGTTAATCACATACGCAATACATTTTAATTTCTAGTGCTTGATTAAAATATTGGTATGTTATGTTACAATGCTTTCAAGGATAACTCTTTTCAAAATGAAGTATTTTGATTGCAATGACCAGATTTTAACATTCTGCTAAATAGAAAAATCTGATGTGGGCAGCAGATAACTTTCCCTGCAGTCTTAAATTAATTTTCTCTTTACTTATGTAATGCTTGATTAAATTCTGTTTAATTGCACAAAATGACACGGAAAGTGTTATGCACGTTTAATTCAATTTTTGTTGTTATTTGGTAACTGGACATTTTTTCAATGACGGCGTACCAATGATGCGAAAAACCTAAAATATCTCGAGAATTATTAGTCCTCTCTCTCAGTTCTAAAGTAATGGGGTTGGTCTTATTCTCGTTTTCGTCAAAAATTACTTATAAAACAAGTATTTAATTGGTATATTTCAACATCCGTAGTCTTTTATTTTAGCTTTTGGCGATTTTCCAAGGACCATTTCTTAAACTAAGGCATGTTCTTTTCCGATTCGTATTATCACTGGGTCTGGCTGTATGCTAGGCGTGCAATCCTGCTATCGCGACGACTGATCGTCAAACCGTATACCTTCCGGTGGGACGGATGATTTTATGCTCTTCCGAATCCTACCAAAATCTATTCAGCACTAGGGTATCAAAACAAGTAGCATATCTATCAAAGTTTGTGAAATTTTGTCAAATTAGTTTTTTATCTAGAGTGGATGCATGAAAATTGTGTGGGCCATTTCGCAACAAAATGCGCGCTCTTTTATCCCGAATCGTACTAAAATCTAATCATCACCAGGGTCACACGCAAGTGACTTACCTGTAAAATTTTATGAAATTCGGTCCATTAATTTTTGAGTTAGAGTGAATACATACATCGCACATACATACACACACACAGACGTCACGCTAAAAAAAGTGTTTTTGTATTCTAGAGATCCCAAAACGTGTAGATCCGTGGGAAATTGGAGTTTCGGTTTCCGGTATGATTCCAATACTTTCCCTATACATCACCATGTACTGCAGGGAATGTAAAAAATAATTTTATTGAGGAATTTTTTATCTGAAATTCCGCGAAACACTCAATAAAATTTAGATAACTCTGGTTATGTATTTGTCTATGATATTATTGACATCTTGTTTTTCTGAGTTGTGGATGGACCTCGGGTCATTTAAATTTATGTCTGTCTTTATGGTTTTATCGTTCTGGTTTACCCATTCATTTTTTTAGTTATATGTAATTCCTTCTTATTTTTCACACTAGGTGGCACTACTTCTGCTATATTTATAGAGACTATATTTAGACTTTCACCTGCACGTGATAGTCTCATTTAGTCCGTATTTATACATATAATAATGTGTTTTCAAAACGATTGTTTACTTTCTAGTGTTATTTGCATTGCACGACATTTTGCGTCGTGATCTATTTATGTATTTAAACAACGTGATATATATATTATATGTAATGAATAACATACATGTAATATATATTATTCATTATATTAACTTATTATATTAACTTCTTATTCATAACATATGTCATTCATTATACGTTATATTAATATATGTCCTTCATCGTATTAACATTTTATTGCGAATTTATACCGTAATGTGCGATATTGAGTCACTAAGCAATAGAAACCAATGGACAAATATTACAATGAGCAAGTATATTAGCAGATACACCAGTTCTCTATGTATAGGAGCCTTATGTGAGGCCCTGACGTCACAAAGTCTGCTTTCGGCAAAAAAAGTTTGAACATTCTACAGTTTGAAAGTTTCTCATATCAAAATATTAATATTTTACTTTGATATTCAGTTTTAATAATGAATTTGGGCCCTGAAGTAAATTGTCATTATTGAATAGCAAGTGATTCCTACTTTTTTTAAAAAACTTAACAACAGACAAAATTGAGCCCGACTTGTATAATTAACATGGTTGCACACGAAAATAATTTAGATTTGAATCAAGCTGTGAGACCAGGAGACATTTATGCAGATTTTAGATTTATACGATATGTACAACGAAACAAAGCACAGACTTGTGAGCGTTATTTTATGGCAGTCGTGGCCCGGGAGGACATTCAGTTCGCATAAATCGCAGGCTTGGTGAGGTAAAGAAATCTCATTGAGGCCAAAGCTTAAACCTTGCAGCATTGGACTATAAGGTGGCCAATGAAGTGTTGCTACATCGAACTGATGAGGAACAAACAGATATACGGAGGGCGTATCTTAACCTCAGGCTAAATGATGTGGCAACAAGGAGAGCATTCAAGGTATATTCAATTAATTGAGGCAACTACCGGCCAAGAGTATGCTTTAAGAAAATTGTGGTAATGACCATCCAAAAGTGTGCTTTCAGAATATTCACGCTATAACCGGCCAAGTGTATTGTATATTTTGATTGACGTCCATAATGTCCAAGAGTGTGTTTTTTAAAAGTGAGAGTCTAGAAGCGAGAGAGAGCAGTCGGCAAGAATGACTGTCTAGTAACGTGGATATTCAGGCAATGAATGACCAAGAGTGCACTTCAGTGTCCACGACAAACAGAGGTATCAATACCAGAGATACCAATCTGCATATATAATAGGTCGAATAATATATGATTTTGGATTAATACAAGGAGAGTTTAGGGTCGGGTACATCAATGTTCATTTCACTGCTGGAAGTTGATGAACGTTACTGCTGGTTCCAGCGACTTGTCACACATCAAACAGCACTATCCATCTTTTAACTGATTTTTTCTGTAAGCACATAACTTTCCGGGGATTATGCCCCCCTCGCTCCCCAGATTTATCACCCCCTGATTTCCTCCTATGGGGGTGTCTGAAAAATGTGGTTTACATTTCCACGCACGATTGCTGAACTGAAAAGGAACATCACAACAGTCATTTCAACATCAATACTGCCAGGTTCCTCAGAGTCTCACGAAATCTGGTAAAACGAACACGCTTTTGCATTCACGAAACAGGACGTTATTTCCAACATTTATTATAACACCTAAAGTTTGTCTGCTAAAAATGAAAGGTAACATTTCAAGTACTCTCTGCAATACTTTACTTTCAATTAAATTTTCATACTGGCTGGTACTTTTACGAGCAGTTAAACTTTAATATGCGCTACTTTAAACTCGCCCTGTATTAAAAGCCTGGTCTCACACGTGCATGTTCTCCTCCCTAAGTGTTTATATAAAAGTTAATGTAATGTAATCTAAACTGTAATATGTGTTAATAAATAATGTTTATTTTAAAAGTTAAAATTGTGAAGTTCAATGCGTAATATGTCAATTAATGATCATATTTTAGAAACTCGTACAAAGAAATAATGGTGGTTATTGCGACCAAGATATGCAGCGTACAAATATACGATTCGCGATCACTAATAATTAAAAGTAATAATTTAACCCAAAGAATGATTTGTTATTTAAAAAATAAACCAACTAAAAGTTTTCTTTTTGTCTACCACAGAAGCGATTGGGAAATTGGCTGGTTGTATTTGTATTTCTATATTTTAGAAGCGGGCTCTTACTTAGGACCTGGATAATGCCAGGTAATTCTTTCTAGTGTTCTATAAATTTAAGTGTTAGCTCAATCTTCAACAAATTTGAGATACTACTTATACCTATTGACTAAAAAGGTTCCAATGCCAAGTTTACTTGCTGCTATTTCAATTAACGTGTTTCGATGTTATGAGCATTCCCAAACAAAAAAACCGATTTGCCAATGCCAATCTGAGCACCAGTAGGAACATAATTCTAAAATTTTAATTTGTATATTATAAGTCAAAATTTACTTTATGAGTAATTTTTGTAACCATACCTGGTATTTTAAAATAGCTTCTTTCATTTAAATAATTAAGTTAAACAGCAAGGTCTAATTAAAAATGGATCATCAATCACGTTTTTAATTAAAAGAGGCGACTTTGTTCTTTGCATCATCAATAAAAGTACATTTTCGATATTTAAATTAAGTAATGACATTTTATTTTTTTCCCTTTTCAGGGGAAATACGTTCGAAGACGGAATATTAATCAGACATAGAGAATATTTTACCATGCTTCCTTAACAGAAACTAGTACAAAAATAGTGGAATACGACGCATAAAAGCAAAATATAAATAAATAAAAAGTTACCTATTTTAAGGAACGTTAGAACAGATTAAGAAATTTCATATAAAGAAAATTGGCTGAAAATACTGTAATAAATAGTCTGAAAAGAAAAATGTATTGCTTTAACAGCGTAAGATAGTTGATTAAATGTATTAACCTGTGTCAAATAGAAATATCTTTACCCCCACTCCAATCTCATTTCTTCTGACGAAGGATACTATCTTTTGCTTTTGAACCCGGCTAATACATTTATGCTCTTGAGTCTAATGCTATTATAAGTAACGTGATATTTTATTTTCTGAAATTAAACATGTTCATGAGATGATATTTATTGATTTTCTTTCTTTTTCATATTTCTTAATTTTAAGTCACACTAGGAGGCGTCATCAATATTGTAGATTGGCATTTTTATTTACGTGAAGTTCTTATACTATGCTTACTTGCACTGAAGGCAGAAATTTAGACGTTTCCGATAAAATAGTCTGCTTTATATCATATTATTTTCGCAGCAATTCCCGTTGTAATTTATTTATTTTTCACTTATTGCTCAAAAATCGTGTTTTGCACTTAGCACTTAGCGTGCTTTGCATTTTGCTATATATGTTTTAAGACCTTCTGAAGATGTTTTGACTTTTTTTGGAGTGACGTCCGTCTGTCTATCTGATGTCTGTGGTCGATCTCTTGTGTACACAATAGCAGCCACATATATCATTGGATTGTCACGAAACTTTATACCCAACTTATTAAAAAATCTAGAACTAGAGGCAATTTTTTTAAATTTGAGCGAAAACTTCGAAGTTGATTCGAAATTTTATATTTTTTTAATATGGCAAAAAAAGACAAAATTTGGCATAAGTATTCATAAAAGTGTTAACTAAGGGGGCTTAATAATCACTAGACTTAATAGTTTTAAGTATTGTTGTGCGAAATAGCTGAGATAGATTTTTTTTTGTTAGTGACGTTATTATTCCAACCTTTTGGGGGTCATGTTACCCCCCTGGGGGGGAGTACATTGTCAAGTATGGTATCTATCGAAATATTTTTTCAAGCCATTTAAAGTGCAGGGTAATACGCTATAGTTCTAATCATTTGAACTCACGAACCGATTTTTCAAATGTTTTCTTGTAATATTCGGAAAAAAGGAAAATGAATTCTGGTATGAGAACGTCAAGTTGAGCCACATTCTAGGATTTTTTTTTCTGCGAAGAGTTGATATTTTACGATTGAGAAAGTAAACACTTTTCTGATCCCCCCACCCCCACCCCACCCCACCCCATCGCAACCCGAATTTGCTGTGGCTCCTTTCACCGCAAATACTAAACTGTAAACCTTTCTAAATCTCCTGACTATATATGCAGATCGATGGAATCCTTCGATTTCAAAGTAGTTTGCAATTCAATGTTTTATTTCCCCTGTAATCTTGTAAACTGCGGTTTTCCAGATTGTCTAGGGAAAGAGAAATACGTTGAAGTACAAAAGAAAGTACAGCTTACCGAATTGTGTGCTGTTTTCTGCAATATCTCTTCTTTTATCGCCTATGAGGCTGAATTATTTTTACACCTTTGCACATGGTGTGCACATGGTGAAAGCGAGAAAAATATGCTTTCATTTCAATGCCGCTTACATGAAAACATACATTCACTTTAACCTTTCTGTAATAACCTTATGGATAAAATGATTCATTTATTTAGATCGCTTTCCCATGGCAGATAACAGAAATATTTAGACAGATATGGATATATTTCGTTCTTTTTATGCGCTCGTTAAAACGGAATAACTTTTTCCTGCGATAGCAGCAAGAAAAATTCCTATGTGTCACAGCTTTACGAACTTTAATCATGATTGACGAATTCATTTTGGCTACGCACTTGGTTTAACGTGATTTAAACTTTGGAAACGTCCCTTGTAAGCAAGTTATATGAGTAAAAAACTGACCGTTCCAGAGGCCCTATTCCAAGCTTGTAGATGGTAGCTTCGAACAAATTGATTTGAGATCGTTTCCATATCGGAGCGACAAACTCTTACAATTCTAGTATCCCTTATAAAACACAAAACCTGCCTATAAGAGGCGACTCTAAAATATCAAAAAGACTTTTATTGCAGATACCAGCATCCATGGACCGATTTCGAGCTTATTACGCGTTCGTTAGCATGAAATAGCCGATATCTGCAATGACTGCAAGAAACTTGCTACAAACCAAATTTTTTGCAAATTTCTATGGGAACTGGCAATTTCAGACCTACCTCGTGGCCGGCATAAATTCGTTAGCAGGTCACACGAAGCTGTAAAGACAGAGTTCTTGAAACACAAAACCCGTCTATAAGGGGCGTTCTGAAAATATGGAAGACACTCCCATTGCAGATACCGGTCCATGAATGGTGGTATCTGCAATGTAAGGGAGTATTTTCCACAATAGCGTTTGTATCTCTAGTATAGAAGCGCCGTCTATCGATCCACACAGAACTACGAACTACAAAGCTTGAAATAACTCAGAAGTTCGCACCCTTTTACTACCCCCGTGCACTCACAGTCTAGAGAACTATACTAATTTTCAGGCTAGTGATCGATAAAGAATAAATTGCAGATACATACTTATATATGAATACATATATGTATCCATAGATGTTTGTGTGTATAGATAGATGAAAACATACTTTGAATTCGAATGATTTAAACTTGCTTATAAACGAATTTAGACGGGAAAAATATATATCACTTCACTTTTCATCAATTTATATTCAGAATATAAACTTAACTAACGGAAATGAAACTGTGAGACCAGGAGGCTAATTATGCAGTTTTGAGATTTACGACAAAACAAAGCGCAGAATTTTAGGCACCGTTTCATGACAGTCTTAGCTCGGAAGGTCATGACCCCAATGAATTCACGTCACACAAATCGCAGTTGCAGTTGGGGCAAAGATCTTCTAGGGCCAGGACTTAAAGCAAGCTGCATTGGAGATTAAAGGAGCCAATGATGCGAAGATGCGACATCGCACTGAGAAGTCTCCAATGAAAGCAAGGAGGGCGTATCTGGACCTCAGGACAAATAATGTGGTCATAAGGAGAAAAAGTCAACGAATATAAGATTTGCATGAGAATTCAAGCAATGTGGTTCATAAGTAGAATGATTATCCAAAAACGATGAGAGAGAGTCGTGATTATACAGCATGATAATGCAACAGTTCAGAGAGTCGTGTTTCCAAGCAGTGGTGCAGTGAATCAATATTTTAAATATTAAAATGATATAGAAAAAGACAAAGCTAGCTCCAAATGCCAGAAAAAGACCAGGCAAAAAGTCCAGGCATGCTGAGCAATAGACACGAGATACAGAGATATGTGCCAGTCTTCGTATATATTAGGTCAATTGCTAATCTTTGAAATAAAATTCGAACGCCCTGGTCTCACACGGTGCTTATTTGCTCCTTAAGCGTTAATTTTTACTTTTGTTCACCAGACAAACTTTAGAATTTTGCTCATAAAAGCAAACAGCACCATTCAATCGAGTCTTGGTTCAGCAACAATGAATTATCATTAACTACGGTATATATGTATCGCAAAATATCATCATTGGCTGGATTGCATAAATTATACTATTGACCTTCTGCTTACGGGTGGGACAGCGTCCATCCCAAACGAAGAACCTCTCAAAAAGACAGGTATTTGACATACCCTATCCCAAACAGTTCGATCCCCCTTTGCAGGTATTGGCGTCCATGGACGCCAATGTCTGCAAAAGGGGATTCATAAAAAACTACTATCGTTCTAACCATTCGTGGAAATAAAAGATAATTACAAAATTCGCAAAGCAGGCGAAAGATGATATGCCACGGTTCTTAAAAATATATAAATAGAATCATTGTACACTTCTTTTATCAAATGGCCAGGCACTTGACTTTCATTATTCACCTATACATTGGCCAGAAACGTGAATTATTTAGCCATCCTGGGACGTTGCCCCAGGCGCACCAAGGCGGGCGGAACTCACTGCGCCCAACAACACAACATTCATGCCTTACGTGCGACTCGAACCCACAACGCGGCGGCCGAACGATCGCTTGGAAACGCTTGCCTTGACCGTTCAACTACCGCGTCGGCATTGTACACTTACAGTTTATAAAAGTAAGCCAAATAAAAAAGTGCTTTTACCAAGCTCAAAGCATAAATATATAAAAATTGAAAAAAGTGATAAATGCGTATACCTGAAACGATCGGATTCTACAATAGCGCTAAATTTGGTGTAGGCATGACGGATCAGATGGCAAGAAAATACTTCCTGAAATCGAAATGTCAAAGATGGTCTGTGCAGGTTTTCTTCAATATTCTTTATTTTGTAATAAATTCGTGAGTGTTATATAAAGAAGCAACCGAGTAAAATATTTCTAGGCAGTAATTTTTATTCAAATTATCTGAAAAACTTGCTGAAGATTTTCAAGATGAACAAACGAAAGGACAAGAAGATATACAGGAAACGTCAACAAATTCAGGTTCAGTTTCATGTGTGAGATAAAAGTGGCAAATAAGCTATTAAAGATTAAATAATTACAAAATTACAATAAAAGGTGTTATAGACGGGAGATTTAAAATTTATACAAGAATTAAATGCAAACACAAAAGAAAAGACAATGAAACATGCCAAATTTCAGCCAAGCACAGTCGCGGCCATTAAGGGGCGTCGCGGGTACGCGCGACACCATTGAGTAAACATCTCAAATTATTTTTGTAGTTATACAGATTTATTACAATTTCTATTGAAAAAATCTGAATTTTTGTTCAATTAAACCGAGAATTATTAAAAATAAGTTATGAAATATGTTACTAGATGGCAGCACTACAGCTTTCTCCAAAAAAGAAGACTTGCGAAAGCTGTAATGCGTAGAATTTTCAACACATAAGGGGAAAATTCAGGGATATTTGATAAAGCCGCGTCCCTAATATTGGCATCTCGAGAGTGAACGAACGGTATAGGAACAATATTAGAAATTTGGCGTGAAAAAAACCCAGACATTGCAGATTTACTAGTAGATTGTGTCGCGGGTCTTTGAGCGCCCTTAGCCAAAAAGAAATAGAAGAGTAGAAAAACATGAAGAGGGACCTCTCAAATTGGCTCAGTTTCGCTAATTTGGCTTCAATTTTCTACATTTAAGAATGTGTTTGTTCTGATTCACGTCTTTGTTATTAATTTGGAAGTTTGAATAAATGAGTGGATTAAGTGTACGTGTGTGGTGATGGGAAAGGGGGGGAGTTATGATATTTTAGGGGTTGCTGTCCATCGTGAACAAAATATATTATTTAGGACACTCACTTTGAGGGATCACTTGACCCACCCAGCTGTCTTACTTATTGAAGTGGTTTCGCATTTCGTCATTTCTGAGAGGGTTATTTCTGATTTGGTGCAGATCTGTGCTCTGGTTGATCTGCTGGTGACGAATTCCAATATGTTTGACTCCAAATTAATTCTTTAAACGTCTGGAGTTTCCTATATTTAGCATACCCGTAATCGATAGGCTATTTATAGTGACGCTTCAGAAATATGTTGTTTCGGATATTTAGTTTGAGGGGTTACTTGATCTACCCAACTGTCTTACTTTTTCAGCTATTTAACATTAAAAAATACCTAAAAATTAAAGAAATTTTAAATATTTAGTAAAAAACTTTAATATTAAATTTCCATCGTGTTTCTTTTATCTGCGTCGTTTCTCTCGAATTTCTGACCCCGAGCTGGCAACTATATTACTTCGATACCCCCTGGGCGTAAATTTTGCTTGAAGTAGCCCCCACATTTCTTATCTCGGCTTCTAATTTAGCGATTTTGATTTTAATGATGGTTATAGTCTCTGCACCCTCTGTTCGTGTCATCTGAATATACATATTTTGTGTCAGCCCCCTGAGCGTAACTTTTAGTTTAACTAGCCCCATAATTATACATTTTTAGCAAGCATTTCTCCTAATTGAGCGAATTTAATTTTGCTAATGGCTATAGTTTCTGCACTATTTGTACATGTCATCTGGTTATGCATCTTTGTTGTGACAGCTCTCTGAGGATACCCTTTACTTCAATTAGACCCCCTCTCCAAATTTCCTATCTCACCTCCTAATTGAACGATTTTGCTTATGCTGATGGTTGTATCTACACCATCCGTACTTCTCAGTTTGATACATACATTTGATGGATATATAATATACATGCGTTTTTTGTGTTAACTCCCTGGGCGTAATTTTTAGTTTAACTAGCCCCCCAATTTTACATCTCAGTTCCTAATTGAGTGATTTTGACTCTGCTGGTGATTATATAGTCTGAGCAACATTTGTACATTTCACTTGGATACATATATTTTTATGTCAAACCCTGGATGTAGTTTTTAATTTAACTAGTCCTCACAATTTTACATATCTGCTCCAAATTGGGCGATTTTGGTTCGGCTTGTAGCTATAGTCTATCCACCATATGTACATGTCACCTGGATATGCAACTTTAACGTGGCAAATCCCTGAACGTAACTCTTACTTTAGTCACCCCCTCCCCTTAATTTTCCATCTCGCCTCCTAATCCACTGATTTTGATTTTACAGATGGCTATAGTCTCTGAACCATCAGTACGTATCATCAGAATATGCATATTTTTGTAGTCAACTTTCTGGGCATAACTTTTAGTTTAACTGGCCTCTGCAATTTCACTTTAATGTAAATTAGGACTATGTAATGTTTTTCCACTAGGAAGGATACATTCCATGTGGCCAGGATTTTTATGAACGAGCGAGAAGGTGGGAGGTACGTTATTTTACTTAATACATCCGTCGTTTATATTTTTAATACACACGTTGCTATGCCCAAAATACGTATATGTATATATATTCTTTATATATATATATATATATATATATGTATATTTATATATATATATATATATATATATATATTACTAATACATATATAGGCAAAAATAGATAAATGAGCGCCTCCCTCTACATGTCGCTCACGAGCCGCCACTGGCCAAGCATAAATTACATTAAAATAAAACGTCACAGATAACTGTGTAGAATTTTGACTTTGCTGCTCCCAGTCTTCGGATGAGTCGATCGCCCTGGGCTTTCGACGCATAGAGTCTAAAACGAGTCGCTAAGTGTAACTTAAAATTTGTACAGGATCAAAATTACAAATGGAATCACGGTACATATAAATAAACAGGGATTCATAAAAATGAATATTACGAGGGTTATTGCAACGAATGAAAAGGAAAGTTTTTTCAAAAAAGGGTTGAAAGTTGCTATTAACAACACATTGGGCAAGAGCCGTAGAAAGTTTGCCATTCTTGACGTCAAGAACATGTTCAGCTAAGCTAAACGGATACCAACAGCACGTTTAGTACTACCAATATAAAACGTGTAGTCATTATCAGGAGTTGAAAGGGATACAACGTATACCCCAGCATGGCTTTTAAAGTTATCTCTATCCCTAAACTTATCCGTACGGATGCGATTGAACAAGGTAGTAATATTCGAGTGAGTAGATATAAATTTAAATTCATGGCAAAATTGAATGAGGGGACGGAAAATCGTCGGATGGTACGGAAGACTAGATTTATACGGCATAAGGTCACCAACAGCAACAAGTTTAGTATTAGGTGAATAAATTTAAGGCGAATATGGGCGAAAATTTTATAATTAAACTCAAAGGAATAAGCGGCTTCAAGTCCAAGATTAAAGATAAAGTTAAATTCACTAAAGACAAAATAGAAAATCAAACTATGAAAGCACGTTAAAAAATAAGCGTAATAGGAAGCTTTTTTAGAGGATATAGGATGAAATAAAATAGCAGGGATACAAGAATTAGTTAAAGTAGGTTTACGAAAAATAGAGGTATGAAAACCAAGTGAGTTACGGGAAACAAGAACATCTAAAAATGACAAAGAAAAATTGGACTCATGCTCAACGGTAAAATTAATAGAAGGGTAAAAATCATTAATTTTATCCAAAAGACTAGGGAGATCATTTAAATCATGATCCCAAATAATAAACACAGGGTCAACATAGCGGCACCAAAGAATAGGTTTAAGCGTTAAAAAAGGCAAAATCTCGTTATCGAGCTCCTGCTCAGCTTCAGCAAAAATGCCAGATAAAGGGCTAAGCATCAGAAGTAAATAGTGTCGCCGAAACCAAAATAATTAGTCTCCGCAACAATGTTCAATGCAGAAGTTATTGCGTTGATAGAGGGAATTTTATAATTTTCATTTTGAAGTTTTTGGTTATAATATCAATAGCTTTATAAACAGAAATACTAGAAAATAAAGAAACAACGTCAAAACTATGGAAAGTGCTATTTGGAACAAATTTAGTATTAAACAAAATTTTAATGAAATTCTCAGTAGAACTAATAGAATAACTATAATTATTGAAAAACGGTTTAAGAAAATAAACTAGCGCTTTCTCTAACAAATAAGTGGGATCGTCACATTTAGAAAAAATCTAATGTGGCCAGCACATGACTTTCTCTGCAGACTTATATCCATGTTCTCTTTATTTTAATTAAATATAATTCACTTTTAATTCAATTTTCTTTCTTATTTGTTAACTGGACATGTTTTCAAAGGTGGCGTGGGGACAATACAAAAAAACTAAAATATCTCGAGAACGGCTGGTCCTAGTGTAATGGGGTTGGTCTTATTCTTTTCTTTGTTTAAAATTACGTATAAAACAAATATTTAATGGATATATTTCGACATACGTAGTTTTTATTTTAGATTTTGACGATTTTTTCTGGTCATTTCGCAAAAAAAGCAGGTTATTTTTTTCCGAATCGTACCAAAATCTAATCAGCACCAGCGTGACCCACAAGCGACTTATCTACCGAATTTTGCGAAATTCTATTCATTAGTTTTCTAGCTAGAGTGGATACAGGCAATTTGGGGGCCATTTCGCCAAAAAAGGCGGGTTCTTTTATCTCGAATCATACCCAAAACTAATCAGCACCAGATTCGCCTACAAGTGACCTACCAAATTTTATGAAATTCGATCAATTAGTTTTTTAGTTAGAGTGGATACAATATCTGAACAGACACACGGACAGACAGACAGACCGACACCTAGACAGACAGACAGACCGACACCTAGACAGACAGACACGCACACAGACGTTATTCTAACAATAGTTTTTTCGTATTCTAGAGGTCTCGAAACGTGTAGATTCATCGAAAACTCGAGTTGCGATGTTTGGTATGATTCCAATACTTTCCTTATGTATTACCATGTATTGCAGGGAAAGTACCAATAGGACGCGTGGGATGATTAATTTTATGTAGTTTAATTTGTGCAAAAATTATTGGAAGTTGATGCGAAGTGCGGAAAGCAGCGGATTTAATGTTAGGAGGAAGAATTGCAGATTTTTTAAGTTTAGAGATCATTAAGGGCGGCAATCGGGAACTTTTTAACCTGATTGCAATCCATCTCGGCAATACACGTCTGTATGAAATTAACACAATCCACTTGATTGGCAAGAACAAGTTGTTTAGTCTTATCAGCTGACAAAATAACAAAGTTTGGCTTAGATTTAAGTTTATTAAGTTCTGTGATTTCAATATGCAAAGCAACGTCTAAACCAGTATTATTTATATTTTTATTTTTACTTTTAAGTTTATTCTCATTTTGAAAATTAGTAATACCCCGATACATAATAAAAACGGCCTCTATCCTTATGGCCTTGAGATGAAGAGCCTCTATCCTTATGGCCTTGAGATTGAAGCAGAGCATCCTCCACAGGGGGAATTTATTTGACAGGGGGATAAACCCATTTTGGGCCTCCCCCAAGGGCAATACGCTGAATGGAGAAAATAGCTTGAAAGGTATAATTCACAAACGGAAAAGGAATAGGCTTTTTAAGCTGGGAAAAAGGGTTAGGATTAAGCGCAAGAAGGTCGTTAATACTAATAGAATACTTAAGAAATAATAATCATGTCCGGCAATGTTAATTGACCATTATTTTGTAAAAATCATAAAATATTATACATGACAGGCTCAAAAATAAAGTAAAATACTCAAATGGAAAGAGCTTTTCTGTGTAGATTTCATATTAGCGCTAATTCTGCCATTCAAGTCTAAATTTTCAGTATATTTATAGGTCGGCAGTTCATAGGTAAATTCTTTTGACTGTAGATATTTGGACATCCCCCCTTAGTTGAAACAAAAAAGGATAATGTTAATTTATCTTCCCATAGAGCATAAGATAAAGAAATATTAAAATTGAAATATTTGAGTACAGACCTTATATACCGGAAATATGTTTACATTACATATTATATAATAAATGATTTCATTGAATTTATAATTAGGGGTCATGCGGTAATCTACAGATCTAGAAAGCTGCGCAGAACAAAGCTGCAGTCAATTGAAGTAGATAGTACACTCAAATTCCCTACTCCTCACAATACATGGGCCAGTTATGAGGAACCATGTCTCGCAATTGCGACATGGTTCAAACTGATTTAGGATTGATTAAAAAGTTTTTTTATACTAATTTCAGAAATAATAATAATGTCCGGTAATGCTAATTGACCGTTATTTTGTAAACACCCATTAAATATTATGCATGTCAGGCTCAAACAATGAACACTCTCTTGAGCAGCGAAAAGTCGACCACAACACATTCTGACAGAGATCCAGCCACAATGTGTCACGACGCTTGTAGACACTTGTGTCAAAAATGCTCAGAACGCGTTTTGGTATATTAAAAAAGAACACAAAGAGAAATTCTTGTTGAGACTTTTTTAATTATTAATTGACCCAATCGTGTTCAATCAAACGCGCCCATGTGCAAATGCGCTGTGGGCGTTTCTTTATGCATCTATGACGCAATGTAAGACAATTATCAACCTATTGCAACGGCATAACTGTCGAATTCATGTACATTGAGGTTTGTTACTTTATTTAGCAAATTGTAATGCTAAGTTGTGGATGTGCTGGCTTGCGTGCTAATCATTTTTGCTAAAATTAAGATGTTTGATGATTAAGTAAGTGAGTTGAAGAATATAAACAGTAGCTAAGCGTCAGAGTAGACATTGTATATTCAAATAATTAACGAACAATTGACTTAAATAATTTTAATTCTATATATTATCCGAAATAAATAGATAAAATATTTTGTGTGTAAATGAGCAAAGTAATTTTGTTCATTGTGGCCCAGAGCTCAATGTAGGTGTCATTCGCATGTCCTCTAAGCGCCAGGCGGGATTTTTAGGAGAGACGAAGCCCTCTCCGTCTATAAGCGTCAGACGATATTTCATTGAAAATGGAACTGACAGAAAATGCGAACGCAATTTCTACCCGACTGACGGCAATATGTTTTAAGCAACGAAGCTTTGATAGATATGTTTAAGCAACAAAGAAGTTGATTTTCTTATTAGTTTTTATTTCTTTTTTATCAACTATTTGGTTCAATTTTATTTTCATATGAATTAGAAGTGACGTAGCTATCTATAGCAAAGAAATTTACGAGTCTGTGTATGATAGAGGAAAAAATTCTTATGGAAACCGAAGCAATCGCAAATGTGTTATATCAAATACACATTTTTAAAACGTTCGGAAATTGTCAAAGTGAATCAGAAATTAAATTTTTAAGAAGTAAAAAAGTAAAGCTTGGGTAGTGGTCTATTTATTTTCTTATTTGCTTTCCCTGTTTCTTATATTCAAATTAAAATTAAATGTCCCATGTATCGTGTTTAGCCGTATATAACGTTTTTAATCGGTTCAACAGATAAACGCAAAACCAGGATTCCAATATATTAAAATTACAAAATGTCATGAAGTCACACTAGTGTACAAAATTAGTTTTACATGCACAAAAACACTGATATTTCAACTAATTGAATGGATTTTTTGAAGGGTGATACATAGCATCATAATATATAAATACAAATTGAAAAATCGAATATGAGTGCATACGATATAAAACTAATTTTGAAGCAATTTGCCTCTTTCATCAATGTCTGCCCATCCCCTTAACAGCCGACAGCTTGCCACCTTAATAATTATTTCCGAGCGACACTTCGGAGCCATAAATATCTGTTTTGAGATAATAAACACCGAAATCCAATTCTGAATTGCAAAAGATAGCCACGCAACGTACTTTATGTGCCTATTTCTATAAAGATAATTTGCCGCACAAGTATATTTTAATTGTAATTCCATCATTACACAAAACTCTTCGGTTAAACATCGGTTTATCCGGCATCTAATGTTTCAGACCAGCACGTCTTACGAATCGCATTTGGGTCCAAAGCGGCCGACAGATAGAGGCAATACCATACCTTTCATAGGGGCCTCGAGACACTTGGGGCCCTCCTGCCTCATAAACAGTTTACAAAATATAGTTCACACAAAATGTGTAAAATGTTTAAAACTCTAAATATGTAAAATAAAAATATATTTATAAAAAAAGTGGGATATACTGCATCTTTTATATTCTACGATAAAATGCCTTCTACATTACTATACTATTAAAATCGTCCTGCCAGTGTGACACTATAAGATTCAATCTGTGTCCGTATTTTTGTAAATAAAAATTATATACATTTTTTGGAGTATTTTGCATATTTTGATATTATTTTATTATTATTACGCAGAGCATATTTCATTTGACCCCGTTTCAAACGGAAAGAATCACTTTACATGACGTGTTTTGAAAGCTCTGAGGAAATATTTAGTTGTGTTTTTAAGTAAATTTTAAGCACTTTGATCAAGTGCTTCTTGGAATTTTTTTTAGTTATAAATATTTAAAGAATAACAAGTAAACTGTGATGAATATATGGTAGGATAGGCTGATATTAAACTCTGCTAAATTTTTGCTGTTAACCCTATGAAAAAGAGACATCAAATTAGTTTTAATATTGTTGGGTATGGAAATGACATTCATATGAATTATGCTTTTGTAGCGTAAATAAATTTGGACTCCTCAAGGAGAAGAAACATCAAAATCTTTGTGTTTAGAGAACTGTATTATTTTCCTTTAGACATCAAATGAGTGGCGGAATTTCAAATCTGAGGCCGTCACTCAAGATTCGGAGCCTGGCTCCCCAACAATTTTAATTTATTTCATTTTACTTTATTTTATTTTATTTCTCAAGTTTGACTCCCTCCATTTTGGGGTTTCGCGGTAAGATAAATTCGCCAGGTATAGGCCCAACCCCAGGAAATTTTGAACAGACCGAGCCCAAGTGGACTTCGTTTCATAAATTTTCGGCAGATCGGGCTCGGGCAATTTTGCATTTACACATATTAAATGTGACGAGCTTAGGCACGTATATAAGCCACCTGGAAGGACATTCCCCAAGAACACATTTAGGACCCATTAATACTACCGGACCGCAGACCTTCCACTGTAGACAACAGATGGATTTTTAAGGAGTCGTTTAACGTCTCATATTCTTCCGTTACGTTTTAGTAATTTTACTTACTCTGCTAACTTGTTCTCTTACCTTGGTTTCTTTCTGTTCATTTAATATTAGCTGCCATAATTTATTTCCTCCATGTTTTTTTATGTTCATTCTTAGTGTCCTTTCTCTCGTTTTCCTGCCTTCTTAGTTTGACCTCTCATTTCTTCTCGTGGCGATGACAATTTTCCTATCACCTTCAGTAACATGTGCTATTCTACCATAGGTGCCAAATTTGCTTAAATAAGCTATGTCATGCTTCATGCTTGTACTGTAGAAGGCTTTTGCCATCGAAACCGATTGAACCCAAAATTCTATTGTATGATATATTTATATGAAGATGTTAGAATAATGCAAAGCTAAGTTATTAAAAAAGCTTACTATACATATTGTTTCCCAATCCGGAATAAAATAAAATAACTAAATAAAAAATATACATTTACGATGAAATACAGGAAAACAGAATTGAAACTTGATGCATAAGGCATTAATCATCTTATTTTGACTAATCGTATATGTGTTGTTGCTAGTGTGAACTTTTAACAGACTGCTTGTCGTTTGCAATTTTTTCCATAAAAGTTTGAACATTCCAGATTCATGTTTATTTCGCAGAGCATTAGATTTATCATTACACCTGCATTAGACCAGTTACTTTAGTAACTCTTTCTTTTTTCAGACCGAACATTGTTCATGATCAACAAACACCCTTTCAATATGAGCGAAGTATCTGGCAGACAAAATATGTACTCCAAAATTCTGCTGAAATTCGGTATTAACACAGGTTTTGATCCATGGAATTCCTTAAAATTTGAATCTTTTCAGATTTTTCCCCCCACAGTTTATTTTCATCATTTTCCACGTGTCGCAGTTCAAAGGCTACAATTTTTTAGCAATCACGACATCAAATGATTCATTTTTAGCATCAAATAATCATTATTAGCATCAAATAATAATTTTAGCATCAAATAATTCATTTACGCTTTTAACAGCATGGTCAAGTGCTTCATTAAGTTTTTCTTCAGTTGCTTTAATCGCAATCAATGCAATATCACGATAACTTAGAGATAATAATTATTCTTTCCCGCCAAAACTTTATTCCAAAAAATGAAACCGGGGTAAAAGGACAAACCGGCCGGGAATTTTGGGCGTACTTTTTAAACCGGAACAATCTCGGTCAAAACGGTAAGTCTATTAGTAAATATATTTTTAAAACTATATGGAAGATAATATGAAAACAAATTCATTTTAAGAACACGTGCAAAGATTTATTTTTCATACTCAAATCCATAAAAAAAATTGATTTGTTCCATCGCAACTATGCAGAATGTCTTCAAACATTTTAAAGTTGCTTTTGATGTAAACTATTTTTGATGTCAAATTCAGATCCGGAGTCACGTGAAATGTAATAAAGATTTCGAGTCAGCTGCGTTCAGAATCTACATAAACACAGAACTGCCGAACTTCTTCGAAATCTGGTAGCATATATTTTGTCTTTCTACTAGGAAACAGTAGTATTTCTAGAGAACGAGTAAACTCATGACCTGGAAACCAATTTGTGGTCACCTTTTATGGAATATTCCTTCTCTTCGGTAAAAATAAAAGAAAATATATTCAAAAAGCGAATAGGATATTTCGAATTTATTCAACTGTCAGTTAATGTAACTCAAAGAATATGACAAATACAGGTATGTACCTATATACATATATATATATATATGTATATATATATACAAGAAAGAACAATCATGCTTAAAGCATTGACAATGAAACACTTTCCAATTGCAATGCAGTTTTATTTAAACATCTCTAAAATGCAATACATTCAGCGGTGATATTTTTAAAATTATCACAATATTACAATAATTTATAATATATGAAAACTTAAAACTTCATCGAAGAAAAGGAACTGTATTCAAATGACATCATTCAAATATAAATCACCTGGCTCTCTATGAAAAACCAGTAAATATTTCAGTCATTCACTTTTTTACATTCCTTTCATTCATTACAATACTACAATAATTTATTTTACTTAAAACCATGGAAGTAAAAGTAATTTAACTCTATGCTTAAAACTTCATCGAAAAAGTCTGCTATAAAATCGTCTGTGTCTCTGTGCAAAATCAATTAATGTTTCATTCATATCAGCTAAATTTCAAACTCCAGAGCTAAATAATTTTGCATTAAAGACATTCAACAATTTTTATACACTTTATCTTATAGCTCCATGTGTTTACATTCTCTATAAGTGAAAATTAAGCTCCGTTGTAGAAATAATCAAAGTTTGACGATCATTTAAACTCATATATATTATAATTGCGTTGTTTCAGAATACATATGTACAGAAATTAAGAAAACTAAAGCGGTTTTAAGACGGATACAACACTAAAGATAAATTAAAAAGAACTTTAAAAATCACGATTTTGACACAAGATGGATGCCATAGTTTATTTTAAAGTGGGTCACGTGATCTCTTCATATGATATGGGTGTAATTATTATTTTAATTTTTATTTAAAAAACTACCGAATATATTTTGCCGAATTTTTTTTATATTTTTTATGGCATTTTCTAAAACTTTCGAAGCAATTTATGAATTTTAAATTAGCTTAACAATGTGTTTGAAAAATTATGTCCCATAGGGTTCAATGTATTTCATTTCTTTAGCCCGGGTTCAATTCAAAACTAATTGGGTGATATTATTCATTTATATTCCCATAGGTCCCATATTCCCACAGACCGTCTAAACAACATACTAAAATTTCATTTTGATAAATTCATTTTTACAGCAGTTATCGTGCGAACGGAGAGACAGACAGACAGAATGAACAAAGTCATAAACACTTTTAACTATGTTTTAAAGTGTTAATAATATGGAACGTGTGCTTGTCTGACTAACCGTCTGTCTGTTCGGTATAGAAATACGCAGTTTTTATATCTGTTTTCTGTCTTTTTCGAACTTAGTATCATCATCATCGCTCATCATGCCTAGTTGCACATAAAGCCTTCAGTTTGCGTCGCCACCCTGGTCGATCCTGTGCAGCAGTCCTTGCTTCTGACCAGCTCGCCCATGCTATCAAATTTTTTAAACACACGAAAAATATATATTATTTTAAAAAAATCACGAAAATTCGTCAATTATTCGCATGGATTCCGTCTAAAGATTGTTTGAAAATGAATTTCTCAATCTTTCCGATGGTATAAAGATGGAAACTGGGATAATATTACGATCGCTAATGAACTTATTTGTGTGAATATCGTTCAATATCGTGTTGGGACATGAAGCAACTGAAAACGTAATTCGATTTACAAAAATGCCGAGACGCACTTTTTCGGATCCTGAAGTACCCGAACACCAAATTTCATGGTCATACGACGTTTAAATTTTTCGCTACAGACAGCTAAGACAGTCACGCACACAGACACAAAGAAACACATACATCTTCATTTATTTATTTATTAAGATATTATTAAAAGTATTTAATATACGAATATAACATTGAAAATTTCTATTTTAAGGCAACTAATATTTCCAAAGATATATTTATCGTGTATAACACAAAACAAAATTGTCCTCTATTCAATCACTATTTTAGATATTTTTTTCGCATTTTAAAATTCCTTTCAATGTAAGCCATTTTTGACGCGAAATTCTAATCCAGAAGCACATAAAATTTAATAAAGATTTCGAGCCAACGGTGTTCAGAATATAAATAAAATATAGCTTCCGAACTTCATCGAATACTGGTATTACTATTTCAACTACTATTTCAATTCTAAAATCGGAGTATTTTTAACGAACGAGTAAATGTAATCTAATAATAAATGCGTTTTTATTTTTTAGAAAACATTTGATAAAATTTTTTAAACAATACTGTTATAACAAAACAATGATAAGAAAATAAATGAAATTATCCCCACTCGAAAATGTGTATCTTGTCTCCTCTGAACATATCTACCTCGTCCATGGATATTCTTCCTTGTCTTGGCGGGGGGGGGGGGGGAAGCCGAGGTGCTGTCTTTCTGCGACTTCTCCAAGTGTTCGTGAACCGGCTTTTCTTAGCTACTAAACGACGGATTAATTTACCACTGCGGGTTTTGGGAAAAAATAAAATTTGAATTGGCAAAAAAAGTTTTATTTTTTAGCGAAGCATCAATATTTCTTTAAGATAATAAAACTTTCAATTCCTTTTACAAAGCTTTGTATTGAATTATATACTTCCGAAGACAATTATTATTTAACATACACATATTATTATTTAACATAACAAGTATCCCTAAATTCGAATCGAACGTTTTGTGGTAATGACTGTGTGCGTGTGTAGAAGCGATATCTCACTGGAGCGCAAGAATGGAGCGTTTCGAATGAAATATTGTACTAGTATTACAATCGGTGAATGCTGAAAGTCTATTAATCTAAAATTGAATCAGATGTTCGGTAGACCCTCCAAATTCTCGAATGTAATTTTGAAAAAATCAGAATCTTTAACAATGTTACATAAGTGATTAAACATTTTATTAGAAAACGATTGGCATACACTTTAGAATGCTAGCACAAACCGTTATCAAGGTATAGCACATTTTTCTAACACATTTATCAAAAATATTACATAAAATTAAAACAAAATATTAATTATCGTGAAATATGTTCACTTTTCCTGCAATATTATACGACAAATTCGTTAATATCTTTCTCGTAGATGTGGTTCATTCCATTCACGTAAGAATATACTCGTGCCTTAGTTTTATATTTTTATGACTAACAATTCGCCAATACCCACTCGTATATAAAAAAAGCACTTCTGTCAGTCTGTGTGTCACGCTTGATAATATATTTGACGAACTTGGGAACTAATTTAGCGAGATATCGTCAGATTGGCGAAAATATAGTCAAAATTGCAAACAGGGCGGACAGGAATTACTTATTAAACTATTTTAATATATTGATTAGTGTTATTTCATGCGGATGCTATTGTACTGATATGGCCGTTTAGTGTACCAGTACATGATATGCTTTCGATAGCATATCTCCAACTACGAAGGTATAGTGGCAAAAGGAGCGCAAGTGATGCAGGCGGTCATTCACAAGGAATCTTGAAATGGTTGACTCACATTGAGATGACAGGATACGGATCGCATGTGCATTATTCCGGTTGGCTGGCGAAGGTGATTCTTAAGCACGAGTAAATCAATACGCGTCAATGAAATGAAGAAGGCATCAAGATAAAATTTAACTTATTTTAATGATAGTAGATTCTTGCTTTGGATATTACAAGCAGATCATGTAATTCAATTCAATAATAATACAAACTTCTTAAATCTCTTACTTCAGAATCGAAAACGTTCCAATAACAATTTGGGAACACGATATTTTACATTCAATACATTTTAGACTTTATAAATTACTTTCATCTCACCTACGCGATCAAATTATTTAATCTTCAACATAATATTGATTTATTTAATATCCATTTGAGGATAGCATTCCGTTCTTTAGCCCCGTGGGCAAAACACGACCTATTATTGTGGAATTACATCGCCAACTGAATCTACTCTCAATTTCCACACCGAAGTGTCTTTGTATGATTACGCATGTTCATGACGAAAGAAAAAGGAGTTCCAATACCTTTCTATATGAAATGCAAATCCGCGGTAAATGCAGAAAGGGCGGGATGCAACAATACGCCAAGGTTTACCGAAACTGGCGGGAAAGTTCCGAGAAGCCAAATTACAGAATTGGCGCGTTATCAATTTGGAATAAAATATTTTAGAACAAGTTTTAGAATCGAAAGTAAATTAGAATTCGCCGAATGCAAAATTTAGACGGAAATAATTAATAAACAAGGGTATGCATTTCATAACACTATCAATCTTGATAATTGTCAATTTAGATTTGCGCGAAATAAAAGTTAATTAGGCAAGGGGGGTTGTAAAAGTGATGCGCAACGCAACACCTGTTTTCGGAATCTACGCATGACGTCATCATCGAGTCAAAATTTCTCGATTGCTTTCTGTTCTTCCCGCCGTTGATGTTAATTACGTTATTTATATTGACCTTGGATTTACATCTTGTTTTGCATCGTTTGATTTCTTTTACACATTCAAGTGTAGCTATTTTACTTTTATTTAGTACTTAATAATTTCATCAACATCATGCCGAATTGTGCAGTTACTACATGTAAGAACACAAATCGCAACACAAAAGATATGGGAATTATTTTTCATAGTTTCCCTAAAGATGAATCTATGCGAAAAAAATGGTACATTAAATGCCGAAGATTGGATAAAGTGAATTTTTCAAATGCATGTGTATGTTCCGACCATTTTGTGGAGGAGGACTATGCTAGAGATTTAAGAGCTGAACTTTTACAATTAGCCCCGTCAGGAAGATTGAACCTCACTGCTGTTCTATTTCAGAAATTGAATACTTCTAGTCCAAGGCCAAGCACTCCAAAAAATAATAGCTGTGATTTTTTAAGTAAAAATCTGATGTGGGCAACACATGACTTTCCTTATATAATGAAATGAATTTACTACTTTAAAGTAAAATAAATAGGTTTTTCTTCTAGTAGATACTAATATCCTTTCCAAGATATTGAATTTTCGACAATTAGTCGCCATTTTCATTGATTTATCGTCATTTTTATCCATTTGGCGAGATTTTCGTTAATTTGGCGACATATCAAAAAGTCGCCAAGTTGGCGACATTCCACCAAATTCGTCGCCAAAATATCGCCAAGCGTTATGAACGAAGAAATAAGTTATTCTTACAGCAGATAAATAACTATTGGCGTTCAAATACAAAAGTATTACTCAAAGTATCTTTTTTCATGAATGGAACGAGCTCGATCCACGAGAATGATGTCACCCAATTTATCGCATGGTATTACATATGAAAAGTGAACATGTTTCTCAACAGGAAATATTTTTTTTTATTTTATATAACTTTTTGATAATTTTTTTTAAAATGTGCAATATCTCGAGAACGGTTCATGTTAGCGTTCTAAAATTTATGTCAATCGTTTTTTAATGAAAAATTACATAAGAAATGTCTCTTTGCGTAACTTTATTAGTGGTTTTGATTTTTTGACGATTTTTCAAAATTTCATTGGAAAATTTAGAGGGGTTCTGAACATTCGATTGCGTATAAAAACAATAGGCTTCAAGTGTTTACGGATTGTGATTTTTGTACGAAATTTGGTTCGAATCGGACCATTCGTTCGTCAGTTATCGTCTCCACAGACTCACTGACACACACATACACAAGCATCACTTCTAAAATGTTTGATTCGTAATTAGTGATGCTTGAAACGTGCTCTCCCGTCGAAAACTCGAATTCGAATTTTCGACCCCGTCACAATACTTTCCTTATACATTATATATAAGGAAAGTAAAAAGAAATACGACGTCCAAAAACATGGACCGAATGTGAAGGGACAACCGTCTACATGTAAATAGAGAAATTTGGTGGTGAATTTCAGAGCCTGAAATTAATAAAATATTTAGTATTGAAATTCTCATGTTTGATTTTTACTTTCCTTATATACAATAATGTATAAGGAAAGTATTGTGACGGGGTCGAAAATTCGAATTCGAGTTTTCGACGGGAGAGCACGTTTCAAGCATCCCTGATCACGAATCAAACATTTTTGAAGTGATGTCTGTGTGTGTGTGTGAAAGTATGTGTGTGTGTGTGTCATTGAGTCTGTGGAGACGATAACTGACGAACGAATGGACCGATTCGAACGAAATTTGGTACAAAAATCACAATCCGTAAACACTGGAAGCCTATTGTTTTTGTACGCAATTGAATGTTCAGAACCCCCCTAAATTTTCGAGTAAAATATTGAAAAAATCGTCAAAAAACAAAACCGCTAATATAGTTACGTAAATTGACATTTCTTATGTAATTTTTTATTAGAAAACGATTGACATAAATTTTAGAACGCTAACATGAACCGTTCTCGAAATATTGCACATTTTTCAAAAGAAATTATCAAAAAGTTATATAAAATAAAAAAAAATATTTCCTATTGAAAAACATGTTCACTTTTCATATGTAATACCATGCGATAAATTGGGTGACATCATTGTCGTGGATTTAGCTCGTTCCATTCATGAAAAAAGATACTTTGAGTAATACTTTTGTACTTGAACGCCAATAGTCATTTATCTGCGGTAAGAATAACTTATTTCTCCGTCCATAACGCTTGGCGAGATTTTGGCGACGAATTTGGCGGAATGTCGTAAGTTTTAAGGCAATCGTATTTGCTTTTGGCGAATGACGCGATTATTCGCCAACGATGATTAATAATCAACGATGATCAAACGATGATTAATAATATCGCAACCCTTCGCTACTGATTCGTGGTCTATATTCAATTGATCATTTTTGCGGCAATATTGGACTACAAGCAATTTATTTTAAATAAAAGAAGCGATAGGGGCTCAAATAACGGGCCCAATTTTGGTGGTGGTGATGAAATTTCTAATAGATATTTTAATTTTGTCAAAATATTTTGGAAGAGACGTGTGACAAGAAGTTGGGATATTTAAAATACGCGATTCTTGGGCTTCGCCGTTGCGGCTTGGCACTGACTTACTCGATGGTGACGTCACGATCAGTTGCCAATGACAGCATCGCTAAAATCAACCTATTTTAGGATATAGTAACCTTGTTTATTAGGTACTTCGAAATAATTTTACATTTTGTCATTCCGAAAAGCGTTAAATTTACAATTCAATGTTTAAAAAATTGTGCCATGGATATTAGACATATTTCACTGTAAAAGAAGTAAATTAATTGCATTATACATTAAAAGTTATATGCTACCCACATGTGATTTTTATAGCATATGTTCATAAAAAATGGATACTTTCAGCCATATTATGATGCCAGACCACAGTAGTGTGAAATATAATATTTTCTTTTCTGTGTTTCTAGCTATAAAGTGCATTTAATTGTTGGCAACACAGAAATGTACAGTTCAAAAATTAGTTACTGCTCCTATGTAGTAAATGTATAGAAAAAGCATTGCAATAAGTTTATAACACATCATATAGAATAACTAAAGATGTATTTTTTAATAAATAAAGCTGTATTTGCACATCTCTAAAAATTTATGACTACAGATTCTGAGCAGTACTTGATCATAGTTCTTCTAAATCTGCACTTTAAAACATTGAATATATTTCCCCGGAGTTTGTGAAACATATCATACAGAGTGCTTGTCACGGCTTGAAGTCTTGCCAAGTTGTGACTATGTTATCCAGTAGTAAAATGATATAAGATAAAAAACTTCCTGGGAATTTATAAGATTTCAAAAAGCTACAAATCTTGATCACAGATCCATATTTATACTAACCAAACTAAAGACATGCTAAAACCACGCTATTCAAAGTGTATAGGTAATACATATAGCGGCTATTAACTTTATGGTTCTTCCAGTATTACTTTCTTTACATACATAGTATGGCGTGCAATAAAAGTATTGTAACAAGGTCGAAAATCCGAATTCGAGTTTTCGACAAATTTATACGTTTCAAGCATCCTTGAATTCAAATCGAACATTTTAGAAGTGACACATGTTTGTATGTAGTACTTGGACACGATATTTCAAGAATAAGCAGATATACTCAAATGAAATTTAGTACGCTTATGATAATTTGGAAATGCGGGAACAATTTTGATTTCGCAATAAAATATTGGAGAGATTTACGACTTTTCCAGTGATTTTCTTTCTACATTAAAAAAAAGTAGCTGACGCTGCCGTCATTGTTTGACAAATTTCTCGTTTCTCCCAAGTATCCCTGAACTCGAATCGAACGTTTTGTGGTAATGACTGTGTGCGTGTGTAGGCGCGATATCTCACTGGAGCGCAAGAATGGAGCGTTTCGAATGAAATATTGTACTAGTATTACAATCAGTGAATGCTGAAAGTCTATTAATCTAAAATCGAATCAGATGTTTGGTAGACCCTCCACATTTTCGAATGCAATTTTGAAAAAATCAGAATCTTTAACAATGTCACATAAATGATTAAACATTTTATTAGAAAACGATTGGCATACACTTTAGAATGCTAGCACAAACCGTTATCATTCGTTCGTCAGTTATCGTCTCCACAGACTCATTGACACACACACACACAGACATCACTTCAAAAATGTTTGATTCGTGATTAGGGATGCTTGAAACATGCTCTCCCGTCGAAAACTCGAATTCGAATTTTCGACCCCGTCACAATACTTTCCTTATACATTATGTATATAAGGAAAGTAAAAAGAAATACGACGTCCAAAAACATGGACCGACTGTGAAGGGACAACCGTCTACATGTAAATAGAGAAATTTGGTGGTGAATTTCAGAGCCTGAAATTAATAAAATATTTAGTATTGAAATTCTCATGTTTGATTTTTACTTTCCTTATATACAATAATGTATAAGGAAAGTATTGTGACGGGGTCGAAAATTCGAATTCGAGTTTTCGACGGGAGAGCACGTTTCAAGCATCTCTGATCATGAATCACACATTTTTGAAGTGATGTCTGTGTGTGTGTGTGTGTGTGAAAGTATGTGTGTGTGTGTTTCATTAAGTCTGTGGAGACGATAACTGACGAACGAATGGACCGATTCGAACGAAATTTGGTACAAAAATCACAATCCGTAAACACTGGAAGTCTATTGTTTTTATACGCAATCGAATGTTCAGAACCCCCCTAAATTTTCGAGTAAAATATTGAAAAAATCGTCAAAAAACAAAACCGCTAATATAGTTACGTAAATAGACATTTCTTATGTAATTTTTTATTAGAAAACGATTGACATAAATTTTAGAACGCTAACATGAACCGTTCTCGAAATATTGCACATTTTTCAAAAGAAATTATCAAAAAGTTATATAAAATAAAAAAAAATATTTCCTATTGAGAAACATGTTCACTTTTCATATGTAATACCATGCGATAAATTGGGTGACATCATTGTCGTGGATTTAGCTCGTTCCATTCATGAAAAAGATACTTTGAGTAATACTTTTGTACTTGAACGCCAATAGTCATTTATCTGCGGTAAGAATAACTTATTTCTCCGTCCATAACGCTTGGCGAGATTTTGGCGACGAATTTGGCGGAATGTCGTAAGTTTTAAGGCAATCGTATTTGCTTTTGGCGAATGACGCGATTATTCGCCAACGATGATTAATAATCAACGATGATCAAACGATGATTAATAATATCGCAACCCTTCGCTACTGATTCGTGGTCTATATTCAATTGATCATTTTTGCGGCAATATTGGACTACAAGCAATTTATTTTAAATAAAAGAAGCGATAGGGGCACCCACATGTGATTTTTATAGCATATGTTCATAAAAAATGTATACTTTCAGCCATATTATGATGCCAGTCCACAGTAGTGTGAAATATAATATTTTCTTTTCTGTGTTTCTAGCTATAAAGTGCATTTAATTGTTGGCAACACAGAAATGTACAGTTCAAAAATTAGTTACTGTTCCTATGTAGTAAATGTATAGAAAAAGAATTGCAATAAGTTTATAACACATCATATAGAATAACTAAAGATGTATTTTTTAATAAATAAAGCTGTATTTGCACATCTCTAAAAATTTATGATTACAGATTCTGAGCAGTACTTGATCATAGTTCTGCTAAATGTGCACTTTAAAACATTGGATATATTTCCCCGGGGTTTGTGAAACATATCATACAGAGTGCTTGTCACGGCTTTAAGTCTTGCCAAGTTGTGACTATGTTATCCAGTAGTAAAATGATATAAGATGAAAAACTTCCTGGGAATTTATAAGATTTCAAAAAGCTACAAATCTTGATCACAGATCCATATTTATACTAACCAAACTAAAGACATGCTAAAACCACGCTATTCAAAGTGTATAGGTAATACATATAGCGGCTATTAACTTTATGGTTCTTCGAGTATTACTTTCTTTACATACATAGTATGACGTGCAATAAAAGTATTGTAACAAGGTCGAAAATTCGAATTCGAGTTTTCGACAAATTTATACGTTTCAAGCATCCTTGAATTCAAATCAAACATTTTGGAAGTGACACATGTTTGTATGTAGTACTTGGACACGATATTTCAAGAATAAGCAGATATACTCAAATGAAATTTAGTACGCTTATGATAATTTGGAAATGCGGGAACAATTTTGATTTCGCAATAAAATATTGGAGAGACTTACGACTTTTCCAGTGATTTTCTTTCTACATTAAAAAAAAGTAGCTGACGCTGCCGTCATTGTTTGACAAATTTCTCGTTTCTCGAAATTCTTTGCTTCGTACCGCAAAAATTATTGCATATAAAAATATGAAATTCGGTACACTTGTAGAAAAAGCTTTTGGGGATACGCTGAAATAAACTGTTTTTTTTTTTTATAAATATTGTAGCTTAAGAAATATTTAATGTCAAAGACAAAGTATTTGAGCTGCGAGTTCGCGTCCTGGATAGACTAATATAATAGCAAGACCACGAATTTTTGCTGGCAGGTACCTACATGGGTGAATTTTTTCAGGGCGGAGTCGTCTTTTTAATTTCGATGTAGTTTTTGAGATATTTTACTTTTAAGTCGTTTCTGAAAGGAACTTTTGTTTCGTATTGGCACGTCTAGCGAATTCTCTATCTCGTATCGTAAAAACTATAGCATACAAAAATATGAAATTGGGTACATTTACAGAGAAATAATAGGGTAACACGATGAAACAAACCGTTTATCGATTTAAACATCAGTTTGGCATCAAAAAGCTAGCGAAGCGAGCTTATGATCAGGGAATTCAGTTTTTGGATTCCCTGGGCTAAGAAAGATACCTGTGTTTCCCCCCTGCGGAAAATAGGCAGGGATAGAAAAGAGATTTTTGAAAGTAGAATTCTTAGGAAAGATAGATATGAAGCGAGCGCAGCGAGTAGGATACGAATCCTCCCGAAGGGGTTTGCACGAGCGGGGCGAGCAGCGGGCAGAGCCCCCTAGTTGGATAAAAAAAATTAAATGAAATCAGCGCTGTGAATTATGTTAAATAAACATTCGTTTAACACACAATTTATCACTAGAAAAAAATGACACTGCTTTAATAGAAACAAATGGCAGGAGTAGCAAAATAAAAAAATAAAATGTATCACGGCTATTAGTGACTGCAATGATTCAAACTATTAAGTATCATGATCATTGAGCCATAAATGACCATTTTATGCTCAATTATATCAAATTTTGTCTTACGCTGCCATGTGAAGAAACACAAATTTTTGAATAAATTTTGAATTTTTCGTTCGAATATCAAAACTATCTTATTCTAGATTTTACGTCAAAGCCTGCTGTAAAGTTTCATGAAAATCCATTAATATTTGTGGTAGCTATGGTGTATACAAGAAATTGACCACAGGCAGACAGAAAGATAGACGGACGGACATCACTCTAAAAATATTCAAACCGTAATCAGGAGGTTCTAAAATACATATTAGCATCAAAATATCGAAATTGATAATTTTCGTAGAAACAATACATTATCTTTACTATACTCTACAGTATGAGAATGTAAAAATAAATTCTTATGGCTTACCGTAATGCAGAATATTTTATTAAAAAATTGTTTAAATTTTTAACGAAATGTAAAATAAAATTCCAAAGTACACTTTCTAGCGAATTTTCAATGGAACAGAATGACGATGGTCCATCTTCATCTTGGAATTGCAGCCCGGATGTGGTAGGAAAGGGGCGGTGTATAGCTGGTATATAGCGGGCCAATAGCAAATGAGATAGCACAAGGAATTCCATTAGATAGAAAAATCAGATATATTTACTTTTGTAAATATAAATAAGTTACAAGACAATAAATAAAATTACAAAAATGACAAAACATTTAAATTCGCGGTATTAAGTTTAAAATTAAGTTTAAGAATGATAACAATTAATATTTACACGATAAGAACAGAACATAGAATTACGAGATAATTACATTAAAATGTTTAAAAAGTTACAAGTTTAAATAAGAAACAGTTATGAAACTAAAGTTTATTAGTCTATTTAAAACATATGCAAACAGCAGGATCTTAATTGCTGTACCGACGTGATGTTGAAGCAAAGACAGGGCTGACCATAAAAACGTGATTATAGCAGGAAGGTGATTTAAAAAAATTTCATGTTATATATTTTTTAAAATTCTATTATTTCTGGTTGATAAATAGTATCAGTTTCAAATAAAATTAATTTGAAAATAAATTCTATAGATCTTTATAAAAAGATTGCCCAAAGAAAAAATTAGGTATTCCATGTTTATGAGCACATGATAAGAGTTAAGGAAATTCCATGGATATTGTTAACTGCAATGGCTGTGCAATCCTTTATTTCGCTTATTGTAAATAACATTTATCTTAGAAAGATTGGTTAAATATTTATAAAAATTAACTGACTTTGAAAAATCATCTCAAATTACACTCTTAAATTTAAGATTTAAAATTCAAATTCTAAATTTCTTAAATAAATGCAATTAGCGGCTTTATGAAAATGCATCAAATTATGCATCATAATGCAAACATCATCAACAAGATATGAATCGTTTTAATTTGGAGATATGATACAAGTATCGACATCTATTGTATCTAACTACAGCAAATATCACTTGTGACTAGTTATGGTACAGCTATTTTTCATTAGCAATGCTAAATGCTAATGCTACATTTTATTAGTTGCTAATTTTAATTGCTAATTTTAGCAAATGCTACGTTTTATAATTTTCAATGCATGCCAGTTTCAGTCATCGAAAATATCGAATATCTCTATTTGTATATCATAGAGTCATTGTGACTGTATTGATACGTATTGATCAGTGAAATGTAAAGTCGTGTGAAATTGCGAACAGTCACAATCTTAAAATGCTTTTAACCAAAGTTTACTTTAACAAAGTTTGTTAATATACTAAATGCAAAACGAGAAAGATCAATCATGCATAAAGCATTGATTATGAAACACTTTCCAATGAATGCCATATTTTATTTTGAAGTGGGTCACGTGATCTCTTCATAATTTATGGGTGCAATTATTATTTTACAAAGCAACTGCTACTATTCTCTAAACATTGACAAAAGTCACAGTCCACTGTAGCTCGTATATTATCCATTCGTCAACTGAACTTCAACTCTGAACGTCAACTCAACTCGTCTCTCTATAAAAACTTCTGGAAATCTCTCTGCAGAAATTTCCAGAATTACCTAATATCTCGTAGAATAATAGTTATTTGGCGAAGTTTTTCAGAGTTTCGAGAAGTCGCCAAATTGGCGATATCTCGCCAAATCTGGCAACTCTTCTTCTGACTCGAAAGTCAAAAACCATAGAGCAACGTCGGGGAAAAAATGTTTGTACGGCTGTCTTCTGGAGAAAACACTCCAATGGCACCGTTTGTTCTGCAATCGAGACGAAAAACAAGACGGGTGACGCCAGTAAGAGAATATTACACGTTTCCAAAAATATATTTCAAAACTTCACAAAAATTCGTTCCTTTATAATAGTAGGAATTCCGTTCACATTTTATTTGAAAAAGAAAATAAGTCCTTTATAGCAACATAAATAATTCCTTTATAGGTAATTCGTTCTAACATGTTTATAAGATATAGATATCTCAAAAAGTAATCATTTTTATTATTTGTGTTTCAATGTATTTTCAGTCGATCGCCTCTCCTCAGAGTTCACGAGTTTACGGATAAGTCAAAACAGTGAACGCGGTAAACAACTTTAAAAGCCGAACACGGATTCAATCTACATACAACTTGAGAAAATAGACGAGTAAATTTGAGTCTGTGGTTAAAAGAATATATAAAATTGATTTTTTTTTTTTTTGGGGGGGGGGGGGCAAGACTTACGGAAAAAGTATTTGCTTTTTCAATCGCAATATGTCAACTTCTTTCGAAAAAAGAAATGCTTTTAATCTAAGAACTAAGGTTCGATGTTTTCGGAACAGAAAATGGTGAAATATATTTCAAAAGTTCTGTTGTTGCAGAAAAAGCTTAGGGCAACGTTTCTAAAACTGGCGAATCGCAACATTACGTTTGAAAAAAAAAATATATATATATATATATACTATATATATATATACTAGCAGCGATATATATATGTATATATATATATATACATATTGAGAATATATATATTGAAAAAAAATATATATATATATATATATATATACACATACATATTGAGAATATATATATTGAATATATATATATATATATATATATATATATATATATATATATACATATTGAGAATATATATATTGAGTATATTTATATATATATGTAAAAATAGAAAGATTTCTAAAGAAAATTATTGAAATAAGTTTTAGTGTACTTGCGCACAGCAGCATAAAACACCAAAAATATATAAAGACATAAATGGAGATAAAAAGAAGAAGGAAGGTAACGCAAAGTGCTTACGCAAAGGCGGTAAGGGGTAGTGACCTTACTCCCCAGTCATCGACATGCATGTCTTTAATGCCGCGGCATGCACTCCTGGACGCCAGCACTGACTGTAGCCAACCTCCGGAGTGATAATCAAAATTATCACAAGACCTTTTATAAGGGAAAGTGATATTAAAAATATTGGTCCAAGCCTCAGAGACAGCCAAGTTCATGCCTATGCTTCCTCTTTATAACATCAAAATAATCATATTCAGCAGTTTAGATGTTTGTGATGTCATTACTCTCAAAGACGTATAATCAATGTTCATAATGACCTCAAATATTCACACAAACTCAACCCATATTTTTCATTTTTTCCGTAGTAATTTTTGATGTAATGGATCATAAATTGCTTTGGATATTTTTGCATGAATGCCTGTAGTAAGAATTTTTTGTCACTTTCCAGTCTGGTGACGTCACTGCTTACTATTCTTTTTGTTCTCGCTAGACCACCAATAAATACATTTCTAAATATATTCAAGTGTAAATTAGAGAGAGGTCCAATGTATGATTCCTGCTGTAGTAATATTATAAGTTATTCTTTTATCATATATATAGAATGAAAGTATATTATGGCTGTATGGTAGTATATTCTTCTTTTTATCTCCATTTATGTCTTTATATATATATATATATATATATATATATTATATATATATATATATATATATATACATATTGATTATATATATACAGAGTGAGTCGGATTTGTTTTTACAAAAGCAGAGGGGTGATAGTACCCCACCAGCCGAGTAATAATTACCATGGAACATAGGGTTGCATTGCACTCAGAGAGGCAGAAAAGAGTAAAATTAGAGTACGAACCTGCACGTACACCACTGTTGGGAAAGCGAATGAACGATACCAAACGTTGCACAAACAGATTTATTGTGCAGCGACAAACTCACAGCAAGTGCTCAAAGTGGCGACCACGCGTGTCATTGCACCGTTAACATCGGCGAAGGAATAACTGACACACCCTCTCGAAGATTCCGGGTGTTGGGTTAATGTGGTCTGCGGCAACAACGATGCGCGTGACGAGATCTTCCGCCGAGTCCACAGGCGTCTCGAACATTAAAGATTTTATGTGGCCCCAGAAGAAAAAGTCCAGTGAGTTGAGGTCTGGTGAGCGAGGAGGTCACGCCACAGGTCCGCCACGTCCGATCCAGCGTGCTCTGATTGGCTATCGCCGGAACCTACTAGGAGCCGGTTATGCTGATTCTGCTCCCTGGACATTTGCATACGGTAACTGCGTTCGTGTCTGGCGTAGGAGATACTACGTAGGCAGGTACACAATGACGTCCGAGGCGCTGACTGCGTCATGCTCGACGCGGTTCGACGTGCCTCTTTTCTGCCTCTCAGAGTGCAATGCGATCCTATGTTTCATGGTAATTATTGCTCGTCTGGTGGGGTACTATCACCCCTCTGCTTTTGTAAAAACAATTCCGACTCACCCTGTTTATATACTAGCAGTAATTACTCGGCGTTTCTCGGGATTTACGACGTAAAACCCTGATAAAAAAATTACACCGGAACTTGTAGGCCCGTGAATCTTATACATTATTTTTTCACTGTGAAAAAAGTAAATTCATTGCATTATGTAACAAAAAAGAAATTATATAAGTCATGCATTATTTAAGTCATAGCTGCTTCCGGCACGCCCTTCGCAGCTAGGCCCTCCGGACAGCGTCTCGGAATGGGATTATTAGGTGTCCACAATTGATGACAGTCAATATGCACAGTCTGAAAGATGTAAAGTTTGAATGGAAAACTGAAATGATTCATAAACGCTAGGCAACACTGCAAATGTTAACAAATTAAACGACATTATCCTAATTTGTTAGGTTTTACCCCAATGCTTGCTTGTAAACCACATTTTTTGATTTTCCTCTCGGAGCTAAAACATACACATTTTGGGAAGTTCCTACTCTTGAGCATGCCACATACAATTGGCCATGAGAGAAGCAAGAACTTTTTAAATTCACGCCTGCAAACTTAAGGGTTTGTCCTTGAGCTTTGTTGATGGTCATGGCAAATGCCAGTCTAACTGGGAACTGGACTCGTTTGAAGCTAAATGGTAGGTCGGTTGGTGTCTACGGTATGTGAAGTATGAATATGTCCTCTCCTTTTGCCTTTCCCGTTAATACCGTGACTTCTATGGCATTTGGTAAAATATTTTTGACGCAGAGCCGTGTTCCATTCCATAGTTTTGGTGGGTCCAGATTCGGCAGAAGCATTATTGGTGATTCTTTCTTTAACTTCAAGATATGAGAAGGCATTCCAGGTGGCTCAAGGTAGTTCAGAAATTCCAGCTTGTAATTAATGGCATCATTGGTGTCCACTGCAGAGTCAAATGACTTGTCACGATATAAAATGCTGATAATTAAATAACCATTAATCCTCACAAAATACTGATAATTAAATAACCAGTTTGATTTCTTAATACTTTTAGTTGTTGAGCGAGCCTTTGAAATATAAACCATTTAGATAAAGTTTCGATAGAGTTTCCATTTAAATTCATATTTCAAACCTGCGATTTTCAAAAGTGACTAATACGTTCAATAAACTCCCATAAAACTCAGAGATTTAATTGACTTCCACGTTTTAAACCAACGATGTCCAACCTTTTTCGTTGGGAATTATGGAGTTAGAGAGTAGAACTCCTAGGAAAAGTTTCGTTTTCCATTAGTATCTCGACAACCCCTGGTCCTAGAAACTCGAAACTTGGACTAAATTTATGGAGGGATATTTTAAAGCTACCCACACAATTTCATTAAATTCGCTGCAGCGTTTCCCTCGTGATGATGAGACAAGCGCAAGTTTCGTTTTTCACTAATATCTCGAGAATGTCTAGTTGTTGTTGTTGAGACCCAGACCGTCCGACCTACCAGAAAGGTGTAAGGTAACTGTTTGGACGGCCGGGAAGTGCCACCCAATTTAGACCGGAACCCAGTGGGGGAGGCATCCACAGGGACCGTATCCTCCTTCCCCTACCACCAACCTCTCGGAAGGACATACGGACCCACAGAGAATGTCTGGTTGTAGAAACTCGAACCATAAACTAAATTTTAAGTGAGGCTATTTTAAAACTACCCACCAAATTTCATCAGATTTGGTTCAGCCGTTCTCCAGTAATGTTGGATCATACATACATACATACATACATACATACGTACATATTTTTCTTCTTTATATATATAGATATATATTGAAATGTGACAATCTAGTATATATTTCAAAGTAGAAATTATGAAAATGAAATAGCAGAAGAAAAGAAAATGCAAATATTCAACTTTTTACCACTTGTATATCTAGTTATAGTATATTTGAGCACAGCAAGGTTATAGGTTATAGTATATTTGAGCTACATGCTGAAATATACTATAACCTATAACTAGAAAGAATTTCCCGACATTGCCTAGGTCGTAAATAAACGCCCGATTATTACTTAATTTTACACGCACGCTTCCCCCCCGCCCCCAAAGAAAGGCTTTCCGCAAAGTTAAAAAAAGAAAGATTCAAAACCTCTAGATCTTTGAAAGTTTCCTCACGAAACCCATTCATTATGCGCATCACGTTCACCCCCCAACCTTTGAAATGGAGCTGCGGAAGGTCGAACCTCAGTGTGTGAACTTCACAGACGATCCATTGCGATGACTAAACGCGACCACTTAAAAAGTACAAAAATTAAAATCCCTTATGAAATCAAAAAACATTTTAATTCGTTTAGACTGTCGACATATATGCAGAAATTGTAAATTATGGCAATCTGCTAAATTTAGTTTTTCGGATCCGACGATATTTATGAGTTAGATCTTCTCTCTATTCTATCATTCGAATTTCATATTATAATTGATCTGATATATATATATATATATATATATGCATATATATATATATATATATATATATATATATATATATATATATATATGCATATATATATATATATATTAAAATAATAAAAACGAAAGCGCAGGAGGGCAAATCAGTAAACACAACATCAAACCGCGGGCAATATAATAACGTGTATTTAATAGTAGAAAGTAAAAAGTAACGAGGAAGGGCTTGAAAAGTAGAGCACGGAAAGGCCAGGACAAGGAAAATAAATCAATGAATAATATATCTGCCAGAAACGTCTTCAGGGGCACATTCTAGACAGATGAAATTCGTTGTTTTTATGATTGCATAAAAACACGTCGTTAAAATTTTATGCAATCTGTGCCCGATAAATAAACGAGATTAACAGAAAAACTACCCAAGAGGATAAAATCCAATTTAAAAACATAAAATACCACATAATCATGAAAATTATAGTGCATAAATGCACAAACATGCAAAAAGGGGGCAACTCACAAGTCTGAAGGCCGCCAGCGTGAATAATCTTCATGGGAGTCCACCACGTGATTCACCTTGAATGCTTACCACGCAAAAAACCGCAATGGAATGGAGCAGACCAGAGAGAGTGGAAGTAGTTGTACATATTTTCGGTGGGACAAATCCAAGAGTTCAAAAACTAACCGAGAAGTGATCACTACGATCGAAAACATTTAAAGTATGGATAACACTGTTTTTTGGAGCCGTAACCTGTTTTTGTTTTATTAGCTTTTTAGATATTCGCCTTAACGGTTTTATTAGTGTTTTAAACTTTTTCTTTACCCACCGAGGCGTGTTATTTTTTAATTTTGCACGTTTTTTGTAGCCGAAATTACTGTTTTTGTAATATTTGCACATTTTTATTTTTGCCAGCCGGGGCGGGGTTTATTTTATGGTGCTTCCACTACTACTGCGTATCATACTTATACTGCGATCTACAAATAAGGTGGGAAAATTGTATATATAGCACAGATTTTTGAGACGATCAATATGTGATAGTGTACAGTTATTACTTCAGGCGTTTGATGCGGAGCAAATAGCTAATGATTTGATTTTTAAAAACTTTGTTACTAAGGCGAGAAGAATAATGAGGGAAGAATTTTACATTAAGTTTAAATTGATATCTCTTATCATAAATAGTAGTATTGAATGAGTTACTTTGTATATAAATGGTGATATCAAGATAATTTACAGATTTGGAAGGGTGGGATTCATTAGGTATTAACTCAAGATTGGATGAATACTTATTAAGTGTAGGTAAAGAATCATGTGCAGTATGAAAATAAAGAAGAACATCATCAATGTAGCGAAAAATAGAAATGTTATGTGTAAACAGAGTGGATTGTCTTTTGTAAAAGTAAGGATACATATTGGCGAGCGTAGAGCTACTAGTGGATCTTTGCGGTACTCCAATTGTTTTGAGGTATACAGCATTACCATGTACAAGATAGCTGTGAAAAATAACAAAATGCAATAAATTATTAAAGGCAGACGAGTCATATTTAGTAAGAGTATTTATTTTGAATTGATCGAAGAGTTAGTTGTTTAATGACAGAAAATGAATCTTTGATGATGATGTTATTAAAGAGATCTTTAAAATCTAAAGTTAGGATTGAGTTAATTGTAATAACGGATTTCAGTTTTTGAATAAGTTCGTAGCTGTTTCTGATGATGCAATGTGGTTCTTTGGGAATTTCATGAAATAGACAGTTAAGACTTTGAGAAGTTTTATATTAGCTTTTGTTGCGTAAAAGTTATGTCCATTGATAACTGTTTTAAATTTTACTGGGTCTTTGTGACATTTGAGTATGATTACTAAAAATATGGAATATTTAAATTTTGATGAGTATCAAAAAATTGTTCGTCCTTGGAAATAAGTTTTCGTTTTAAATTATGTATGGTTGTTTTTTGTAATTTGAAGGTATTTATTTGATTTAAATTGGATAATAATGTTTTAATACACACACACACATATATATATATATATATATATACATATATGTATACACAGGGTGTATATAAACTGATGGTCAGAACTGTAAGGGGTTATAGAACTCACCAAAACAAACAACTTTCACAATAAAATGTTGGGTCGGAAAGCAACCGGCGACCCGCAAGAGGGCACTTTCTCTAGGACTTTATGAAGCGTCGCGTCAAAATGGAGTGATGTGAAGACGAATAATAGA
Source organism: Amaurobius ferox (assembly GCA_951213105.1). Lineage (NCBI taxonomy): Eukaryota > Metazoa > Arthropoda > Arachnida > Araneae > Amaurobiidae > Amaurobius > Amaurobius ferox. The sequence goes on from OX578147.1 coordinate 131,246,348, forward strand.
AATTTATTGACAAAATGTTTAGAACAAATGCTGAAATGAACGACCACCAACTGCGAGACAGGCGTCACAGCGGCGACAGAGTGAATCGCGTACACTTTGGAAGATTCCTAGCATTTCACGAACATCTGCAGCGGCGACGCTAATTCAGCTGACAAGGTCCTCTGGTGACTCGATGGGCGTTTAGTAAACGGCGCTTTTGAGCTGTCCCCAGAGGAAAAAATCCAGGCAGAATAAATCAGGAGATTTGGGAGACCACGCGACGGAATCACGACGGCCAATCCATCCGTTCGGAAAGACAATGTCCAGGTAGTTCCCCACAATCCTAGTGTAATGTGCTGGTGCTCCGTCGTGCTGGAACTACATAATCACTCAAAGATTTGCTGGTACAGCACGTAGTAAATCTGGCGACACCTGCTCGAGGAAGGTGAGGTACTTCTGTCTGTCTAGGCGGTCTGGTAACAGGTACAGGTGAATTAATTGGTCGTGGATAATCCTTGCCCACACATTAACGGAGAACTGCTGGTAGCATCCGGAATGTGTAGTATGCGGATTTACTGTGTTCTCCATTTTGACACGACGTTTCAACCTCTCTAGAGAAAGCGCCCTCTCGCGACTCGCCGGTTGCTTCCCGACTGCACTTGTATTGTGAAAGTTGTTTGCTTTGGTGAGTTCTATAAACCCTTACAGTTCTGACCATAGTTTATATACATCATGTATATATATATATATATATATATATATATATATATATATACAGGGTGTCCCAAAATGATTGCAACGCGTTTTAATTCTTTACCTGATGGAAATAAGTGGGCAATGTAAATTGCAAAAGTGTTGAAAGTAAGGTAGGAAATAAGACTACGTTAATGAAAGAGTCCTCCCAAACATAGTTTAAAAGTGTATATGAATTTGTTCATTCATTCTGTCTATCTGTCTGTCAAATTTAAAATTCACAAATTGCTTCGAAAGTTTTAGGAAATATTCAAATTATCCCATAAAATATATAAAAAAAAATTGCATCAAAATATATTCGGCAGTTTTTAAAATAAAAATTAAAATAATAATTACACCCATATCATATGAGGAGATCACGCGATCCACTTTAGATAAAATATGGCATCCAGATTGTGTCAAAATCGTGATTTTTAAAGTTCTTTTTAATTTATATTTAGTGTTGTATCTATAATAAAAAAACAGTTTTTTTTTTGCTTAATTTTTATGCATCTATATTCGGAAACAACGCAATTACAATATATTTTAGTTTAAATGATCATCAAACTTTGATTATTTCCACAACGAAGTCTAATTGTCACTAATAGAAAATGTAAACACATCAAGCTGTAAGATGAGGTGTATAAGAATTGCTGAATTTTTTTAACGCAAAATTATTTAGATCTGGAGTCTTGCAATATAGTTGATATGAATGAAACGCTCATTGATTTTACATATAGAAGCAGACGATTTTATAGCAGACTTTTTCATAGAGTACAATTACTTTTACCATGGTTTTAAGTTTCTAAGTAAAATAAATTATTGTAGTATAGTGATGAATAAAAGGAATGGAATAAAAATGTATGAATGAAATTTTTACTGCTTTTTCATAGAGAACCTGGCGATTTAGGTTTCATTGACGTCATTTGAATGAAGCTCATTTTTTTCGATGAAGTTTTAAGTTTTCAAAAGCAATACATTAATGTAGTATTATGATAATTTAAAAAATATTACCGCTGAATATATCGCAGTTTAGAGATGTTTAAATATAATTGCATTGCAGTTGGAAATTGTTTCATAATCAATGCTTTATACATGATTGATCTTTCTTTTTAGTTTTTATAAAGAGCTCTTCAGTATTAATCGAAAACTTCATTGGTTATTTTCTATTACTTATGTAACAAATCGAGTGGCTGCGTTCCTTGAATGATTCACACATTATAAACCATGATTTCAAGCAACAACATGTTTTAATAGACTGGCATTAATCTTTTAAAAGTTTATCAGTACCAATAGCACTATATTCTCAAATAAGTATCCTCTAATATGTATGAGTAGAGATGTAGATTTTCCGCAAAATTTTGAAATTATTCTCTGTATTACATTTTAGTTAGAATAATATATTCAGTGACTTCTTAAAGTATTTATTCTTATATTACAGCTACAGTCAAAGATGTATTATATAAAAAAAGCTACAAAAAGGTTTAAATCTAGAAATATATAAAAAGAGTTCTATGCATGAAAATTTCTTATATCTGTATACTGCAGTTAGCAGTTACAATTTATTATTCTCCTGAAATACGCTTGCTTTTGAAAACTTTAAAAAAAGTTCTATTACATCTATAATATTTTTAACACTTTACAACAAAGTTGAAAAGTGTTTACGACTTTGTTCATTCTGTCTGTCTGTCCGTTAGCACGATAATTGCCGTAAAAATGATTTAATCAAAATGAAATTTTAGTATGTTGTTCAGACGGTCTGTAGGACCTATGGGAATATAAATGAATAATATCACCCAATTAGTTTTGGATTGAACCCGGGTTGAAGAAATGAAATACATTGAACCCTATGGGACCTAATTTTTCAAACATGTTTTAAGCGGATTTAAAATTCACAAATTGTTTCGAAAATTTTAGGTAATATTCAAATTGGTCCATAAAATATATAAAAAAAAATTCAGAAAAATATATTCAGTAGTTTTTAAATAAAAATAATAATTACACCTCTTATATGAAGCGATCACGTGACCATGATATGAAAAGATCACGTGACCCACCTCAAAATGAAATATGGCATCCATCTTGTCTCAAAATCGTAATTTTTAACGTTCTTTTAATTCATATTGAGTGTTGTATCCGTCCTAAAACCACTTTATTTTTGCTTAAATTCTGTGCTTCTACATACTGAAACAACGCAATTACAATATATTTGAGTTTAAATGCTCATCCAAATTTGATTATTTCTACATCGAAGCCTATTTTTCACTTATGTAAAACGTAAACAGCAGAACATGTAGAGTGGGTTGTATAAGAATTGCTGTATTTCTTTAACGCAAAACCATTTAGCTCATGGAGTCTGCATAGCTGGTATGAATGAAATATTCATTGATTTCAAAGAGAGAAGGACGATTTTTTTCGATGAAGTTTTAAGCATAGAGTTTATATACTTGTAGCTTCATGGTCTTAATTTTTAAATAAAATAAATTATTATAGTATTGTGATGAATGAAATGAATGGGAAAATGTTATGAATGAAATGCTGCTTTTATAGAGAGAGCCAGGCGTGTTATTTTTTCTATGACGTCATTTGAATGAATTTCAGTTGTTTTCGATGAAGTTTTCAAATATAATAAATTATCGTAGTATTATGATAAATTTAAAAAATATTACCGAGGAATGTATCGCATTTTAGAGATGTTTAAATCAGGCAATTTATATTTCAATGCCGTTATTTGAATGAAGTTCATTTTTTTTCTATGAAGGTTAAAGTTTTCAAATATAATAAATTAATGTAGTATTGTGATAAGTTTTAAAATATTACCGACAAATGTATTGCATTTTAGAGATGTTTAAATAAAATTGCATTGAAGTTGGAAAGTGTTTCATAATCAATGCTTTAAGCATGATTGGTCTTTCTTGTTTTTTAATCTGCGAAATTCTAATTTTGAAGCAGGGCACAAAAAGGATGAGAAAGCATGCAAAAGGCATGAGAAATAATTTAAAATTGTTAAAAAAACCTTATCAGAGTCCTGAATAATTTACTATTTATTATAGGTATAAAAAGTACATTATAAAATATAATATTAAAAAAATAAATGAAAACTGATTATAATTGAAAAATGCATTAAATATTATATTTTATTTCTTTCAATTCCCACTGATAATCCAAGGGAAACATTCTACCAACTTCTTAAAAAACGACAAAAATAAATAAATCACTAGTTTATTATATGTATAGAAATAAATTATTAAATATATAAGCATATTATGGGATAAAAATAAGTTAAAAAATGCTTGTAACTAAGTACTTTTAAAAATAAAATATTTTGTATAATATTAAAAATTGTTTAAAAAATACCAGCTTGTAATTGAACGAGTGGGTATCATGAAATAGAAAAGACAATTTGCAAGATGAGTTAAGTATATATTTAGTGCTATTAAAGCATTTTTCCTCAGCAAAACTTGCAGAAGTATTCCCTTATTTTTAATATTTTTATAAATTTTGGCGAACTTAATACTGAATAGGTATCTCAAAACTTTCTATATAAAGGTATAGAATTTTATGAAATCGATTAAAATTGTCGAGGGAATTAAACTTTAAGAAATACATAATTTAAATTTTTATACGGCCCCCGTAGAAAAACATTCTCAATGAGTAAAATGTGCCTCATACAGTAATAAGGTGATGTACAATATTTCAACATTTTATCATAAAAAGTCCCAGAGATATGAAAAGACAAAAATGCTGATTGAAACCACATTTCGATGCATCGACATAGGTTCTCAGAGCCGACATGATTTCGGCAGATCGCGTTTCAGGGGTCATACACAAATTACGAAATAAAACAATGATTACATAAATAAATAATTTTGCTATTTATTGGTACAAAAAAGTATCTACAATGTGTAGAAATAACAACTTTACACAAAGATTACAAAAGTTGTTCAAAATGTTTTCCATCCATGCCAAAGAGCTATTAAAAATAAGTATTTGCCTATGATGCATTTCTGCATTGCGTCATTTGCACTCTTGCTGTAAACATTTATATTTTAATTTGTGATTAAACCCTCACCAAATTTATTTAAACATATCTCTGGTACTTTTTATGATAAAATGATGAAATTTTGTACATCACCTTACTAGTGCATGGGGCACATTTTACTCAATGGAAATGTTTTTTGTATGGGGGCCGTATAAAAATTTAAATTCTGTATTTCTTAAAATTTAATCCCCTAAAAATTTTTATCGATTTCATAACATTCTGTACCTTTTTTTACTCAACTGTGTAATTTATTACGTATGTCTAAGATCAATATTTAAGGAATAAAAGCCGAGGTCAATGTTTTGGGGGCACCCTGTATAAGTATTCTCTGTAATAAGCATTAAGACACTTTTCCTAATTTGACTATACTCGATTCAGATTGGTTCGATTCCAGCTTTATAGAAGTACATCTGATGAGTTCTGTGCTTTTAGCCGAGAATTAGGCACATTGATCTGCAATCCAAACAATTGTGAGCTCTGTACATTGTACCCATAATATGAAGCACACTGTTTCTCTTACAGCTCTGCAGAATACTTTAGTGCGAAGAGTAGAAGTTTGGGGGGAAATATATAAAAATGACTTAGTTTTATCAGAGTCCATATCTAAACTCGATATAACAGTTGTCTGCCAAAATGGAATTCCTATTTTGATCTCATCCTAGGCAGTCTAACGGACCTGATAGACTTAAAACAAGTGTCCACACTGCAGTTAGTTTATAGGGTTAATGTTCTTTAAATCATCGTGGTCTTTAAACAGGAGGAATTAACATTTCTGTTGATATGGTTTCTAATCTCATCCGGATTTGCCAACAGCTATACCAGGTCTAGATGATCATATTAGCAAGCCCCAATCTGTGGATGGCTCAACAGGAAAGTCCTGTCCAACGCAGTACATAGTATATGAATTTGCGTAGCTCCTTTGCTGCGACATTTCGTGCAAGCTGGAAAGACCTTGTTTCCACTAACAAATCTTTGGGGCCTCAGATGGACACTTCTTAATCTGGAATAAGCCGTTCGATACCTTCTGTCTCCATAATAGTCCACGATTGTCCTTGACTGGCAACTCATATATTAGTCATGAGAAGTATGCGTTCTCTATAGTCCGTTTTCTCTCATTTTGTTCTTATTGCCAAAAGTGTTTCTGAAAAGGTTCTTTACTAATGTGTTGACTACTGCTTTAAACTATAGGGTAGATAAAATTTTATACTGTTCCAAATTTTATATGACATTTCCCTTAGCTCAATACATCTGTCTGAAATTATTTAATCATTTGGCTGCAGGATTGATCATGACTTAATTGACAACTACTACTTGATCATATTTTTTTCTGGTTTTAGGCTGTTTCTGTAAATTTTTCTATTGTTATATTTTATGTTGTTTTAATGCGCTTAATAGTATGTTGGTGTTTCTAATTTGATCGTAATTTATTGCTTAAGTTTTAAAAAGTTCTGTTTTTTCTATTTAAAATAAATTTTCCTTGCAATGGGGATTTTAAATTATTTGAATTTACCTCATTTTTTCTATACATCCCAACTGATTTCATTGTGTTTTTTTTCTGTGTACGTTTTCTTTTGTGTTGGTTTCTGTCTTTATTGTATTTCTATGTATATTGTCTTTGTGTGTTTGTGTATTGTCATTTCTGTATTTTTCTCGACCGACCCCTGTAACTGCTCCATACCCTCTGGGTGAGCTGGACGGTCTGGGTAATAAGTAAAAATATCTAGTAGCAGAAGTTAAAGATGGTTCATCACAACCCTCCTTTTCTAAGCCATCCATATACTAAATATGAACATTTCCATTTCAGTCTACACAATCTGGTTTGTTCTATTCCTTTCTGTTCTATTTCATATATCCCGTCCTATTTCTATGTCATATATCCAGTTATATTTCTATTTCAGTCAACACAACATGGTTTGTTTACACAATTTTAAAAGGAGCTCTGCTGATCTGCTCAATAACTGGTAAAACTCTAATTTGAATTTTTGGTGCACAAAAATTAACGGATCATATGCTATAACATAACATTCCTAAATCTAGAGTATGCAAACTTGCTAAGGTGCCCGAATATTTTTGAGAATACATAGCGTATATAAGGAAGACACTCGCATTGCAGATAACAGTATCTATGGATACTGGTAACTGCAATGGAAGTGTATTCCTTATTTATGGGAAGACCCACCTCCCCCTCTTTCTGACGGGTTTTTGTTATATATCTTTTCAAAGCCCCCCCCCTCCCCCAACAAGCTTGAATGCCGAAACTTAGCACACTTTTAATATCGACCGCAGGACAGAGAACCTAAGACTCGATTTTTTTATTAAAACGACTATTTCGGCGCTAAGATCCATATATTGTTTAACAAATCCAATTTTGTTAGTCATGCATAGAAGCAATGAGAATAAGAACACCGTGTTCTTAATTTTATAGAATTTAAAACTTTCGTACACATACGACCCTTTATTTATCGTATGCAAATTTGCTAAATTTTCACCCCTTTCATCTCCAGTTCAGAATATTTGAACATTTTAAAAACTGCTTTCTATGTAAGCTCTTTTTGATGTGAAATTCAGATCAAGAGGCACGTAAAATTTAATAAGGATTCGAGTAACAGTGTTTGCATTCTATAAACAGAACTTTCCAACTTCTTGGAAATCTGGATGTGTTTGTTTCGTATTTCTGTTCCAAGATTGTACTTTTCTATTTCAAGATTAATGAATAAAAATATGATAGAAATATAATTTCGTCATCTTTGTTCCTGAAACATTGCATAGTACAAATTATATTTGGAAATGGAAGAGGTATTTTTAGGTTTTGATAGAATTTTTATGCTCAACATTTCGTTAATGAGGTATCCATTAGAAACACTAACCTTCTAACTACGGCGGTATAACCGTTATACCGCTTTAATGCTATCATCAATGAACATCTCTGGTACAACGTCTGTACCAATGCTTCCCTTCTATTTCGAGACAGGGGAGAAGCGCACATACTGCCCCTGTTGAAATGCATTGGGTATTAGAAAAAGAGTCGACTACAAAAGACAAGGTATTTACAGGCGGGGAGTAAAATTATTTGTTTTTCTTGCAGTTTTATATTTGACACAGATACAAGGTCTAAACCCTTGCAAAATAGTTGGCTTTGTAAGTACAAAACATGAGTAGAAAAAACATATGTGACACCAACGCTTAAGTGCCGGGTAAAGAATTGAGTGCTCTTGTGAGCACTCAAGACACCATATGGGTCATGAAGACAGCAACATATGGGTCATGAAGACAGCAACAGTTAAAGACATCAACATATGGGTTAAAAAGTTCATGAAGACAGCAACATATGAGTCACCAAGGCATAGGTGCCGGGTAGAGAATTGAGTGATCTTGTGAGCATATGTTCATGAAGACAGCAACATATGGGCCACCAACGCTTAGGTTCCGGGAAGAGAATTGATTGCTCTTGTGGGCAAATGTTCATGAAGACGACAAGGAAGCGAGGAGACAATTCCTCATTGGCTTTTGGGATAACAGACGCATATGTATACACGATGTCCTGCATCGATTCGTACTTGGAACTATGATTTAATTTAGGTTCACAATTTTATAAATGTTCACACAACTATAGTTTTCTTTCTGTTTCCTAAATTTTTGTTTTTCCGAAGAATTTGTTACGTTGTTAGCTCTTTTAGCTTCCAAAACCAGTTGGTTGCTTCAGTTTCACTTCCACTTAATTTTCATATTTGTTTAAACAACACTGTTAGTTTTACCGCTGGTTTGGATGACTCATGCAGCTCCCGAAGCTGGTTAGTTGTTCTTCTTGGGTCTAATTAGTTGTTTGATAGGATCATAAACATGAACTTAAAAATAATTGAGGATTCCAGAAATTTAAAATGCAATGACGTGGACATTTGTCAAAGGATTAAAGACTAATTTCAATCAGTCAGATTACCTCGCATAATAAGAATCTGAAATGCTAAAATGAAGCAAATTATAATTAAGTACAGACAAATATTTTTTTTTTCTTCTAGATAATTATTTATTTCATTTATTTAAATTTGTGGGCGATGCAATATACAGTCAAATAAAGAACTATAATCATGGACGGAAGATAGTTTTTTGGAAAAATCTTATATAACATGAAAACTTTTTACTTTCTGTAACATGGAAACTTTTTCTTACTGTAACATGAAAACTTTTTACTTACTGAAGCATGGAAATGTTTTACTTACTGTAAGATGAAAACTTTTTTACTTACTGCAATATGAAAACATTTTACTTAGCTAAACATGAAAATGTTTTGCTTACTGTAACATGAAAACTTTTTACTTACTGTAACATGAAAACTTTCTACTTACTGTAACATGAAAACTTTTTTCTTACTGTAACATGTAAAACTTTTTACTTATTTTACCGATTCCTACTGGACGGATGGATGTATAATACATAGGTTAGTATTTAAGTTCTTTGAAAATAATAGACAAAATATTTTTGTATGAAAAGAAATAGTTTTATTGCTTTTCAATATTTGCCTTTATCATCAATGCATTTTTCATTTGAATAAACCAATTTTCAGAACAGTTATGCCAATTAGAAGTTGATGTGGAAATATGTGATTTATAAGCTTTAACTGTTTCTTATGGCCTATTAAATCGTTGACCAAGCATTTATTTCTATGTTATAATGCTTTATTATCATTTCTGTTGTCCGCTGTAACTGCTCTATAACCATTGAATGAACTGAGTATATCAATTTTTTAGCACTTTACAACATAGTTGAAAAGTATTTATGAATTTGTTCATTCTGTATGTCTGTTCACACGTAAACTGTCGTAAAAATTACTTTATCAAAATGAAATTTTAGTATGTGGTTGAGACGGTGTGTGGAACATATTGGAATGTAAATGAATAATATCACCAAATAAGTTTTGGATTGAACCCGGGTTGAAAAACTGAAATATACTGAACCCTATGGGACCCAATTCTTTAAACATTTAAGCAAAATTATAATTTACAAATTGCTCCGAAAATTGTAGAACAAGTTGAAATTATCCCACAAAATATATAAAAAAATTTCATCAAAATATGGTCGGTAGTTTTCTAAAAAAAAATAATACTTACACCCATATTATATGAAGAGATCACGTGGCCCACTTCAAAATAAAATGTGGCATCCATCTTTTTTCTTTTAGTGTAAAAATTGTGATTTTTAAAGTTCTTTTAAATTTATATTTAGTGTTGCATCCGTCCTAAAACAGCTTTGTTTTTACGTATTTTCTATGCATCTATATTCTGCGCCAACGGAATTACAATATTTTTTAGTTTAAATGATTATCAAACTTTGATTATTTCCACAACGAAGCCTAATTTTAATGGATGCAGTATGCAATCAAGCAATTGTAAAATGTGTTGTATAAGAATTGCTGTTTTTCCACGCAAAATTATTTAGCTCCGGAGTCTGGAATAAAAGTATATGAATGAAATATCCACTGCTTTTACATAGAGAGCCAGACGATTTTTAATTCGATGACGTCATTTGTAAAAAGTTCATTTTTGTTTTCGATGAAGTTTTAAGTTTTCAAATATAATGAATTATTGTAGTACTGTGATAATTTAAAATATAACAGCGCTGAATGTATTGCATTTTAGAGATGTTTAAATAAAGTTGTATTTCAGTTGGAAAGTGTTTCATAATCTATGATTTATGCATCTTTCTTGTTATTAATGTATTGTTTAATATACTTTCTTATTTTCTGCAACCTGTTGATTTTTTATGTTTCTCTTCCTGTGGAAGAGATTTTGAAAATAATTAAATAATTTAGAATTGATGTTTTAAAATATGAACTTTAAAATTATTGATTTAAGATAGTGTAGCTGTCTCACATATTGTACGTTTAAAAATAGTTTAGATTTAGATTTTAGGCACTTAATTTTTATTTGAAGTTTATCCAAATAAAATAGTTCATTGGTTGGCGTTGTTTCACTTAAATCACTTGGCAGTCACTAAGTAAATGTAGATGTCTGCACGTTCATGTGTGCAGTTTGTTGCGGGGAATCTAAGCGAGTAGGAACACCTTATTTTTTTTTTAATTACCTTTTTTTTTTAAATTTCGAATTAGCATTTTAGTTACTGTGTGTTTTCGCCCGATTTACAAAGATTTTGGCTGATATTTGTACAAATCCTTAATGACCTAAAATGTTGTTTTAAATTGTGTTCTGATGTAGTGTTTAAGTAGCGGGAGCTTATTTGAATATTTTTACGCATTGGGCGCTTATTTAGAACCCTAATAACGCGGGTAATTCGTTCTAGAATTTTATACGGTTGCAAAGATCTTCCATTTTTCCTGACATGGAGCAGCAATGCCTATAGTATTGTTATTTTGTTGTAATTTAAGTTGATTTATTGTTATGTATGTTTTTTCCAGGCCGATCGTTATAACTGATCTATACCCTATGCGTGGACTGGATGGCTTATGTAAACAAGATAAAAAAAAATACTGGCTTTAAGGCTCTAACTCCCAGACAAAACTTGGCATATTTTCTAGTAGTGAGCATATATTTACATTTAAAGATATTTAATTTCAGACACACTATCTCGTCATTATGTGAAAAATACCGCTTGTTTGTGACTTATAAGTGATGTTTGTGAAGATTCTATTATTTATTCAAATTTTATTATAATTTTACTTTTCCTGATTTTACTTTATGTCCTAAACTTCTCAACTATCATTCCGAAGTATCGCATACTCACGATTGGTCAGATCTATAAGAAGGGTAGACTTTAGAATTACGTATCTGCCATTCTGCAGAGTTCGCACGTGTTTGTGTTCATCCATGGAAAAGTTATAACCTGCAATCTTGTGAGTATATATATATATATATATATATAATAATAGTAGTTTGAAAATCCAATGAACAAAAAGTAAGAAGATGTAACACGATAAACCTAACTTTTTTAAAACACCCACAGAATAAAAAAAATATAATACAGCAAATCATCAATCAAATGGATAAAAAATACAAAACACTAGCTATCAAGTTACAGAAAATCAACAAAATTCAAAGGTATGGAAACGAAAAAAGAAAAACTTAAACTAAATTCAACTATCTAACTGGCTTTATATATATATATATATTGTAGAGTAGTTTTTTTCTTCCTTTTTATCAAGTGACACTTGACTCATCATCATTCGCCTTTGTCAGAGGCCAGAACGTGAACCATTTAGCCGTCCAAGGACGTTGCCCCAGGCGCACCAGAGGGGGCGTAACACACTGCGCCCACAACACAAACATCCATGCCTTACGTGACTCGAACCCACAACGCGGCGATCGAGCGATTGCGGTGGAAACGCTCGCCTTGACCACTCGACCACTACGTCGCCTGTGTAGTAGTTTGATCATCATAGATTCGGATTGAAGTCAGTTTAGTGAATACGTTAGATTTGAAGTTTATTGTGGATTAGTGTATCTCGGGTAGAATTTGTATATATGTATATAAATATATATATATATATATATATATATATATACATGTCCAAAAGTTAAGCACAGTTGCTGTTTATGTGAACATTTCAGGAAATCGGGAATTCTACATCGGGATGGAAAGAAACGCGGTATGCGGATGTAATAAGGTTATAGAAGAAGAAAACATTGCAAAACAAGGATAATAACAACTTTTTTTATCCAAAGTTGAAAGAGAAAAAGTCGCAATACGAGGGGCAACCTCAGTGAAACAGAATGATTAAAACAATGTGATGCTGCAGTTTAATACGGTGTGGGGGAACCTCGGGTAGCCACGCATGCTATTCAATGATTCCCCTTACTTTCAATGAGGGTTTGGATAAGTTATGTACTCAAAGAGTTCCAAGCCTCACGGAGAGCAGTTTTCAATCCTGGAATGAAGCTTGGTGGGGAGCTGAGGGCTGCAAGATGTTCCCCAAACATATCCCACACATGCTCTGTTGGCAGACCACTGCATGTACTGGATATCTTCAGTTTGAAGAAAGTCGTCGACCAAGACTGCACGGTGAGGAGGCGCGTTACCATCCATGAATATGAAATCAGGACCAAGAGCACCTCGAAACAATCGAACGGCAGGCTCAAGAACTTCGTCTCTGTATCTTTGACCGGTGACCGACCCCGTGTCTAAGATATGGAGGTCTGTGCGACCGTCCATCATGATGCCTGCCCAGACCATGACTCCCCCAAACGTAAAACGATGTCCTTCCGTGATGTTTCCCGGTTAAAAACGCGTTCCACGATCTCTCCAGATCGTGGTGCGACGAGAATCAGTTTGCAGGCAAAAGCTGGACTCGTCACTGAACATGACATTGCCCCACTGTTGTCCACTCCACTGCCGATGTTCCAAACTCCACTGTAAACGCGCGTGTGTCCGTGCAGATGTGAGGGGGATACAAACTGCTGGTGTCTGACATAGAGACCAACGTGTCTGAGTATCCTGTAAATAGTTTGTCTCAAACAGTGACTCCTGTGGCGGCTGTCAGGGCTGAACCCAGTTGTCTGGCAGAACGGTTCCTCTGACTTCGCGCAGTTATCTTTACATATCGGTCTTGCCGAGCGGTTGTTACCCTTGGCCGACCTAATACTGGTCCTCGGGTAATATCTCTAGTGGTTTGGAACCTCTGCCACCGTCTGGAGATCACACACTGAGGCACATTCAGAATTCGAGACACTTCAGTTTGGAATCGACAGGTTCCAGCATTCCAATAAGTCGTTACTTCAGAAACATGTCCAGTTGGCATCTTTGTGACATCTTTCGTCTTTTTTGATTGTTAACAACGCTCCGTACCACAGCAATTGCGAACTTCTGCCTCAAATGGCCATGTCGCTCGAGGCAGTTCCATACTCGTTCGAACGTGCGCCGGTGCTTTGCGCATGACGACGTTGACTGAACTGTTTTGCATATGCACAATGATTTATTGACCTTCGTCCCACGATTCTCCACAACTGATTGTGAACCACTGTATCCATATTAACTCCGAATTTTTTGCATTTTACGAACTATGCTTAACTTTTGGGCATGAGTGTATGTATATATATATATATCCACTCGCATTGACGAAGTGAGGTGAACTGCTCAGTTGCTTATTCAACTTACACGTGGTAACAACGCTTATGAGTTCACATTTCTGTTCGAGGAGGTATTATTTTTCTGATTTGTAATTCAATTGATTTATTTTTCTCCTTCCACTAGCCAGTAGACAGTTCCAATGGTGTCTATAGTTAAATACTATCGCCATAGTCAGAAACTGGCTATTCTATCGGTTTTAATTCGAATTGTATGGCTGTCCTGATGAGAATGAAATTTCGAAATAACCGCCATTTTTTGTGTAGTTTCAATTGATTATTCTTTATGTCTTAATCTTTTATCTTGAGCTAATTATTGTTGCCTTTTCTCATTTTTGCCGTGTTTTCTTTTTCTTTTTATTTATATTTATATACTTTTAATTGTGAATTTTGTATCCTAATATTCTTCTCATCCCCCTTTCCATTGTAGTGATATGTTACCTTCTATTTTTATCCTTAGTCTTAGTCTATAGTTATTCATTTGTAACAGATATGCTAGAGATGGGTTTTTTTTGTACATACAGTAGTTTATGCATAATTTTCGATTAAAATCTTTCAATTTTGATTTATATATATATTAAATCAGATCAAAGAGGACTGAAAATTTCCTCTAAAATACAGTTTCGAGAATTTATTCTTCTTTCTTTCACATGACATTTTCACATAGTCAGTCACAACTCTTTTAGTTTATTTCAAGACCTACTTTAAAATTCTACATATTTTCTGCAGAATTTTAAAGCAGGTCTTGAAATAAACTATTTTCATGTAATATTCAGACGTGGAGGCATATAAAATTTAATAAAGGTTTGAAGTCAGCTGCGCTTTAATCTAAATACAAAACTTTCGGAAGCCCTTAAAATCCGGCAGAATTTATTAATATTTTACCTCTAAAATCAGACATTTCTGACAAATGAGTAAAATGAGGACGTGACAGTGAACTTGTGTTTATTATTAATAAAAAATCCTCCCCCGATCGATGCAAATATCAAAAATTGAATATGGGATGATTTTTTTCAGTTTTTGAAAAAACTATTCTAATTTCGCTATTGAGTTACTGTTATAGAAGATCCTATACATGGTGATTCAAAACTCTCTGAACAAACCTTAATGGGAGTTGTGGAACACTAAAGCAGACAATTTAAAAAATATTTTATTAAATTTTTTATGACCGACGGTTATCTATATGTTTGTAGACGTATCTGTTTCAACTTCTTTGGTGGCACTTTTAGCATCTTTCCCTACGTCACATAATATCAATCGGCTGTTATTGTTACCAATGTAAATTGTTGTCATTTACGGTTGTTACCAATTAAAATAATCTGATGTGGGCAACACATGACTTTCCTTATATAATGTAATGAATTTACTACTGTTACAGTAAAAAAAATCTGATGTGGACAACACATGACTTTCCTTATATAATGTAATGAATTTACTAATTTTACAGTAAAAAAAATAGGTTTTTCTTATAGTAGATACTCATATTCTTTCCAAGATATTGAATTTTCGACAATTAGTCGTCATTTTCATTGATTTAGCGTCATTTTTATCCATTTCGCGAGATTTTCTTTAATTTGGCCACATTTCAAAAAAGTCGCCAAGTTGGCGACATTACGCTAAATTCGTCCCAAAATTTCGCCAAGCGTTATGCACTAAGAAATAAGTTATTTTTACCGCAGACTATTGGCGTTCAAATACAAAAGTATTATTCAAAGTATCTTTTTTCGTGAATGGAACGAGTTAGATCCACGAGAATGATGTCACTCAATTTATCGCATGGTATTACATATGAAAAGTGAACATGTTACTCAATAGGAAATATTTTTTTTAATTTTATATGACTTTTTGATAATTTTTTTTGAAAAATGTACAATATCTCGAGAACGGTTCATGTTAGCGTTCTAAAATTTATGTCAATCGTTTTCTAATGAAACATTGTATAAGAAATGTCTATGTGCGTAACTTTATTAGTGGTTTTGATTTTTTGACGATTTTTTCAAAATTTCATTCGAAAACTTAGGGGGTTCTGAACATTCGATTGCGTATAAAAACAATAGGCTTCCAGTGTTTACGGATTGTGATTTTTGTCCCAAATTTGGTTCGAATCGGTCCATTTGTTCGTCAGTTATCGTCTCCACAGACTCACTGACACACACACACACACACACACACACAGACATCACTTCAAAAATGTTTGATTCGTGATCAGGGGGGCTTGAAACGTGCTCTCCCGTCGAAAACTCGAATTCGAATTTTCGACCCCGTCACAATACTTTCCTTATGCATTATGTATATAAGGAAAGTAAAAAGGATTCTGTTTCTTATATAGCACATTTATTTCTTAATCCTACATAACATCGGAGCACATATTTTATAGTTTGATGCATCTGCTCGATTTAAAAAATCTGATGTGGGCAACACATGACTTTCCTTATATAATGTAATTAATTTACTACTTTTACAGTTAAAAAAGTAGGTCTTTCTTATAGTAGATACTAATATTCTTTCCAAGATATTAAATTTTCGACAATTAGTCGTCATTTTTATCCATTTGGCGAGATTTTCGTTAATTTGGCAACATTTCAAAAAGTCGCCAAGTTGGCGAAATTCCGCTAAATTCGTCGCCAAAATCTCGCCAAGCGTTATGCACTAAGAAATAAGTTATCCTTACAGCAGATAAATGACTATTGGCGTTCAAACACAAAAGTATTACTAAAAGTATATTTTTTCATGAATGGAATGAGCTAGTTCCACGAGAATGATGTAACCCAATTTATCGCATGGTATTACATATGAAAAGTGAACATGTTTCTCAATAGGAATTTTTTTTTATATGACTTCTTGATAATTTTTTTTTTAAAAATGAATAATATCTCGAGAACGGTTCATGTTAGCGTTCTAAAATTTATGTCAATCGTTTTCTAATGAAAAATTACATAAGAAATGTCTATTTGCGTAACTTTATTAGTGGTTTTGATTTTTTGACGATTTTTTCAAAATTTCATTCGAAAATTTAGGGGGGTCTTAACATTCGATTGCATATAAAAGCAATAGGCTTCCAGTGTTTACGGATTGTGATTTTTATACCAAATTCGGTTCGAATCGGTCCATTCGTTCGTCAGTTATCGTCTCCACAGACTCACTGACACACACACACACACATACTTTCACACACACACACACACACACACACACACACACATACACACACACAGACATCACTTCAAAAATGTTTGATTCGTGATCAGGGATGCTTGAAACGTGCTCTCCCGTCGAAAACTCGAATTCGAATTTTCGACCCCGTCACAATACTTTCCTTATACATTATGTATATAAGGAAAGTAAAAATAGGTTTTTCTTATAGTAGATACTAATATTCTTTCCAAGATATTGAATTTTTGACAATTAGTGGTCATTTTCATTGATTTAGCGTCATTTTTATCCATTTGGCGAGATTTTCGTTAATTTGGCAACATTTCAAAAAGTCGCCAAGTTGGCGACATTCCGCCAATTTTGTCGCCAAAATCTCGCCAGGCGTTATGGACGAAGAAATAAGTTATTCTTACAGTAGATAAATGATTATTGGCGTTCAAATACAAAAGTATTACTCAAAGTATCTTTTTTCATGAATGGAACAAGCTAGATCTACGAGAATGATGTCACCCAATTTATCGCATGGTATTACATATGAAAAGTGAACATGTTTCTCAACAAGATTTTTTTTCAATTTCATATGACTTCTTGATATTTTTTTTTAAAATGTGCAATATCTCAAGAACGGTTCATGTTAGCGTTCTAAAATTTATGTCAATCGTTTTCTAATGAAAAATTACATAAGAAATGTCTATTTGCGTAACTTTATTAGTGATTTTGATTTTTTGACGATTTTTCAAATTTTCATTCGAAAATTTAGGGGGGTTCTGAACATTCGATTGCGTATAAAAACAATAGGCTTCCAGTGTTTACGGATTGTGATTTTTGTACCAAATTTGGTTCGAATCGGTCCATTCGTTCGTCAGTTATCGTCTCCACAGACCCACTGACACACACACACACACACACACACACACATACTTTCAAACACACACACACACATACTTTCAAACATACACACACACACACACACACACACACAGACATCACTTCAAAAATGTTTGATTCGTGATCAGGGATGCTTGAAACGTGCTCTCCCATCGAAAACTCGAATTCGAATTTTCGACCCCGTCACAATACTTTCCTTATACATTATGTATATAAGGAAAGTAATAAGCGTACAAAATTTCATGTAATGCGCTTGAGTTTTTACATTCCTTATATACATAATGTATAAGGAAAGTATTGTGACGGAGTCGAAAATTCGAATTCGAGTTTTCGACGGGAGAGCATATTTCAAGCATCCCTGATCACGAATCAAATATTTTTGAAGTGATGTCAGTGTGTGTGTGTGTGTGAAAATATGTGTGTGTGTGTGTGTGTGTTTGTCAGTGAGTCCTTGAAGACGATAACTGACGAACGAATGGGCCGATTCGAACGAAATTTGGTACAAAAATTACAATCCGTAAACACTGGAAGCCTATTGTTTTTATACGCAATAGAATGTTCAGAATTTACCTAAATTTTCGCGTGAAATTTTGAAAAAATCGTTAAAAAATTAAAATCGCTAATAAAGTTACGCAAATAGACATTTTTTATGTAATTTTTCATTAGAAAACGATTGACATAAATTTTAGAACGCTAACGTGAACCGTTCTCGAGATATTGCGTATTTTTCAGAAAAATTATCAAAAAGTCATATAAAATAAAAAAAAATATTTCCTATTGATAAACATGTTCACTTTTCATATGTAATACCATGCGATAAATTGGGTGACATCATTCTCGTGGATCTAGCTCGTTCCATTCATGAAAAAAGATACTTTCAGTAATACTTTTGTATTTGAACGCCAATAGTCATTTATCTGCTGTAAGTATAACATATTTCTTCGTCCATAACGCTTGGCGAGATTTTGGCTGCGAATTTGGCGGTATGTCGCCAACATGGCGACTTTTTGAAATGTTGACAAATTAACGAAGATCTCGCCAAATGAATAAAAATGACGCTAAACCAATGAAAATGACGACTAATTGTCGAAAATTCAATGTCTTGGAAAGAATATATCTACTATAAGAAAAACCTATTTTTTTTATTTTAAAAGTGGTAAATTCATTACATTATATAAGGAAAGTCATGTGTTGCCCACAACAGATTTTTTTTTCTGTAAAAGTAGTAAATTCATTGCATTATATATGGAAAGTCATGTGCTGCCCACATCAGATTTGTTAGAGAAAGCACTAGTGGTGAGAAAAATTTAAAATACCTCTAAAAAGCTTCATGATAACAACTAAAAAATAGGTACCATATATTTTTTAAAAAGTACATATAAATTTTTCTGACATTTCTGATGGTGAATAAACCAATTGTTTTCTTATTTTCTCTCTATTAGATGGAAAACGTTCATTATCTTATAGAACGATAAAATTCATCATTGAATTACTTCATTCAATTCTAAATAAAGTATTATACTTGTGCATTGCATATTTTTGCAACACATTTGAACATAATTATAATTTTATTATTGCTTTTCGATTTTCAGAAAAATGTTTGAAAACATGAAGCTGTTCCTCTAATTTGAATTATCCAATAATTAAAAATCGTCTGATATTTTGAGTTTGGAAAAATACTAAACATTTTATTCTACTTGTTTAATATGTCAAACAAATATAGAGTTCCGTGTTGAAAAAAGTAAAATAATATCTAAGCAATGCAATGGTTTTCATACATTCCGAAATAAAAGTAATTATAATAATTGACTCATTTAATAGTATTATTATTATTAGTAGTATTATATATATATATATATATATATATATATATATATATATATATATATATATATACATGTAATACGGATACTCTTGTAATACGGATTTTGTCCTTCCGGTGTATACTTTGGTCTGAGTGACCTTCTGTGAGTAGTTCCGGGAGTGTTGCCGCGGCTGTTTAAGCATACTTTAACCGGGGAGTAGGGATCACCCCCCTCCCCCCCACGGCCTCTTTTTGGTTCTACTCTATTTTTATTTTATTCCTTTTGGCTTTTATATTATACATTGTTATATGTTAAAGCTGCTTCGCGCCTGATATTTCATGGTATTTTTTTAATTCTATGATATCTATACATATCGCTTAATTTATTTCAAACATTTGGTTTTATTTATGTATATATTCTTAAAATTACTTTATACATTTGATATTATATATATTCATAACATATATATATATATATATATATTATATTTGGTAATTAACAGAATTTATATATATATATATATATATATATATATATAAATTCTGTTAATTACCAAATATAATTCCTTTATTGGCGCTCCATGCTTTTATTTTTATTTGCATATTACAAAGAATGTTGTGATAGTTAAAATTTATTGTGATAGCTAAACATAATAGAGTGTATTTTATTCATAATAATAATGAAGTTTTGAAAAAACATATTTCAGAGGATTTACACTTCAGGAGTTACGACTTCAATGACCTTTTTTGCAATATTAATATTAAGGATTTATTTACAATTCTAATGGAATTATACAACAAATGTGACATGAAAAAAAGAATAAAAAGGCATGTTTTCAAGTGTCTTGTTGAAATGGTGCTGTTTGAAATAGTTTTGTATGATGGTACTAATTTTTACAAACAGCGTTAAGGCATACACCTATGGGAAGTGGATGCTCCTCTATACTCGTCGATATCTATTTAAATAAATACGAGGAGAGCACAGATAAATTGAATGAAATAATATATATCTGTTACGTGGATGATATTTTGTGCTCATGTATAGATAGTCGTTATATATTGGATTTCACCTTTTATCCAGACAAATTATCTTTGACAGAAACAGAACGTAATCAAGATCAAAGTATAAATTCCTTGATAAACGTAATTTGATAAACGAATGATTTCACATTTAAAATAAATTACATAATACTTTGGAATACATGTTTACATCGTAACGTATTCCGTAATATTTTATTAAACTATTTGATACGTAGCAAGAGATTAAACAGTTGTAAAATAGATCGATATGATTTTGATCATCGTTTCCTGAAGTAGGCGTTTGCAAATGGATTCCCAAGGCGTTTTCTAAGTCATACGCAAGTTTTACAATATAACCGTAACGGTGAGTTTTAATTTGTATTTAAATAGAAGTACGTATGAAGTTTGAGCAGGCGTATGTATATGGGTGTTATGGATTTGTTTAATATGATGTGGTTTGGTGTTTTAAACGTTAAATTTGTAATGGGTGTTTTGGTGACATTTGTATTTGGATTATGGAATGTGTACTGGGTTGGTTTGTAATGTTTTTAGTTTGGTGTTTGATATTACGTTCTTTGTGATGAATATTATGGTTGTGTTTGGATTTTTGATTTTTTTGGATATTTAATTTACAATAATAGTTTAATTATTCATTTTATTTCCATTTAATTTCATTTCATTTCTTTTGTGTTTTAAGTATTGAGTACTTTTTTTGGCAGTACTTATATTACTAATCTATCAACTTAAACAAATTTTATAAATTTTCCTAAACTTCTTCACTTTGTTATTTTCAATACTTATATTTTTCAAGGAAATAAATTATACCTACAAGTCTCAGGAGTTCCGCAGGGTGGCTGCAGTAGCAGTATATTATCTAATTTATACCTTTATCATTATGAACAGTCTTTTAATTCAATAGATTATACATTTTACAGATATGTTGATGATCTGATTTGTTTAGTATATAATGAAAATTATCTCATAGATATAGATTTCTGTCCAGACAATTTGGAATTAATTCCTAATGAAGCTACTATCAGTAATAATATTAATTTTTTGGATTTAAATCTTTTTATTGAACTTCCTAATATAATTGTTTCTAATTTAAATGATAAAAAAGACTATTTTAATTTTACATTAACAAACTCTTGGCCTTTAATTCCTGCAATTCGATTCAATTGTTTAGAAATATTATACTTAATCAGTTTTTTAGAATTTATAGATTATCTGATAAAAAATTTCATGCTATGCATATAAATAATCTAAAAATTACCAGCAATTTATATAAATATCCCTCTTATTTAGTAAATGGTATAGTTAAATAATTTAGATTAGCTGGATTTTCATGAATTCTATTCATGATATTTTATATTAGCCAGACATCACCTTTCTCTTGTATTAATAATACTTTTATTTTTACATCCACTTTAACATAAGTCTTAGTATTATAGCTCTACTTTTTTGTAGCTCTTATTGTATATTATTACTTGTTCTTGCATTTTCGCATTACTGCTTTTTATTTCTTACGAATGACAACAGTAGATCATTTCTTTTCCCTTTGCGAATGGTAACACTGGTCTCTTCATTCTAGGTTACACGGTTCGACTGGTTCGGGCATAAGCAAATGTTTTTTCCAGGTATTCTTGTTTTCTTTTATTTTTCCTTCTTTATGTATGTTGCCCAAGTAGAAATAGTTTATAGATATAATCTATCTATTTCTTCAGAAACATACATATTTTGTGTTTGCTTCAACAAAATACTTGGACCCGATGAAGAGTTTTGGCGAAGTGAGCAATTTCATTTTTTAGGCCTAGCCCTTGTCCACGTGTATAGCATTAATGCTTGGTTTTTTTATGTTTTTCTTTATCGTTTCCATTCCATTAAAATTTGTTGATTTTCTATAACTTGATGACTCGAAATTTGTATTTCTTTCCATTTGATTGAAGATTTGCTGTTTTATACTTTTATTTTGTGGGTTTGTTAGAAAGTTAGGTTTTTGAGTTGCAGCTTCTTGCTTTTCTATCATCAGACATTCAAACTATTATTATAATATATATATATATATATATATATATATATATATATATATATATATATATATATATGTATATATATATTATATATATGTATGTATATATATATTATATATATATTATATATATGAAGAAGTGAGGCCGCATGTTGAACTCTTTTAAATTATCTTACAACAATGGGATTAAGTAAAGCGAAGGAGATTTTTCGCGAGCCATTTTGCAAAAAAGTGCTGGTTTCATTTTTCGATGGGCCGCAAAATTTTAATAGATTAAAACGTTTCACTGGTCTAAGTTATCTACCACATTTCAGACCTTTAATACCATAGGAAGTATGTTAAAAATGCCATCAAATATAATCTGATTGACAACTATCGATCTTGACGAATCTCATAAGATTTTAAAAAAGTTTGATTAAATTGATTACAAAATCGCAAAAGATTAAAATTTAAATTAAAATATTATATAAAAAACTTTTTACTGTAAAAGTTATATTGTAAAAATATCTTATGTGGGCAGCACATGATTTTCCTTATATATTGCAATGGATTTACTTCTTGAACGGTGAAAAAGTGATGAAAAAGTCCATGGCACAGTGTTTGTAACGTTAAATTGTACATTTGGCGCTTTTCCAGATGACAACATGTAAAACTATTTCGTACCTAATTAATTTATATTTTACTGAACTCTAAATTAACAGTTATTAGTATTGATATCATCCTAAGCAATATAGTAAATATATTTAAATATTTTAATAATAAATTCATCAATTAGGCGTCATTTTTATTAACGTGGCGTTATTTTAGACTATATCTTCGTTAATGTGAGACTAAATATCGCGAAGTTGACGATATTTAGAAGAGCATTACTTATATAACAAAATGTATGCGCATCATATGACGGAATTAAAAATTGGCAAAACATCGCATCTCATTTGGCATCATTTTTGTCAATTTGGCGACATTTTTATCAATTTGATAACATTTTTTTCAATATGGCAACAGTTTCGCCAATTTGGCAACAAAAGAAGTCGCCAAGTTAACGTTATGCCGCCAATATTTGTCGCCAGAATTCCGCCAAGCGTTTTAGACTAAAAAATAGGTTATTCTTATATCTTTCCAAAATATTGAATTTTCATCAATTAGTTATCATTTTCATTGGCTTAGCGCCATTCTGATCAATTTGGCGCCATATCTTTTATTAATTTGGCGCCATTTTTATCAATTTGGCGACATTTAAAAATCGCCAAGTTTGCGATATTCCGCCAAATTCATCGCTAAAATTTCGTCAAGCATTATGGTCAGAGAAATAAGTTATTCTTATAGTAGATAAACGACTAATGGCGTCCAAATACAAAATTACTACCAGAAGTATCTTTTCTTATAATAGATTCTTATATTCTTTCCAAAGTATTGAATTTTCATCAATTAGTCTCCATTTTCATTGATTTAGCGTCATTTTTATCAATTTGGTTACATTTTTAGCAATATGATGAAATTTTAGTCAATCTGGCAACATTTAAAAACCCGCTAAGTTGGCGATATTCAGCCAAAACGTCGCCAATATTTCGCCAAACCTTGTGGATGTAGAAATAGATTATTCTTATAGTAGATTAGCAGCATACCCGTTCTTCGTACGGAGTATATAATGTAAAGAAACTTAAAATTCACAATCATGTACAAATTCCTATAGTATACTAAATGACATTTTTAATCAAAATTTTCTGTTAAAATATTTAATATAATGCTATTAAAATGAAGTTTAAGAATCTCTGTTGTCGTTATACAAAATTATCTTCACTGGCAGATCTGAAGAATAAAACATCCTGGCCCCTTATGTAAGCAAATTTACCAAAAATATGGAATTGAATCAATATATGCAAAATAAAAACGTTAAAATTGTATGAGATCCGTACTAATTATATACGCGAATATTAGAAGATATAATCTGTATTAGTAGATTACGGGTTTATTGATATTTTCAATTTATACATGTAATCTTTAAACCTGAAGGCATTAATTTATTCCAATATATGTCACAATGAAACTGCTAAAATTATATGAGAAGATATACCCGTACTACTTATTATATAGTAGATTAGAAGACATATCCGGGTATTAGTAGAAGATTACCCGTATTACAATATGAGTCCGCTCGACCGCCGCGTTGTGGGTTCGAGTTCCACGTAAGGCATGGATGTTTGTGTTGTGGGCGTAGTGTGTTCCGCCCCCCTCTGGTGCGCCTGGGGCAACGTCTTAGGACGACTAGACGGTTCACGTTCTGGCCGCTGACGAAAGGCAAATGACAAAAGTCAAGTGCCTGGCCATTAAATATATATATATATATATATATATATATATATGAGTCTCAAATATCCTTGCCAAAATAAAACAGATGACGTTATGAATTAAAAATATCAATAATTCCCTTAATCTTCTTACCAGAAAGCCGTACTTGATTCCAATATATGTAAAAATATATGCCAATATACCTGTACTGCGTATACTCTCGTGGATTAGATTACATACACGTGCATTCCTAGGAGATTACTCGTACAACGTACAATATGTGAGTTTCAACAATTTTTGCCACAATAACACAATGGGGTAATAATTTGAAAATATCGATAATCTCTGAATTAATAATCCTTGAAAATATCAATAATAATAACATTGAAACGTGAAGACCGTAATTGATATTATCCACTCAAAAATACAATGGCAATGAAATTTATTTTATACTAGCAGCATACCCGTTCTTCGTACGGAGTATATAATATAAAGAAACTTATAATTCGCAATCATGTGCAAATTCTGTTAAAATATTAAATTCATTGCTCCTAATGAGAAGTTTAAGAATATCTGTTCTCACTATGTAAAATTATCTTCACGGGCAGATCTGAAGAATTAAACATCCTGGTCTCTTTTGTCAGCAAATTTACAAAAAAAAAAGGAATTGAATCAATATATGCAACCCTTAGTACTTATATTGTCGCAGATTAGAAAATATGCCAGTGTATTAGTAGAAGATTACCCGAATTACAATATGAGTCTCAAAAATCTTTGACAAAATAAAATAGATGACGTAATAAATTGAAAATACCAATAATCTCCGTAATCTTTATACCAGAAGGTCATAATTGATTCCAATATATGCCACTATATATCAAAATATATACCAATATACCTGTACTACTTATATTCTCGTAGATTAGTATAACCATGCATTTGTAGAAGATTACTCGTGCAACGTACTATATATCAGTTTTAATAATTTTTGTCATAATAAAACAATGGTATATTAACTTGAAAATATCAATTATCCCTAAATCAACAGTCCCTAAAATATCCATAATAATCATGTTTAAACCTAAAGACCATAATTGATATTATCCAGTCAAAACTGCAATGTCAATGAAATGTATTTTATATACATATCTTTATTTTTCAAATCGAAAAAGATTTAATAAAAATCGTATGCTGCATAAACACATTGGATTTACATCCGTTGCTAAAAGACATGATATCATTTGCTTCAAATGAATTGATGGAAATCATATCGTCTGAATAATTATATCTCCATGAAAGGTTTGGCGACATTTTCGTCAATTTAGCGAGAATTTAAAAAATCGCCAAATTTATCGCCAAGTGGGACTATAGAACTGACAGTCCCGTTTGGCGACAAATTAACGAAACATTATCACAATACTATCCCCTAACAAAACACAATTAATTTCATTTATTAAGCGCTATTTTATCAATTTCATGATATTTTTATGGATTTACAAACATTTTTATCAATTTGGTGACATTCTGCAAATTCGCTAAATGTGTTACTACATAGGATGGATGGACTGGCCGACAAATGCTACATAAAATGTCATTAAATGCGGTTCAGCCGTTCTCCCATTATGATGAGACAAACGAAAGTTTCGTTTTTCACTAATATCTCGAGAACCATTGGCCGTAGAAGTTCGAAACATGGACTAAATTTTAAGTGGAACTATTTCAAGGCTATCCACAAAATTTCATCAAATTCAGTTCAGCCGTTCTCTCGTGATGACGGGACAGACAGACCGATTTTCAATTTCATTTATATAGATAAACGACTAATGGCGTCAAATTAGAATTTTTTTCCAAAGTGTCTTCACTCATGCAGGGAACGAAATGATGACAATAAATTTTTCTCATAATATTACATATGAAAAGTGAACAAATTTCACAAAAGGTATTACTTTTTACAAATTTTATATGATTTTTTGATAAATTTATTTGAAAAATTTGCAATATCTCGAGAGCTGTTCATGCTAGCGTTTTAAAGTCTATGACAATCGTTTTCTAATAAAAAATTACATAAGAAATGATTATTTACATAACTATATTGAAAGTTTTAATTTTTTTATGATGTTTCAATATTTCATTTCAAAATTTATGTGGTTTCTAACAATTCGATTGCATGTAAAAAGAATAGGCTTCCAGTATTCACGGATTGTGATTTTTGTACCAAATTTTGTTCAAATCGCTTAATTCGTTCGTGAGATATCGTCTCCATAGTTTCACTGACACACACATACTTACACACACACACACACATTTTCACATCCACACACACTTTCACACACACACACACACACACACACACACACACACACTTTCACACGCACACACACATACTTTCACACACACACACCAAGACATCACCTCAAAAACATTTGATTCGTGTTCAGGGATGCTTGAAACGTGGTCTCCCGTCGGAAACTCGAATTCGAATTTTTGACCTCGTCACAATACTTTCCTTATATATTTTATGCATATAAGGAAAGTAATAAAATGCACTCGAAATAAAAAAAAATAATTTTTAGCTATCACAACATTCTTGGTCAGGCGACTGAAAATAAAATCCTAGGGCGCCCATAAAAGAATTGCATTTGGACATTAACATAATATTAAGGAACAATAGGAGTGATAACATAGAAATGATATATATAAGAATGACAAATTGTTGAATCAAAATTGTCAAGGAAAATGTTAAATGAAATGAATGTAATCATTCTTATATATGTCATTTCTATGTCATTACTTCTATTGTTCCTTTAAATTCTATTAATCTCCAAATATAATTCCTTTATTGGCGCCCCTCAAATTTTATTTTTATTTGCATATGAAAGAATATTGTGATAGTTAAAATTATTTTCTTTTAGTTTATTTTGCTAAAACAGTATAACTTCAATATTTTTCTATAATATTTTATATAAATTATAAACGTTAAATATATTAATAGCCGTGCATGGTATCTTGAATGCTAATCTTCGCTTTTCAATAAAAAATATCATTTGTTAAATAGCTATAATAATAGTTTTATGCGCAAGTTTTATTTCAAAGATACGAAAATCAATACATAACTTACAAGATAATTTTATTAGTTTTCAATAATGTTATTATGTATAGTTTAAAGGCAATTTTAGCGAAAGTAAGATAGTGATAACTCCCTAAAAACATGTTTAAGATGAGCATTTTTTTTAACAGTTAATCTTATTTCCGAAAGATTATTTTCGACACACAGATTTGAGCACAGCAAGTATGAGTTACAGATTTAATAAACTAAAAATTTTAATCCAACCTTTACATCTGGCATTATAAAAAAAAAATCAATGAGAAAAGAAACGGGAGATGATAATGAATTATCACACACGATAGCGAAAATAAAAATTCAACTGCAAAAAGTAATGTAACAATAGAATTTTTTTTTTACCTTTTGAAGAAAATCGCCGTCTGGACTTGGCTGATAAGAAATTATTTTTCTTTAATTCGCAGTTGTTTTTGTAACGTATGTTACCCTTATCTAGAAGAGCTGGACGTGTCCATTTACCTTCTGACAAAAGAAATGCGTCTCTAACTAAAATTAATTTGAGAAATTCTTCGCTTTGTCACTTATGAAATTAATGGCTGATTAAATTAGGTTTTGCTCCTGGTTTTTGTTGCTGCACATGAACCACTGAAATGAAATGATAAAGTATTTTAAGATATATAAAAATGTTTCATATCTGTAGAAAACAAATTGTAACAATATGTATAAAAAAACACATGTTATAATAAAAAATATGAGACTACTGAAAAACTAATAAGTTTATAATATCTCATAAAGCAGGATAAGCTCTTGATTAAAAGTATCTAAATATATAATATATTCGTTACTAACGGCATAAACAGTTGGTGAAATTTGTAGCTAGATTCTCAAGGACTTGCCACATAAAGTGACATAACTACGAACTTTGGTATTACTTCAAAGTAGTCTTACGGGCAATGGAAATACAGATACGAAGTATTGTTGTCTAAAACATTTATTGACAACGCATCACTTATACAGCAGCTGGCTGTAAAACTAAAAATTTCTGTATACAAAACAAACACGATATTACCCAGGCCAGTATCGTGACGGAAATTGTAATAGTCATAGTAATAAAATACCGATGGCAGATTCGTACCTAATTCATCAACGGATGCCTGTATACGTCAGACTGATATTCTCAAGGTCAAAATACTTAACTCAATTTTACACATTTTGACTAGTAATGCCTGGCTAGACGATTGATCACGCGCCCACTGTCGCTTAAACCTGCATGGTTCTCTTCGAGCTGGTAAACTCCAAACTAATACGCTCACACTCTTTCTTGTTTGAGCTTTATCCTGTGTCACTACAGGATCGCAGAAATTGTTAGCTGGCTCAGGATTGGTCTACATAACCGAACCAGTAAGAAGACGATACTTTAAAGTGAATCATAATTTAGAACGTTAACTATGTGAAATTATAACCGAAGGTTATAATACAGACTTCATAAGTTGATTAAAATGATTCGTATGGAGCAACGATACTTTCTTAAACTAAGCAAATATAAGCTGTCTTTGTCAGGACTAAAGACAGTAAATTTATACCAATAAAAGACGAATCTATTACGTTTTACTGACGTAATTGCTTCGTTCTGCTTGTCCTAATATAAAAAAACTCATTTGATAATCCCTATTGTCGTCTAGTCTTGCGTAACAACAGTTTCCAGTTCACATTTTTAGCTGCGTCGTGAGTAAAATTTTTATGTTCCCATAAATTATTTATTCCTACTAAAATTGCAAAAAATTTTCCGAAATTTTAAAATGAAATGTTATTCTGATAAGCAAATTAAGAAATTTTAACAAAATGTATTTCGAAATATACCTTTATTCGACCTCTAACACCTCCATCAAAAATATATCTATAGAACAAAACATCCCAACACGCATCGCTTTAACAATGTTACATTTTCGTTGGTGTCAAAATACCCTGAAATTTATTAACTTTAAATCTAATTTTCGACTTTTCACAAAGACTGTCTATAAAGTCTAGCCTCGGGATGAAACTGAAAGCAGAGGCATCTGGTCTGAAACTATTATCGTCAATCTGATGGCGAGATCAGATAACATTAAGAAAGAAGGCGTTGAAATAAATATAGTTTTATCATTATCAGTAAAAGCAGTCTGTTTAAATTATATCTGTAAATTATATTGCATGGCCCACATAATTATTCTTTTGTGTTCTACATCAAGGGCTGATTTAGTAAAATTATTACTTCTAAACACAGAAAGATATATGTATTCAGAGTAACGGAATAAAATATCTGTATTCAGAATATAATGACACTCTTGACAGACTGAAAGGCTACATTTTGTCCTGGGCAACATTGGGTAAACTTTCTAGTAAATATCTGCAGATAAATGTAATTATATGTTAATAATCTCATTTTCCAATCTTATGTATAAAATAGTTATATTTTAATAGATTATTGTTTGCGAAATTCTTTGTTTATATTTTTTCCTTAAAATGTTGGTGTCCAAAAAGCGTAGACACTGCTCCGTATCATAGCTAAGAGGCTTAGTAGGGAGATTTGCTAAGACAGAAATTTCGCTGACCTTGCTATAGTGGCTGATCTATTTCGTTTACCCCGATGAAGATCTTTCTGCAAATTTTATGGATATATTAGAAGTAGAATATTTTATAAAATATTCTAAACATAATTTACATTTTGATCGAAATTTTTAGTTTATGTTTTCTCCTTAAAATGTTGGCGTTAAAGAAGGGTAGGTCGCTTCGTATCATGCCAAAGAGGCTTAGTAGGGAAGTTTGCTAAGACAGAAATTTCGCTGATCTTGCTATTAATCTATTTCATCTACCCTGGTGACTCAATTTTATGAATTATTACCCCCAATTTTATGAATATCTTTTAAGTAGAACATTTTCTAAAATATTCTAAACATAATTCACATTTTCAACGTTTCTTAAATTTTCAACGTTTATTATTCCCTAAACCTTCTATAAGGGAATAAATCTTTCTTTTAAATTACATATCAGTAACCACTGAATTTCACAAAGACAATATTTCTAATTGTAAATCATCAAACATAATTTAAACTATTGCATGCAATATATTTTTATTTCCTAAAGGGTAGAATTTTAATCACCTTACAAGATGTTCTTTTGCAGATATAGTCGTCTAAAGTAATTCTAGTGCTCTTTACTCCTTACTCCTTACTACTATTATATTACACACTTTTAAACTAAGAATTTATGCCGTTATTTGATCTGGAACAGAAATATATCTGACAGAGGATTAGCAAAGATGAAAGCAAGAATTATAAATTAGTTTGCTTGTCTTATGTTCTCAAAATTTATCATCATCTACAGACGCATTGCTGTTTTTGAAGTATCCCTCTTTATAGGAAACATCATTTGTCTTCAATATGTGTCCTACGTATCTACCATGCTTTCTAACTGTGTAACATTTGTATGGCTGTCTATATAATGTCAATCCGAACATTTGTCACAGTCGTGAAGGTAAAGGTATGAAGTTAAAGTACCATACTGAGAAAATGCCAATATCATTTGCGATAATTAATTCAGGTGGCGCTGCGATAAAGTAAGCGTCTCTGTACTATATGTATTTCCATGGTGAAAGGAAATATTTATTTAAACTGTCAATTTTGTAAAAATTTATTAGTAGCGCAATGCAAATTATAACTGAAACAACAAACAATAAGGAATATTGATGCTTATTCAAAACTATTTTACCTTTCAATTTATTTTTATCTCCTTATATTCTGTACTCTATCCTACAACTAGAACAAATACTGGTTAACTATACTCATAATTAGGAAACCCTTACTTTAAAAATCATCAAAAATGCATATACTAAATACTACGCTTTTCTGTTGCGTCAATTAACAATAGCAGCTACTTTACTAACACTAGCGACACCTAGATATAATGTAATTCTCAAAGCATTGTGGTATTTCAAGCATTGTGGAAAATAGGTAGGGATGAAAAAGAGATTTTTGAAAGTAGAATTTTTAGGAAAAATAGAAATGAAACGAGCGCAGCGAGTTGCGAAAGCGGAGCGGGAAGGGGGCAGAGTCCCTTAGTTCTGTATATAATTACTAACTTCTTATCTTGCCCAGGATTCTAAATAGGTCATCTATGAGACAGAAACGATATTTTAACTTAATTATATTTATTCTCGAAAACGTAGACTCACGTATGTACTGCATAGTCTGTTGTGCACTGCCCCGTAGATTAGGTCGTGTGGTGCGCATACCAACTGTATTGGTTATGCAACTCTGCACTTTGTCAATTAACTTACGAGTGTTAATAGTCTACGTGAATGATAGTGAGGTAAGTCTCTCCCGTGCCTGATAATCATTAACTGAAGTGTGTCTCAACTCGACTTTCTCATACCAGAATCCATTTTTAGTAGCTTTTTTTTCTCAAATTTTACAGGAATTTTTTTTTTTAAAAATCGGTATTGTGGTTCCAAATGATTGCAATTATAGCGTGTTACCTTTCTTTTTTAAGGGTCTGAAAAGATCTTTCGATTGCTACCACACTTGACAATATACCCCCCCCCCCTAGAGGGGGGGTTACTTATCCTTCGAGAGGGCTAACAAGAATTTTTTTATCGCGGCTATTTTTCGCAACAATGATTGACACTATTAATTTTCACGATCATTGAAGCGTAAATAACCTATTTCATGCATGATTATGTCAAATTTTTCTGTATGCAGCCATGTTAAAAAATATAAAATTTCGAAAATAACTTTCAAAGTTGCGCTGGAATTTTGAAAAATATTATCTAGTTCTAGATTTTTCTTTAACAAAACCGAATATAATTCTTCGTGAAAATCTGTCAATGTTTGTGGCAGCTCTCTTGTACACAAGAAATTGACCGCAGATAGATCGACAGACGACACCACGTAAAAGTAGTCAAATAGGAGTCCTGAAACATATATTGCTGTTTCAGGGGTCCTAAAACATATATTGCTGTTTCAGGGATCCTAAAACATATATTGCTGTTTCAGGAGTCCTAAAACATATATTGTTGTTTCAGGGGTCCTAAAACATATATTGGAGTTCAAATCTCTCTAAAAAATTTCATAAAAAATATTTTCTCTATACTGTATTCTATAGTATGAGAAGGTAAAAATATAACTGATATTGCATAGACATATTTGACAAATGGGGAGTAGAAGGACGGACAGGAAATGAAGAAAGACAGATGAATTTTGATATAGGTGAAAAGATTCATTAGAAAATAAGTGGAGATAGATTTATTTTGCGATAATAATTCAAGGAGAATGTTTTAAACATCATGTTATGTATATTTTCTTTCAAGGCATAAATATTTTTTGAAAAGGAAAAATAAACTCAAAACCAAATCACTCTACATATTGTAACAAAGAGAGCTTTACGAACTGCTACGCTGCGGAGTGGAACTTTGAAAGAAATAATAGAAAAATAAAATACACCACGATATAAAGATATAAAAAAAATCAGATTGACATTGCTTAGATAACCCTGCAAAGTGATAGGCAGAAAGAAAGACGTGATATAGGAGACTTGCATTTCAATATAGAAGAAGAGTTACGTTATTGAAATAAACATTAAACACGTTATTTTTTCAATATAGATGAAGAGGTACTTTATTGAAATAAACATTAAAAACGATATAATTTCAATATAGATGAAGAGAAAACTTTATTGAAATAAACATTAGAAACGTATAAAATATAGATGAAGAGGTACTGGTTGTAAGATAGATGAAGAGGTTCTGATTGTAAAATACGCCGAGTGGTTTAAAATCATTGTGTGTGGTATCTAAATCTTCTTTTACTACATCACTCAATAAGTCTCCGGTCTAACTAAGAAAATTTCTTTTTTTAGAAATTCGACTTTATTAATCAACGTACTCTCCTTCAAGAGTGATACATTCATTCCAATGCTCCTCTAACTTTTCGATGTCTTTTTTGTAGAACGATTTGTCTTTGCTCTCAAAATAAGCCTCAGTTTCGGCAATCACTTCTTCATTTGAGCCAAATTTCTTTCTCTGGAGCATCTTCTTGATGTCTGCAAAAAGGCAGTAGTCATTGGGGGCCAGAGTGGTCGGACCGATGCAAGAAATCCTTCTTATCTCGCTTGAACAGCTCCAAACACCGCTCTGAATCGTCGACGCGTTGTTGTTTTTGGTCCGGTGTGAGCAAACGCGGCACCCACTTCGAAAGCAACTTACGCATTCTCAAATTTTCGTGTAAAATTAGAAACACACTACCTTCTGATATCTTTAAGGTGTCAGCTATCTCACGAACTTCACTTTACGGTCTTTCAAAACTATTTTGTGGACTTTTTTTATGTTTTCAGGAACAACTGCCGATTTTGGGCGACCAGAGCGTTCAGCATCATCGGTGTTTGTACGACCGCGTTTAAATTCAGCATACCAGTCAATAATAGTTGATTTTCCTGGTGCAGAGTCTCCATAACGCTTATCAAGCCACTGTTTGGCTTCAACAGTATTTTTCCCCATCAAAAAGCAATGTTTAATCAACACACGGAATTCTTTTTTATCCATTGTTTTGAAAATTACAAAACTGGGGTCACTAAAACCACTGTAACCTATAAATTAATTGTCAGAATGTCATGAAATTTTGACACGTGTCGGTTGAAGGTTGGTACTATCCAGAAATCGTATGGGTCTGTCAACAGTGTTGCCATATATGTGTCAGACCGGAGACTTATTGAGTGAGGTGTTATATCTTAACATACTTTCTTTAATATCTTAATTATTAATACTGTTACGAAATTTCAAATCGCTCCAGAGCATTTTCCCCTCCCTCGTACGTTCTTCTCTTAAGACCAGACGGAGAACACACCCGTACGAGCACCATCCGTACTAGTGTTAGCAAAGCGCCCTTGGTTTCCGTTTGACGTAATTTGGGGCATTACTGACTATATGCGTTTTTGATTATTTTTAATTAAGATTCCTTAATCATCAGTATAATGAATCAGTATTTTTCACAGTACGACATAGTTCAGAATATAGGGAGATAATAAACTGAATGGTAAAATAAATTTGAATGAGCAGGAATATTCCTTATTCTCTCAGTTCTAATTTACATTGTTCTAATAATTTATTTTTACAAAATTGACAGTTTAAATAAATATTTTAGACTTTTTACTATAGAAATGCATGCAATGCGGGACTACTTATCTTATTCCAGCGCCACCTGAATGATTGTCTCAAATGATATTATCGTTTCCTCAATATGAAGCTTTATCTCCTCGCCTTTACCTCTATGCTCTAACCCATGGAGTTAGAAAGAAGGAGATAAAATACCACAATGCTTTGAAATACATAAACAGTTCATTTCACCACATTAGCCTAATATTTCTCTATAAATGTATAAAATTTTATATTTTTATGCTATAAATTTACGGTACGAGACATAGAAATCGCTGGACGTGCCGATACGAAAAAGAAAGTTCACTTCAGATATGCATAAAAAGTGAAATATCTTGAAAACTACATTAAAATTAAAAAAGGGGCTCCGTCCTGCAAAAATTCACCCATTTAGGTACCTGCTTGCAAAAATCCGTGGTCTTCCTACTATTAGTCTATCCAGGACGCGAACTCGCAACTCAAATATTTTGGCTTTGATTTGACATTAAATATTTTTTAAACTACGATATATATCAAAACACTGTTTATTTTAGCTTCGTCCCCAAAGCTTTTTCTACAAGTGTTCCAAATTTTTTTTTTTTAGATGCAATAGTTTTTGTGGTACGATGCAAAGAATTTCGAGAAACGAGAAATTTGTCAAACAGCGACGGTGGCGTCAGCTACTTTTTTGCTTTCCTTATATACATAATGTATAAGGAAAGTATTGTGACGGGGTCGAAAATTCGAATTCGAGTTTTCGACGGGAGAGCACGTTTCAAGCATCCCTGATCACGAATCAAACAATTTTGAAGTGATGTCTGTGTGTGTATGTGTGTGTGTGTGTGTGTGTGAAAGTATGTGTGTGTGTGTGTCAGTGAGTCTGTGGGGACGATAACTGACGAATGAATGGACCGATTCGAACGAAATTTGGTACAAAAATCACAATCCGTAAACACTGGAAGCCAAAAGTTTTTATACGCAATCGAATGTTCAGAACCCCCTTACATTTTCGAGTGAAATTTTGTGAAAAAATTGTCAAAAATTCAAAACCGCTAATAAAGTTACGCAAATAGACATTTCTTACGTAATTTTTTATTAGAAAACGATTGACATAAATTTTAGAACGCTAACATAAACTGTTCTCGAGATATTGCACATTTTTCAAAACAATTATCAAAAAGTTCTATAAAATAAAAAAAAATATTTCCTATTGGGAAACATATTCACTTTTCATATGTAATACCATGCGATAAATTTGTTGACATCATTCTCGTGGATCTAGCTCGTTCCATTCATGAAAAAATATACTTTGAGTAATACTTTTGTATTTGAACGCCAATACTCATTTGTCTGCTGTAAAAATAACCTATTTCTCCGTCCATAACGCTTGGCGAGACTTTGGCTACGAATTTGGCGGAATGTCGCCAACTTGGCGACATTTTTAATTGTTGCCAAATTAACAAAAATCTCGCCAAATGGATAAAAATGACGCTAAATCAATGAAAATGACGACTAATTGAAGAAAATTCAATATCTTGGAAAGAATATAAGTTTGTACTATAAGAATAACATTTTTTTTAACTGTAAAAGTAGTAAATTCATTGCATTATATAAGGAAAGTCATGTGTTGCCCACATCAGATTTTTTTTTAATATAGAGAGATTATTCAAAATGAGAGCACAACACGCAGACCAAGTAATCATCGACAAATTTAAAGACCTTTCATTGTACTTAAATTTTATATTCCATACCGAATTATTGTTGTTTTTTATTTTTAAATATCAAATACATCATTTGATCACATATTGTAATTATATTTATTTCAATTACACTGTAATAAATTTAGGGTGGACTGTAACATTTGGAGAAAATCTGAAGTAGGTCCTGGACAGCAAAACACTGTTTAGGTCTACTTTATATTGTAGTTACCTTATTTTTCTTTAAATTTTTTAAAGTTTCATTTTTTCACTATTCCACTTTATATGCTATTCTAATAATATGCTGTGCTAATATTTAAGACATCCATTCTAATATTTTGCAGACTCAAATAATTTAAATATGATGTTGATATGTCTTTTAAAAGATAAAAAAAAATCTAGATAAGACTTAGATAATAAGCGGATTCTAATAATATGCTATTCTAATAATTAAGACTACAATTCTAATAATATGCTATTCTAATAATTAAGACTACTATTCTAATGATATGCAGACTCATATGATTTAAATAGGGTATCCATATGTATTTTAAAAGATAAACAAATCTAGAAAATAAGACTTAGATAATAAGTGGACGGAAGACTTAGATAAGAAGACTAAGACTTCGATAATAAGCTGTCAGAAATCAGCTTATTATCGAATCAGCTCCCATTAATCCGTTGTATCAAATAATACATGCACTCCGTTCCATTTCCTTTTCTAAAGGATATCTTCATCCATCTGAAACTTCATCTGTCATCGATGTCCTGCCTTTCCATATGTCAAACATTTCATAAAATGTCCAATATGTGTCATTCCGCATCTTCGTCATACCATTTGTCTATTCTTCTACTTTAGTTTTCCCCATTTTATTGGCGGCATAAATTTTTCCCATACTATCGTATTTTGGAATTTTTTTTTCCTTACAACATTTATTTCTCAGAATTTGCTATAGATAGATCTCAAATGGTGAATGATTTGGATTTAACTTCAATTTCCGAAAGGTGCATGGGTTTACCGGCAATTTTCACTTTTAGTTTCTTTTCCATCTCGGGT
Organism: Amaurobius ferox; assembly: GCA_951213105.1. Taxonomy (NCBI): domain Eukaryota; kingdom Metazoa; phylum Arthropoda; class Arachnida; order Araneae; family Amaurobiidae; genus Amaurobius; species Amaurobius ferox. The sequence continues at coordinate 131,284,332 of OX578147.1, forward strand.
ACATAAAATTTCATTTTTCTTGAAACGTCTATATTTCAACGAGAAAGATCAATCCTGCATAAAGCATTGATTATGAAACACCTCCTAATTGCAATATAATTTTATTCAAACATAACTAAAATGCGATACATTCAGATATTTTTTCAATTATCACAATACACCAATAATTAATTTTACTTAAAAACTTAACCCAAGGAAGTTAAAGAACTCTCTAACTCCATACTTAAAACTTCATTTAAAAAGTCAATGATATAAAATCGTCTACTTCTGTGTGTAAAATCAATGAGTATTTCATTCATATCACCTATATTCCAGACTTCAGAGCTACATAATTTTGCGTTAAACAAATTACGCAATTCTTATACAACTCATCGTACAGCTTGATTTTTTTACATTCTACATTCGTTAAAGTTAGGTTTCATTGTAGAAATTCAAAGATTGATGATCATTTAAACTCAAAAATATTGTAATTGCGTTAGCGCAGAATACAGGTGCTCAGAAAATACGGAAAAATAGAGCGGATTTAGGAAGGATGCAACACTAAATATAAATTAAAATAACTTTTAAAAATCACTATTTTGACACTGGGTAAAATGTGGATGCCATATATTATTTTAATTTTTATTTAAAAAAACTACTGAACATATTTTGCTCAAATTTATTTTATACACTCTTTTGCGAAAAAAAAATACTAAACACCATGAAGAAAATGACTGTTTTTATTGAAATAAAATATGCGTACAGCTCATACACACACAGGTAATTATATAATTACAAAAGCAAGGCCGCAGCACCCATCAATGGTTAGCAATTGCACACTGAATTTTCAACTCATTAACTGATGAAACTACCCTTGGCGACAATGCATGCTTGTATACGTCTAGGTAAGGATTGATAAAGTTTCCTAATGTCATTCTGCGATGCATTCTGCCAGGCATTCCTCAATGGTTGCTCCAGATCTGTTACATTTTGGGGTGCCCGAATTTAGCGGCCTAACATGTTCCATACATGCACGATTGGCGAAAGGTCTGGTGACCTTGCTGGCCAAGGAACAGTATCAACAGCACGGAGACAGGCCACAGTTATGCCAGGCCTATGTGGCGTGGCATTATCTTGTTGGAAAATCAAGATGTACGATGAGTTGTATAAGAATTGCGGAATTTGTTTAACGCAAAATTATGTAGCTCTCGACTCTAAAATATAAGTGATATGAAATACTCATTGATTTTACATACAGAAGCAGACGATTTTATAGCATTGACTTTTTCGATAAAGCTTTAAGCATGGAGTTAGAAAGTTCTTTAACTTCCAACATGGAAAATGACCCCCAGAATGACATGCTATGAAGGGTAACGCAAACGGCCGCTGGATTTCATCAATATACCGTTGAGCTGTTAATGTTGTACGCAGGATGACTAGGGGCGATCTGCTGTCGTAAGAGATAGCACCCCACACCATCAAATCAGGGGTAATAGCTGTATGCTTGTTGTTGTTGAGACCTAGACCGTCCGATCTACCAGAAAGGTGTAAGGTAACCGTTTGGGCGACCAAGAAGAGCCAGCCAATTTAGACTGGAACCCACAGGAGGAGGCATTCACATAGACCGTATTCTCCTTCCCCTAACACCAACCTCTCGGAAGGACTTACGTACCCACATGTTTAACGTGACCGTACTTGCGTGAACACAGCGATACTTTTGGAAGCGGAGGGAATAGAACCCGGGCCTATCGAGTGCAATTCCCGAGCGCTAACCACTGGGCTATCGCGCCCGGTTGTATGCCTGTGTAAAACAAAGACTGATTGGGACCGCTGACCCTGGATTCTCCACATACGTGCCCGATGGTCATCTGCTGAAAGACTGAAGCGTGATTCATCGCTGAACGCTATGCGATGCCAGTCTGCTGGCAGCCATGATGCTCAGCTACGACACCACTCCAAACGACTCTGTAGATGTTGTGGGGTTGTAAGCAGACGTCTTAAAGGAAGCCGGGGGCGTAACTCCACCTCAGCCAAGCGCAGTCAGATGGTGGAAGGTACCACGAGTGGTATGGAAGAGGCTGTAGCACGTTGGATGGCGGACAATGATGCCGTTGGGCCAGTTCGGGTCTGTTGCAAAATCATCCGATCTTGCCTCGCATTCGTGCACCTTGGTCTTCCAGAGCCTTCATTCTGCCAATGAGTTCCTTACAGCAACCATTGCTGCCTGCACCTTTGCATAGCAGTGTCTGTTCAGTGCAGGAGGCGGCCTACTGCTCTGTATGACCAGCCATCTTCACGCATCCCGACTATACGACCAAGTTCGAACTGGTCTAATTGATCATAAGGTCTTCGCAACGTCGTAACGGCATTATTGGTTGTGTATCCACGGAACTGCAACGCCGATAACGAGTAAAGATTCATTTTTAACCTGTTTTATAGGATGCTAGTTGCTCAGTAGAAACGCGCGCTATGACGGGAGATAACACTCATTGGCCTTACAAATTTAATCATTTGCATACTTGGTATAACAAAATTTGTATGTGAAATTTCGAGATGATCGGATTATTTTTTAGGGGAGCTTCATTTGTTTTTGTTTTTTTCAAAAGAGTGTATATTTTATCGGAAAATTTGAATATTTCGAATATTTTCTAACATTTTCAAATCATTTTGCGAATTTTAACATTGCTTAAACAATATTTGAAAAATAAGGTCCCATGGGGTTCAATGTATTTCACTTTTTCAGCATAGTTTCACTCAAACTAATTGGGTGATATTCATTTGCATTCCCATGTATCACTAAAATTTTATTAATAATTAATAAAATTATTAATAATATTATTTTATTGATAAAGCCATTTTTACTGCAGTTATCGTGTGAACGGACAGACAGACAGAATGACCAAAGCCATAAACACTTTTCAACTATGTTGGAAAGTGTTAAAAATGACTATAGTTAGAGTATAGATGATAAACAATATCATAATTTCTACTTCCGGTTTCTTTTCAACTTCAAAATCCTTATTCTTCCTTGAAACATCATCCAATCCTATCCGCCAATCCTATTTCTTAGAACTGCTTTTAGATAAAGCTTAGACAGCGACCCTGTGGATTCAGCATTAAATTATGGAGAGTTAGGGAGTAAGTAAGGATTTTTCCTTACGATTCTGATGACGTAGGTCACTTGCGAATCAAAAATTTATAATTTTCTTAAAACGTCCATTTCTCAAAATATTTTATAGATATAGTTTTTTATATGATGGCTGATATAGATTCAGCATCAAATACTGATGAGGAAGGGATTTACTAAGGATTCAACTTATGACTCTTGTTTCCCTTCTGATCCAATTTTTGTTTTCTTAAAACGTTTATTCATCTAGATTAGCTATAGATGGAGCTTAGATGATAACTGATATAAACTTAGCAATACATTCTGCAAAAGTTTGAAATATACTCTAAGAGGTTTCCACCTCCCGAATTTTCTCACATCTGGTTCAAAGATTTTTCTTTAGACTTCTATTTATCGGGATTGGCAATAGATAGATCTTAGATGGTGGCTAATAAAATTCAACACCGAATTCCAGAGGGATGTAAGGATCTCATTTCAATAAGGATTTCCATTTCCGTTTCTGGAGATGACACTTCCGGTTTTATCAAAAATCCATACGACTGTACAAAATAAACATGAAAAAATACAGTCAATTGTTAAATCAGAAATTAAGTATACATATCATTTGCCACCATATGAAGGCTCCTTTATAAATGTCCTGTTTATTCCTTTATAAATCTCCTGTTTGCTCCTATATAAATTTATCTTACTATTGAAAAATAAATCCAATATATCCATTATATCAAACAAGACATACTGTCTCTTCCCTTTCTTTTTCTAAAGGATATTTTTACCCAAAACTTCATCTGTCTATAATATCCTTCCCGTCTTTCCGTATGTCAGGCATTTCATAAGATGTCCAATACGTATCATTCCGCTTCTTCGTCATACCATTTGTCTATTCTTTCGTTTTCCACCATTTTGCTCCAAGATCCTTCTCTGGAGCAAGTCATTTTAGGAATGTTGCTTCCCCGATTCATTTATCAGGTATACAGACGATGCTTTGGAGGAAACTTCGAAGAAACAAAGGTTCTCAGAATAATGGTGAAAAGAAGGTATTTCATCAATGAGTCTTTGAGTCATCGTTTCTTAAAAGTTATTTACAAGGAAAATGCCAATACTTAGATACCACAAAAATAATAATAATTATAAATTGAAATAATTAATGTTGCATACAGTCGAGAATTGACAATATGCTGTACATTATCAATCATAAAAGCATGTGTCTTTTATGACAACGCATACATTATACCTGAATCATTAAGTTAATGCTTTTGAGTGATATTCTCTATAATATCTGTTCTAGAAAATTAAGAAATTGCATTAGTCTACTAGAGGGATAAAAATATTGCGATTATTCAAAGTCAAGTTATAAACGTGAAAATAGCATTATACGGGGTTTGTAAGGTCTATGATAGTACTGTTGCGACGGATACAATAAGTCAAAATTTCTGGATAAACAAGGAAATTACTATTACAAGCTTAAACTTTGAACTTTGTTTTCTCAAAATGTAGATTTTGTTAAGCGTTTGATGCAGTCTTGTGAAGTTTTGTTTGTTTTGTAATAACACCATTTTAAAAAGAGATATATCAGCAAAACAAATGTTAGAAAGTTCAGAAAAGAAATGAATAAAGATAATTATAATAAAATAATTTGCTGGATGTAAAATTAAAATAATATGAATGTTGTCTTCAATAAAATATAAACGTAGTTTGATTATATCCATTAATTAACTGAAGTCTGACTCAAATGGACTTTCCCATGACAAAATCCATTTTAATGTAGCTTGTGATTTCTTAATCTTTAGTTTTAAAAAAATTTGCAAAATATGTGTCGTTGGTCCAAATGATCGCAATTATAGCCTGTCACCTTTTATTTTTAAGGGCTTGAAAAAAAGCTTTCGATTTAAGCCAAGTTTGACAAAGCATCCCTTGGGGGGGGGGGGTAGCTTCCCTCCTACCCCCCTCGAGGGAGTCTAATGACGAACATGAAAATCGTTTCGCCGCTTTTTATTTCACTGCAATGATTGACACTGTCAAATTTCGTGATCCTGAAGCCATAAATAAACACTTTTATGCATAACATTGCGAACTCGTAATGTTCCGTTTGGCGCTTCCTCTTTCGTCTGTCTGGAAAGCCAGGCGAAGAAAATACATAACATTAGCATGACGTAAGGATGACGGTTAGAGCTCCTATACTACATGTATAGGACCGTGTAGAGCTCCTATACTACATATATAGGAGAGTGTAGAGCTCCTATACTACATATATAAGTATATAGAGGAGCCTTAATGACATGAATGTCGGATTGCCAGGATTTTCCAGTTAGAAGAAGGGTTTCCAGATTTAGCGATTTATCTCCATTTTGACGACATTTGGCAACTTCCGGAATGTTCCAGAAACTTCTCGATAGAACGATTATTCTTTGAGATATATATATTTACAGAAGTTTCTATGGGGAGAATATAAAAAAAAATCTCTCCTCCGTTGCAGGTGAGTTGACGAATGGACGTGACACGAGCTACATTGGACTGTTCTTTTTGTCAATGTTTTGAGAATAGTAGATTCTGTTTTGTGAAATTGCTTTCGTCAGCATTTGGAGAATAATATCACTTATTCTGTGAAATTCTGTGACGGAGTATTTAAGTGCTGTTTGATTGTATATTGTTCCTGTTTACTTTGTGCTTGGGAATAAACGTATGTTAGCCAGAACTTTGGAGTCGTTCTTATATCCTTCTTATGCACCTACGATTCTATAGGATACGTTTTATAACAATAATTATGTCACATTTTGTCCTATGCCGCCAATTTTTAAAAATAAATATATTTTTTTTTATTTCGAAGTTTTAACTCGAATTTAAAATCATGCTATCTAGATTTTTCGTTAGCAGTGCAGGATGTTAAGTTTAGTAAATGTCCATTAAGACTTATTGTAGCTCTCTTGTACACAAAAAATCGACCACAGACAGACGGATGTCACTCTAAAAATAGTCAAAATGTGTTCAAGAAATCGTAAAATATATATTGTCGTCAAAATCTCGTTAAAACAATAATATCTTGCACACTTTTTAGAGTAGAATGTCCCTTATGTTATTATCCCCTTTGTTATCAATTAAATCTTAATACTATGAATACTTAAATTATGACCCTTTTGCATATTCATATAAAATTTTAGCATACAATGTAATACTCATAGAACCCATCTAAATTAGGCGTAATTAAAGTTCAAGTAAACTAATATTTAGATATCTAAAAGCAATATGCCGCTGCAATTTTTATTTTCTCATACTATTGTATATAGTATAAAGAAAGTATTATTCTCACGAAAATTTTCGATTTCAAGATTTTGATGCCATTACATGTTTTAGGACCTTCTGAAATACCTTTTGTCTAGTTTTGGAGTGATATCCGTCTGTCTGTCGTCAATTTCTGGCGTACACGATAGCTGCTACAAATATTAATGGATTTTCACTAAACTTCCTACTCTATCCAGAACTAGATCTATCTAGTCCTATCCAGTTCTAGATCTGTGTAGTACTAGATCCTACCTAGAACTAGATAGAAAATCTAGAGATAGTTCATCAAGTTTTTTAAATTTGGGCGAAAAAATTTATTCGAAATTTCATATTTTCTAAACATGGGAGCATAAGACAAGTTTTGACATAATTATGGATAAAATGGGTTATTTATGGCCTAATGATCACGGAACTTCTCAGTTTCAATTACTTTAGTTAAAAATAGCCGCGACACAATTTTTGTGCTCTTGACGTTCTTAGCCTCACCCACACACACTTGGGGTGCCAGTTTCTCCCGGGGGAGGAGTACATTGTCAAGTATAATAGCAATCGAAAGATTTCTTCAAGCCCTTTAAAGTGAGGGGTAACACGCTATAGTTGTAATAATTTGGACCCACAATATCGATTTTTCAATTTTCTTCTTGTAAAATTTGAAAAAATGAATTCTGGTACATTGTCAAATTTAGTATCAATCGAAAGATTTTTTCAAGCGTTAGATGCTATATCTTTTGTACAATGAATTCACTACTTTTACAGCAAAACAATAGGTTATTTTTATAGTAGATACTTATATTCTTTCCAAGATATTGAATTATTGTTAATTAGTCTTCATTTTCATCGATTTAGCTTCATTTTTATCTATTTGGCAAGATTTTCTTTAATTTGGCAACATTTAAAAAAGTCGCCAAGTTAGCGACATTCCGCCAAATTCATCGCCAAAATCTCGCCATGTGTTATGGAAGGAGAAATAAGTTATTCTTATAGCAGCTAAATAACTATTGGAGTTCAAATGCAAATGTATTACTCAAAGTATCTTTTCCTATGAATGGAACGAGCTAGATCCACAAGAATGATGTCACCCAATTAATCGCATGATATTGCATATCAAAAGTCAACATGTTTCTCAACAGTTATTATATATTTTTTAATTTATGGGATTTTTTTATACATTTATTAAAAAAATGTACAATATCTCGAGAACGGTACATGCCAGTGTTCTAAAATTTATGTCAATCGTTTTCTAAGGAAGAATTACATAAAAAATGTCTATTTGAGTAACTTTATTAAAGGTTTTGATTTTTTGATGATTTTTTCAAAATTTCACTCGAAAATTTAGGAGGGTTCTGAACATTCGATTGCGTTTAAAAACAACAGGCTTCCAGTATTCACGGATTGTGATTTTTGTACCGAATTTCATTCGAATCGCTCCATTCGTTCGTGAGATAGTCTCGACAGACTCACTGATACACACACACACACACATACTTTCACACACACACACATACACACATACTTTCACACACACACACATACACACATATTTTCACACACACACACACACACACACAGACATCACCTCAAAAATGTTTGATTCGTGATCAGGGATGCTTGAAACGTGCTCTCCCGTCGAAAACTCGAATTCGAATTTTCGACCCCGTTACGATACTTTCCTGATACATTATGTATATAAGGAAAGTAAAAAAAAAACTCTTTATCATTTGTACCAAAAATATAGATTTTTCAAAAATTTTTCTTGAAGAAAAACAAAATGTATAGCTATTTTAAAAATATATTTTGATATGAGGACGTCGACTTAAGCCACACTCCAGCTAATTGATTGTTTCTTCCACACTTCCTGTGAACATTATATTATTCCAAGTTATGTTTATCCTTTCTGTTTTATTGGCCAATAAACCTTGGAAATAAAATAACAAAACTCCATATAACTCTTCTAATGATTTAGTATTTCCGGGTAATGATTAAAAAATACAGTTTGTATGCTTAATTTATCTTCCGATAAATCAGTATTACACATTTTCATTTTATTTATAAGTCGACTGGATATAGACAAATACATTTCATATATTTATACCAAGATATTACAAAATATTTAAGCTGAATAAAGGGCATAAGAAAGACTAGTATTTCGCATATATATATATATATATATATATATATATATATCTGCCTAACTATTTAGAAAATAAATAATCGTGGAATGTGTGCCTTATCTGTTGGCAGCAATGTTAAGCAAGTTGATTATTTCAGATTATCGAGATCAGAATAAATAATGAAAATGCAGCAAATAAAATTGCTGTAGAGATTGGCGTCTGTGTCTGGGGAATGCACTGTCTTGATCGAAAATTATCTGAAGAAGAAATATCGGAAATTAGATGTTATCATTTGGGGAGGTACGACTGTGGGTAGGATTGTAGTTTGTGCACCTCAGTGGATTGGATTCAGTTATATTTCGGAAAATTGAGGGTAGGGTGATTAGGCGATTATATCGGATAAGCTTCTGTTTCTCTGTTGATATGTTTGTGTTATATTCTGTGATATTATTTTCCCTGCCATACATGGTAATGTATAGGGAATATATTGGAATCATGTCGAAAGTCTCAACTGTAGTTTCCGACTGATATACGCCATTTAGGACCTCTAGAACAGGAAAAAATTATTTTTAGCATAATGTCTGCATGTATAGGTGTGTTCGTGTGTGTCTGTCTGTGCAATGTATGTATTCACTCTAACTCAAAAACTAATTGACTAAATTGCATATAATTTTATAAGTACGTTATTTGTGGATGGCCCTGGTACTGATTAGATTTTAGTAGGATTCAAGAACAAAACACCTGGTTTTGTTTCGTAATGGCCCGTAAAAATTGTATGTATCCACTCTAATTAAACCACAAATGGACCCAAATGCACAAAATGTGGTAGATAAGTCACGTGTAAGTTACCTTGGAGTTGATTAGATTTTGGTACGATTCATGAAAAAAGATCCTGCCTTTTTTTGCAAAATTACTAGCAAAATTCGTGAGAATCTACAATAAAAATCTGCGTATGCTAAAATGTATCAATTAAATGCTGGTTGTAAAAATTAAGACAGTTGTAAAAATTGAAAAAAAACCCGGAATATTTTCGCATTTTTGCTTTTGAAATTATGTCCAGTTACCAACTAGAAACGAAAATTGAATTAAGAGTGCAGATTCAGTGTAATTTCAAATAATGAGGCACGTTATTTTGTGCAATCAAACTCAATTTAATGAATTATAGAATGAATAAAGATAAAATAAATGTGAGTTTGTAATGAAAGTCGTGTTGCCCACATCAGATTTTTAAAAAAAAGAAATGATACAATCTATTATTCCTCCATATTATAAATAAAATATAATAGAAAATATATTTAAGTTTTAGTAGCACGGTTTTAGTAAAATGCACTGAAAATGATAGAAAAACGTTTAGCTCTCACAACTTTCTTGGTCATATGCGACTGAAAGACCATAAAAGAACTTTATTGGTTGGGTATGCATATAATTTAGTAAATAACGTTGAATATCTTTTGAAATGGACTTGATTTAAGCAATTGTCAGCATATTTATAGATACATATATATTTTTTAACAATATGAGTGTAAATAAATATGCTGACATATTTTTACATCTCAATTGTCAAAGAGAAATTTAAATGAATTGAATATAACCTTTATTATATATATCATTTCTATGCTATCACTTCAATTCTTCCTTCAAATTACGTTAATGTCAAATACAAATTTTATGAGATAAAGAATGTTGCGATACCTAAACATTATTTTTTATATTTTAGGGCATTTTACTAAAAAGTTCCGGAGATTCCGAAAATATCACCGTGTCTACGCGGAGTACGAACACATTATATATGCAGGTTCGAAAGACCTTCCCATAAGTTGGTGGCAGGTAAGAATAGTAAGGTCACTGTGAATGTCGCCCCCACTGGGTTCCGTTCTAAATTGGATAGCATTGTGCAAAGTCCACTTTGCGTCATAAGAGATTGCAATATCTTCCCGGTAACTCAATGGTAGAGCGTCGAATGGCCAGTTCGGATATTCAAGGTTCAATTCCCGGTTGGGGTAGCAAGGCCCTTTACAATGTCGCCCGGAAAAATCAACCCTATAGGTGAGTGCAAGGATGTCGGAGGCCTGGAAGTGACTCTAGTACGGCTATTATGGACTCAGTGAACTCTGGAAGATTGCGTGCCGATTTCAAATTGAGAGCAAAACGGCCACGCAATATACTAACCTGGGTAAAAATAGTAATTCCTGGAGGCAAACCTGAGGTAAATATAGCAGGAGGTGGTCACTCAGATTGTCAGTAGCCCGCTAATCTGACATTAGAGAGTGTAGAATGCAGAGACGACTTCGGCAGCAAGGCTCGTTACAGTTATTCTGGCCTATCAAACCTAATAGCTTACAGGTTCGGGAAGGACGGATGGTCTGTTTAGAAATAGAAAGAAGTCCACGTTCTTTGTATACGCGGAGTTCAGGTACGTTAAATCTATGGTTCGAAAACTCCTTCTGTGAGGTTGGTCGTAGGGTATTAGACCGGCCCTCCCGTGCGATCAAATAGGCTTAGTTGGTCTTGGAGGAAGGGGGGTAACGTCCTTATGGCTGCCGCTTCACTGGGTTCCGGTGGCACTGTCTGAGTGGCAATTACTGAGTGGTACTATTCCGGTAAGTCAAAATGATATCTTATAACTTCAGGTAGTTTTTCATCTATCTGATGGGTTCGGTTGGCCCGTTGATCGTTTTCGTGCTGGGGTCAAATCTCTTCCCGGCCGGCGATCCAAGGTCTCTATATATTCATGTGAGTCCCCTCAGACTGGGTTTACAACAATCTGGGTTTGTTGTAAACCCAGATTGTTGACCAGACCGCTAGATTGATCAGACCGTCAGATCAGATTGCTGGCCCAGACCCAGACCGCCCAAACTACCAAGTCCGGGTAGTTTGGGCGGTCTGGGTCAATAGTAAAGAAAAAGGAAAGTTGACGTCCACAGACTCACAGACAGACACTCACATACCTTATTGAAAATGCGAGCAATTCGTATTCAGCATTATACAGAACTTGTAGATCCATCAATACCTCAGGCTGTATTTCCGACACCGTACCAATACTTTACCTTGACATACACTATCTGTTTCAATAAAAGTAAACACGCTACAGAACTAAAACTTAAAAGCAGACGTTTTTCACTTCAGGAAACGTTGGATAATTCTTGAAATATTTTTTTAAAAAACAAAAATTTTTTAATAAAAAATTCAGAAAAAAATATATGAAAGCTTTACTAATAAAATAAACTTATAGAAATGTATATTTTCCTTAAATCGAGCGAAAATAAAGGAAATAACAGTAAAATTCGAATTGTTTGATTTATAAATGAAAAAGAAAAAGTCGGATTTTTCCGGATTTTCGAACTTTTAAAATAAAAACTTTAAAGTTGTAAGGGACGTTATGTGTTATTCTCATGAGATACATTGACGTTCAATAAAAGTACTGAATCAGCCATCCATGTCAATTTCAGTTGCGTTTTAAAGGATTTTTACGCTTAGTTTAAGCCTCCAAGTTAAAAAGATTACGGTTGATTAGGAGTAGTTCAGTTTCCTTGAAAATCAATTTTATACTCTTTTCCTAGAATATAAATTATTTATTGTTGACTTCAATCTCTTGTTCTAAAACTTTTGATAAATGGCGAAATTCACGACTGCGATAAGATTTCACATGCTGCTTAATATGTTACTTCCATACATACTTGTGTAACTTTGCAAAATTTTTTCTGTCCACGAGTATTGAAGCCCTAATGAGTTTGATCCAGATTTCACATTTAGATGACTTCTCATTTTCTAATGTTGTAAAAACTTTTGGATAAAAACAAGGCATAATAAAATATGTTAAACCAGAAAGTGTACTCAACGTAGGGCGGGAGTAAATTGAATTCATTAATATAAAATAATATAAAAAAAAACTAACTGCAGTGAGACTTAATTCAACTTTCTCATACCAGAATCTTTTATCACGCCTATTTTTACAACAATGATTGAAATTATACAGTCCCGTGATAATTGAGCCATACATAAACTCAACATTAAATAACATTACGCATGATTATGTCCTATGCTGCCATGTTAGAAAAATATAAGATTTCAAATAAGTTTCGAAATTTTCGCTGCAATTTAAACGTTTAATAACAAAGCCGGATATAAAGTTTTGTAAAAATCCATTTATATTTGATGCCACTGTCGTGTACGACCACAGACAGACGGACATCACTCCATAAAAAGTCAAAACGTGTTCGGGAGGTCTTAAAACATATGTTGGCGTCAAAATCTCGAAATCGAAAATTTTCGTGAAAACAATACTACGTATGAGAATGTAAAAATTGCATTCAAACCGTGACAAAAGCTGCAACGACTTTCTCCTAAAATTAATCTATTCCGTCTATCCTTAAAATGGGTCTTGTGATTTTAAGCGTATGCTCACTTCTGTGACTTTAAGCAAGTGCGCACTTCTGTGACTCTGAGTATGCGCACCTTGGACCGCAGGTAAAAAATGTCTCCCTCCGCTGAGTGAAGATGCGCAGGATCAAAAATCTTGCAGGTTTGCTCGCTTTTATAAAATTCATAATTCATGAACGGATGACTTCAAGAATTTTTTGTTGTTGTAGTAGTCTGAAATCTTTTAAGGAGCTGTTGTTAAATGATAAACATCGGATCGCACGTCAATTTTTTTTATATTGCAATAAAAATATTATGAATGTTTCGAACACACGAAAAGTTTATATATTTTTTAAAGTTCACGAAAATTCGTCTATTAATCGTATGAATCGTTTTAGTTTGTTTGAAGGAGATGTTTTAGATATTTTTGATGGCGTCAAGTTGGACACCGTGATTATATTTTTGAACAAAGAACCTATTTGCGAAGTAAGAAATTTGCTAAAGAAGTAAGAAATTTGGGAAAAGAAATTTGCTAAAGAACGTATTTGCGTAAATAACGCTCAAAATCGGAATAAATCATACAGTAACCAGAAAACTAATTCGAATTTTAAAAAAATACACCGAGGTGCGAATTGATGCATTGTACGAAAAATGCATTGGCATCACTGTGTGAGGAATCAATTATTTATTTTCCTTTTATTCTAATTCCACTTTTTCCTGATTTTTAATTTATGTCCTGAACTTTTCAACTTTCATTCCGAAGAATCGCATATTTACGATTGACCAGATCTATAAGAAGGGCAGACTTTAGAATTACATATCTGCCATTCTGCCGAGTTTGCGCGCTTGTGTGTGTGTGTTCTGATCATCCATGAAAGATAGCATCGAGAGCATAGCCTACAATCACTTGAGTATATATATTGTGTCGTAGTTTGATCGTCATAGGTTCAGATTGAAAATCAGTTTAGTAATAAGTTAGGTTTGAAGTTTATTGTAGCTTAGTATGTCTCGGGTAGAATTTTCAATACTAGCGTTGTAAATACTTTGTATATAGATTTGTAATATATATGTGTGTGTGTTTTTAGTTCGCAGTGAAGTTAGTTGTAATAAAGTTGTTTATTTGTTAAATGTCGTGATTCCCTCGTCGAACTTTAGTCATTAGGTTATTGGAAGTTTAATTAATATTCAAATAAATTGTAATGATCCATACAAAAGTCATATCTTGGGTTGAAGTAAAATTGTACATTATAATTGTCGTAAAGTTATTAAGAAAGTATATGTTCTCCAAGAGCTTTGTGGTTGGACAGCAACTTATTAAACTAGTTTTGTCCACTTCAAGTGATATGAGTTAATTATCAATAGCATTTGTTGCAAATTTTGCATTCAGTATACAATATTTTGGCCACTAAAATCTGAAAAAGTGCAAATTTTATTTAATGGCACGGTTCTTCAACGTAGTCTAAGTGGGTAAAAATAATTAAGTGTTGGAAGATGGTGTGAGAATACTGTGCAGAGGTGCTACTAACATTCAATGGATTAGCGTACAGAGAAAGTCATGTGTTACGAACACTCTGTGGATATTTAGTATATACAATCAAAATTTGGATTGAAAGTTATATCTAGGTAGGGTGCTTTTTTCGGGTTTCCGGTTGATGGAATAATTTTGCTGTGATTCACGTCATCTGTTTGGATACGTGTACGTACATGTTTGTGAAATGGTAAAAGGAAGATATATTTTTAAGCCGCAAAGAAGACTGAGGTCCTGCTGCCAAGGAAGTGGGGATTTCTTTTAGAACTTTCTGGGAGAAATAACTGTGCCATTACCTCCAATTACAAAGAAATATTGTTGAACTGATATTGATGATGTAAGGAATTTCCTCAAGAATTCGCCTAACTATTTTAAACTATTTTATAAAATAATCTATAGCAAATAACTTAGAATTGTATACATTTTATAGACATATATATAAACCCAATGGGCGCTATTATATAGACCCGCTCTATTATATAGCTAATAGGCGCTATTATATAGCTTTTATAGACCCAATGGGCCCTTAACGGTGAAACCGATGAGATGAGACGGAAACACAAGAGGAACTTAGAAGATATAAAACGGCATTTAATTTCAATAATGGCTCAAAAGAGAGGCCGCTAACCTGAATGCATATCTCACAGCGGCGAAGGGGCAATTGGCGAACTCTGTCGAACGCACCAGGCATGTCGAGCACTTCAGCAGCAGCGGTCGTAATTCTGGCGACTTCAGATTGAAGGGGGGTGTCATAGACGAGACTCTTGAGATATCCCCGAAAGATAAGTCAAGCCAAGACAGATAGGGCAATTGACCTCTCAAAAGTTGAAGCTGCGAATAACTGCTACAAACTGATAAGGTCGTACATTCGGTGTTACGGAAATTTACAAAAGGGCTTTTCTTCTTCCCCAGATGAAATTTGCATACGCGGTTTTCTTCTTCAACCGGAAAATAACAACCAGAATAATTCTTTTAAGTTTGCCGGAGAGACCGCTTCCCAACGAGTAAGCGTCCTGTAACGTCTTTACGTTTCATTTCCGATTCGGTAAACTCTGAAGAAAAATGCTTGGTTTAGTGTATACTACCACCTCGTAAAGTTTAACCCATTATTTTTTAATCACCCTATATATTTATTTACAGAGTCAGTTGCTGTATTATTCCTGAATGTACAATAAATACGTGAAGTGAACTCCCTGCATCAGTCTGTTATAGCTCCTAGTTGTACAGCTTTTTTGTAATAATCACTACCAAAGTTGTGGGTTGTGACACTTTACTCTGAATATCTTACATTTACTCAATAAAGGTCAATTAAGTACCTTGCCATGGAGTCCGAAAAGGTCTCATAAACCTTTACAACTTTCCACCGAGAATACTTTATTCAAAAGGAAATGTTACCAAACCAAATTGTTGAAACAATTATAGATTAAATGGTATTTGTTTAATTTGAACTCTGCTCATCAGTTTAAATGCCCTGAGAAAACATCGGAATATCCAAATTGGGGATATTGTACCACTATCAATCGAAACTGTTATTTAATTTGGGAATAATTAAAGAAGTAAATCTGGCAGAGACAATATCATTCATGCTTGTGTGGCGGAAACCTCAAAGGTACTGTTCAGGGAACTATTGTATCCTTTTAAATTAGATATTACATGAATGAATAATTTTAAACTTAAGTATTTAAATTTCAATTCTCTGATTAATTTTAACTTTAAATGCCTAAATGTTCATATTTTAAAGAATTATATAATACGTAATATTAAATGTTTTCTACATTTAAGTTTACAAGAATGATGCTTAAATGTCATTAATTAATATAATGCAAATTGAATTGATATTCCATTGGACATTAAGATTTTTTAAGCCTAATTATTTTCTAGTGTTATTTGAAATTTGATGCATGCTTCCATATATTGGTTTTTATGTGATATGTGTGTTTAAAAATGTAACAATTATGTATTCTTAAAATGAGTACAGATAGGGAGTGTGTGGGAAATTTATATTTAATTGAGTTCTCATAGAGAGAGAGGATGACTTAATGAGCGTTATGCTAGATGGCGCTGTTCTAGAACACTTTCTAACATAGTTGAAAGGTGTTTATCACATTGTTCATTCTGTCTGTCTGTCTCTCCGTTCGCACGATAACTGCCGTAAAAATGACTTAATCAAAATGAAATTTTAGTATGTTTTTTAGACAGTCTGTGGGACCTATGGAAATGCAAATGAATAGTAACACCTAAATAGTTTTGAATTGAATCCGGGTTTAAAAAGTAAAATACATTGAACCCTATGGGACTTAACTTTTCAAATATTTTTAAGCGAAGTTAAAAAATAATTAAAGGAATGGAAAAAAAGTTTATGAATGGAAATGCTGCTTTTATTCAGGGAGCCAGGCGATTTATATTTCGATGACGTCATTTGAATAAAGTTCATTTATTTTCGATAAAGTTTTCAAATATAATAAATTATTGCAGTAGTATAATAATTTTAAAATATTACCGAGGAATGTAGAGATGTTTAAACCAGGCAATTTATATTTCAATGCCGTCATTTGAAAAAAGTTCATTTTTTTCGATGACGTTCTAAGTTTTCAAATGTAATAAATTAATGTAGTATTGTGATAATTTTTAAAATATTACCGAGGAATGTATCGCATTTTAGAGATGCTTAATTGCATTGAAATTGGAAAGTATTGCATGATTGATCCTTCTGGGTTTTTTTTTTAGGGGGGGGGGGACTCAAAATAAAGGTTCGACACCTCTGTATGCCACTTTTTGATTGTTGATTTTGCTTTTACTTTCCCTACATACAATTCATAATGTATAGGGAAAGTATTGTGGCGGAGTCGAAAATCCGAATTCGAGTTTTCGGCGGAATAGCACGTTACAAGTATCCCTGAACTCGATCCGAGTGCTTTTCAGGTGATGTCTCTGTGTGTGTCAATGAGGCTGTGAATGCGATATCTCACAAACGAATGGAGCATTTTGAACGTAATTTGATACGATTGTTACAATCCGTGAATTTTTGAAGCCTATTGAATTTAAACGTGATTGAACGTTTGTAAGATCTCCAAAGTTTTGAATAACTGTCTGTCCCCTGCTCTTTCCGCTCCCGTAACCACCTTCGGGAGGTTTCTCCTCCTACTCGCTGCGCTCGCTTCATATCTATCCTAAAAATTCTACTTTCAAAAATCTCTTTTCGATCCTTTCCTATTTTCCGCAGGAGGTAAACGCAGGGACTTTTCTTAGACCAAGGATACCCAAAACATAATTCCTTGATCATGAGCTCGCTTCGCGAGCTATTTCATGCCAAACAAAATTTAAATCGATAAACGGTTTATTTCATCGTATTACCTTATTATTACTCAATAAATGTGTGGCAACCGAAATTTAATTGAAACTTAAAGTTGAACTTTTAATTCTTATTAAATTCATTTAGTAATTATTATTTTAATACTAAATTCATTATTTTGCCATGGCCGTTACTCTCATATAGTGGAATTAATATTAAATCGTACATTGCTTTGTTGTGCCGCTATAAATCCTCCAATTATTTTACCTTTCGTGCGAGTCCTGTAAAGGAATAATTAATGAATAAAATGCTAAATTGATCACGCCATTTAAACTTAAACAATACCATTTATTAACACCAGCAATTTTCATTAATTATTTTAGCGGAGGGGACATATGCGACCAGAATTATTAAAATTACTATCGTGTCTGGGACTTGTGATAATTGCTGAGCACATACCTTCCAATTAGTCTTGGGCTTTATCATATCGCAAAGGCTTGCATCAGTCTTAGTACTGCCCAACTCTTTGGTGTGTGGCTCCTCCTCGTACTCTGATAGCACTCGCACATTGATCTATCTCCATTAATTTGGTACCTCTACGGGACACTACAAATCTGTTGGTTTTTTTATTCTTCTCTACACGTGCTCTTAAGTCAAAATCGTGATCATTTCTGGCATGCTTCTAAGTCAAAATTCCATTATCGTCTCTTCCAATGTCTGACCTCGCTCTCGGGTCACAGTCTGTGGTTATCTCGGTGGGGGGGGGGGGGGGGGGTAACTCCGCCTTTACTTCTTTTTGGCTCTCATTGGTTCTTCTTTACCCAATGGCATCATTCCACATTTAGCAAGGCCCAGCTCAGCGTCTCTGGTATGGCACCTCTAAATTTATAGTCTTTTGACCTTTAGGTTCATGTCGTCATAAACTTTGGTGCCAACCAGACTACAAGCTTTGTTTGCCGTTCTGGCCACCATAAATTTCACACATAAAAGTATCTCTTCAAATGTGAGAACAATTTCTGGCCTCACAAAATGTACCAAATTTCATATTTTTATTTGCTATAGATTTTCGGTACGAGGCAGAGAAATCGCTAGACGTTCCGACACGAAAAAAAGTTCACTTCAGAAGTGCATGAAAAGTGAAATATCTCAAAAACTACATCAGAATTAAAAAAAGGGGTTCCGTTCTTCAAAAATTCACCCATGTAGGTACCTACTTGCAAAAATTCATGGTCCTGCTATTGTTTGTTTATCCAGTACACGAACTCGCAGATCAAATATTTTGTCTTTGATTTTGACATTAAATATTTCTCAAACTGCAATATATATATAACACTATTTATTTCAGCATATTTCCCAAAGCTTTTTGTGTATCACATTTCATATTTTTATATGCAATAGTTTTTGCGGTACGAAGCAAAGAATCTCGAGAAACGAGGAATTTGTAAAACAACGGCGGCGGCGGCAACTATTTTTTTTAAATATAGAAATATTTTTTAAAATATCATGAAAGAATCAAGACATTCAAATATGTTAAATACATAATCAGTATAGTTTTTTATTGTAAAACGAATAACATAGATTTCAGTTCGCTCGAGCTGTTCTAGAGATATTGCAAATAAATGCATCTAAAATGTTACATAGAAGTGAATTATCAAATATGTACAACTTGGAGATAAATTTGACGACTAATTTAGCGAAATACCGCCCACTTGGCCACTTTTTTTAATGCAGTGCTAAATTAACGAAAATGTCGCCAAATTGCCCAAAATGACGCTAAAATTACGAAAACGACGCCGAAATATTTAATGTATTTTAATATAATTTAATGGAATAAGCAGCAAATGTTATCAATATTTCCTATTGTCAAATTATATTTGCGCTAAATATAGTTTAATTTGGTAAACTGTAAAATATAATGTTACATGCTGGGATGCTCCCATGTCAGTATGCTTTTCAATGTTCAAACCATTGTTTCTTGGATCTTGTCCGTTATTAATTTGCGTTGAAAGAAGTAAAGTACTTGCAGTATGTAGGGAAAGTCGTGCGCTGCCTATGTCAGATTTTTTAAAATTAGGATTAATAATTTTCGAAAACTTTCTTGCGTTTTGTAAAGAGCATTCTAAAATCTTAGTGTCATTTTTGGAGAGGGGTGCAAATTCCACTTCGACAATAAGAGCTTGCAATTTCGTCCCAGTAATCAAAGGTAGATCGTTGGCTGGCCAGTTAGTTCTAAGACCCAAGTTTCGATCACCGATTAGGGAAGCAAGGTTCGTTCTTTATAATGGCGCTCGAACAATTCAACCCTGTATACAAGTGCAATTATGTCGAAGGTCTGAAATTGGCTCTAGTACACATTCAGATCTCCGACCACGGATACGTTACACGACTAGCACGGAGTTAGCGGACTCTAAGATATTGAGCGCCGATTTCAAATCTAGATGATAACGACCACGCTGGAAGCGAACCTGGAGGGTAAAAATAGCACCAACAAGCTAACCTAAGATAAAAATAGCAGGAGGTGGTCAGTCAGATGTCAGTTGCATGCCGATCTGGCATGAGAGAGTGGAGAATGCAGGGTCTACTTCGACAATATGAGATTGCAATTTCGTCTCAGTAGCTCATAGAATGTCGGCTGGCCAATTTGGAGATCCAGGGTTCGATTCCCGGTTGAAGTAGCAAGATTCTTTACAGCGGATAATAAGAGTGAAACTGACCAATAGATATCTGCAAAAGGGGTGCAATTCTAATTTAAGAAATGCCAGTGCTATAAAATTGTACGTTGCAATCATTCAGACCGACCTAAATTTTGATGAAATTTGAAGTCGGCAGCGTGGCAGGACAGAATTTGTTGTTTCCCGCAGAGATTCGCAAAATGATGGGATATGTCAAGTTTTTTTCCCGCCATTACATATTACTTCTACTCCATAATGATGAGTGCATAATAAGCATGAAACGGGTGGTTTGAAGCTGATAACTGTAATGGAAGCGTAATCTTAAATGCCGAAATGCCCCCTACAGACGCGTTTAGCGAAAATGAAACATTCAAACCCTTAGTGGAATGTTTAAATAATAAATCGGTGGTGGCTCCAATCCGACGGAGCTGAAATAGTTTTGCGTGAATAACATTTTGGAAAATAAAACTCCAGTAAAGTCCATTAAGTTCCTCCTATTCTTTTAACCTCATTTTTTTCGTTGTCGGGCTTTCACAACGCTACAAATTACTCGTTAGCTGTTTATAGCTGGGAAGCACTTTTAGTTACCCCCTAATTTCATATGGCTACTTCGACCGTAGACCAGGCCAAAATATCAAATTATTTTACTAACACGGCGGTATATAAATAAAATTTATAAAATATATTTCACGATGTTTTAGATGCAAGTTAATATATAAACTTGTCTGGTGGCACGTAGATTTTAATTTATTCTGTTCAAACCTCATCAATCATTAAACATCTTTTGAATCCTCAAGTTCATTTAACAGCCTAATTTGTTTTAAACGAAACAAAATATATCGTTCTTGCGCACCAATATTTACCAAGGAGTAAGTGCAACACTCGTGATATTTTAAATATTACAGCTTTCCCATCCAACCAGCATATAAATATTCTAAAATATCGAAATTGTAACCATTATACTTCGGAAACTCAGAGATGATCTAAAACTTATTTATATACACTTGCAGGGCTTTCTAAGATACAAATTCTTGTTTGTTGTTCATAGCTATTGAATTTTTGCTTTTGGGATATAAACATTATAAACTTAAAAACAGAAATATTTTCACACTTCATCAACTTCACAAAATGATTGAAACGATAGTTCTAAGAATTTATATATATATATATATATATATATATATATATATAATAAAAAGGTTTGAAGGTCCAATGAAGGAAAGTGAAAAACTCTAACTCGAAAAACCTAACTTTCTAACAAGCTTACAAAATAAAGGTATAAATTAGCAAATCTTCAAGCAAATGGAAAAAATACAAATTTCAAATCAAGTCAAAGAAAAGTATCAACGAACAATGGGAAACAAACAAAAACAAAAGGAATCGATAAAAGAAGAACAGACGAAATCCAAGCACAAACGCTATACACGTGGACAAGTTCTAAGCCTAAATCAGGATTTGTTCACTTTTTCAAAACTATTTTTCAAGTCCAAGTGCCCTGTAGAAGCAAACACAAAAATGTATGTTTCTGACGAAATAGATAGATTATATCTATAAACTATTTCTACTTGGACAACATACATAAAGAAAAAAAAATAAAAGGAAAAAAGGATACCTGGAATCTAACTCAAAAAATACACGAATTTATCGATCTCGGGAACCCAGAATGAAGAGACCAGTGTTGCCATTCCCAAAGGAAAAGGATATGATCTACCGTTGCCATTCGTAAGAAATAGATAACAGTAATTTATATATATATATATATATATATGTGTGTGTGTGTGTGTGTGTGAATTTTAAAACTGGATTTCCTAATACATATTTTTGTCGAGTACTATTTATATCTAACTTTTATAGTTTTGAAGATATTTCGAGTGAAATTAAGAAAAATGAAAAAAGACTCGCACGAACCCATAATATTTGAAGTTTTTTCGAAAACGAAATTCAAAATATTAAAATAGTAAAAGTAATTATATAAATTTATAATATGTAACATATTTCCGACAAAACTAGAAAAAGTATTTACATTTTTATCTACTAGGTTCAGAGATATAAGCGTCCAAAATGTTTACATTTTTCGTAATGCTTATTAGATTTCCGCTACAGTTACTCCAAGCATAAATGTTATTCACATCAAAATATACTAATTAATTCCTTGGGCCAAGACAAAAATTGACTAATATATTCCAACATCACAAAACCAAAGACTTCGCAAAATTAAAAAATAAAAATTCCCTTTATGTACCAGAAATATTTTTAAAATATTACATACATTAAATATGATTACATTCGCTTGGAATGAACTTCTACAAGTACTTTCCAAGTATTTTATCAAGAAAGGCGCTCCAAATAAGGATGCAGCCAGATATCAAGATAACGCCGTATATATACTATACGCGTATTCCACGCTGTAAAATAAGCAAATACGCTTTATAAATTAAGTAATGCGTATTTTTACACATCAATTTTGTAAACAAAAATTCCGTTTTAGAATGGCAAATTATACAGATTTGGCTTGAAAATAAACAATTTCTTATTTTATCCGGCATCCAATTAATTTCTTTCTGCAAACTTGATTTTGTTGTGTATATTTTTACCTACTTGACGATGAGGGTGTTGGTAAGCTCGTATATTTTAATATTTGCATATTAGCGTTGTACATTGAAATTAATTATGGCGAGTTCTGCTAGAGGACCGTTACAAACTATTAAATTTTTTTTAAGCAAAAATCTGCAGATGAGAAATTAAAGACTACGGAAATTCAAATGCTTTGAATCAGACAATATGCGAACCAAATGTATTGCTTTATAATATTTTCTTTCAAATAGCATGAGACCAATAAGAAGATCAAATTAAGCAGTGCTGGAGTAAGCGAAAACAATTTTACAAAAGATGACAATTGTTTACCAAAATGGCATCGCGAATTCCCTTGGGTAATGCATGATGAGGACGCAAATCGTATGTTTTATAAAATCTGTCAGAAAACCAACATGAGAATTGGGATGGCAACCAATGGTTCTGTTTGCTTCCAAAGGAGTATTTTAGTAAGACATGGAAAAACAATGGAACATAATACCGCTTTAAATGACAAAAAGATGCAAAAGTTATGCATACTGTCATTGAAAAATTAAACAATAATGTGTCAGAAGGGAATATGACAGTATTTAAAACTGTTTGCTTGCCAAGGAGGAATTGCCACAAACGAAATACAAGCCTGATCATTTAGATCATTTAGTAGAAAACTTGAATGTCATATTCACATATATATATATATATATATATGATATGACATTCATATATATATATATATGAATGTCATATATATATATATATATATAGGACATTCATATATATATATATATATATATATATATATATATATGAATGTCATATCATATATATATATATATATATATATGAATGTCATATCATATATATATATATATATATATATATATATATGAATGTCATATCATATATATATATATATATATATATATATGAATGTCATATCATATATATATATATATATATACATATATATATATATATATATATATATATATATATATATGAATAGGGCATTCCAAAGATCGACATCCTGTTACCCTAATCTGACTGAAGATGTGATAGACACAATGAGCCCAAGGGATTTTAAATTTAAAACGTGTGGAAACAAAAACTGCAAAACTTACCCCAATGCGGAACCTTCTCAAATCAACAGTGATAAGAATTCACCTATCTTTTGTAAAGTTTTTAGATGCATATACATGCTTCGATGTTCAGTATGCCAGATGGCATATGTGGAATAGACTAGTACACCTATACATCTAAGAATAAATGTACATCGCAATAACATCAAACATTTTGATAAAGATCGAAATTCAGAAAATCAATTTGAGTAAGAACACTTTTACAAACATGGATTTAATTCAGTAATTATTTCAATTTTGGATATAATTCCTAATTTCTCCAACAGAATTTACTATGAAAACAAACTAATTTTAAAACACAATACAGCATTTCCTTTTGAACTAAATCAAATAGTTAATGGTCACAATATAGTAAAAAATGATTTATTCAATGCTTCCATTCTAACTCCAACAGTATATTCTTTGATGCAAACTCATTCACACAAAACTACACGCACACAGAGGGGTATACACAAAAACAAACACTCTTTCAACTTCACATCTCAAATAAATCATCAATGCACACTTTTTGAATCTCACTATAATTGGAAACATATTAGAAACTGGGTTTTCTCCATCAAAAAACCACATTTAAATAAATTTTTTAATTCACTTATAGATCTCGATAATAAAAAGCACTTCGGACATCTAGTTTTTGACCTATTACTAACAAGAGCAAGACTTCGAGGTGTACACCTCACACATTCACACAAAAAAGAAAAAAACAACCAATCTTATTGTGTTATTAATTACATAAATCCTATATTTAATTATTTCATCTTCACACAAATTTTTAATAAATTCCAATCCTTTTTTCCAATTAAAAATGTTGACATAATAAAAGCATATAAATATCCAGTACCTTTAGGAAGTAAAATATATAACTATAATCTTTTATCAAAACAATTGAATAATTCTGTATCTTGTTCGTGCAATGAAACCTGCTATCTTCCCTTTATTGACCCACAACATAGACACATAATCACCGGAAATCTTGATTTAATACAGGAACCTCATCTCAAACAATTTTTAAGCTATGGATCCAAATACAGAATACCTTCTTTATAATAAAAAGAAAATAATACAAGCTTTTGACATTGATCTAGACAAATATATATTTAAAATGTCAGGTAAATCCCACTGCCCATTTGAAGCCTTCAAGAGCTGGTAAGTACAAATCACTAGGCATGTAAAACATTTGATCCAACACTTTCCCATTCTAATATATAAGCATAATTACCAAGAAATCGTTAAAGAAATCAAGTTACTACAAGACAAATTTGTAATCACATATGTTGACAAGGCATCCAGTAATTATGCGTTTATTTGCAAAAAATTTTATTTGGACGAAATTAAATTGCAACTCAGTACCTCTCTTTATTTACTCCTTTATACACTCATATCAATGTTATAAATAAACAAATAATAGCTTACTACAAACTTCTTAAACAAAAATACATTCTCAATTTTCCTTACTTGGTACTTATACCTAAATTCCATAAAACATCTATTCCATTTAGAACAGTCACTATAGGATTTAATTCATATACCAATGCAGCTGACAAACAACTTCTAATCATACTCAATCAAACTCATGATTATTTTACTGCACAAAAAACACATATAATCAAAAATAATATAGAACTAATTAATAAAATAAAACTAATCCCTTACATACATGATGTAAAAACTTTTGATTTCAAAGACCTATTTAATAATATAGACATTAATGATTTATATAAAGTCATACTACTTTTATATGAACAATTCACTCAAGCAAAAAACATATAATTTCCAAAATTCAAAACTTTATTAAAATTCATTTTGTTCAAACAGTATATAGTTCAAGGAAAATGCATATACAAATTAAATAAAGGAATACCACAGGGAGGTAAATCATCCACCATACTGGCCAACCTTTATCTACATTTTTACGAAAATCAGAGCCCTTTCAACAGTCATATAATGTACAGATATATTGATGATCTTATTATTAATGAAATTACTAATGAGGCCAATGAATTAAATTTTGATTTCTATCCACCTAATCTACAACTCATTGAAAATGTATATACATCCAACTGGATCAATTTTCTAGACATTAGTTTAACAATTAAAAATGCAAATACAATAAAATTTAAAATCTATGACAAAACAGAAACTTATAACTTCAAAGTAAATAAACTTCAACATTTCTCTTCCAATCTTTCCAAATCTGTATATGGAAATATTATTAATAACCAGTTATTAAGAATCAAAATGTTAAGCACACCTTGTTACTACAAAGAACATCTTCATAAATTCATCAACACCGTTATCAAAAATAACTACCCGCCCAACCTTATTTTTTTTGTATTAAAACACATTTTAAATTTGAATTCAAAAACTTGCAACAATTACAGCAACATATTGACAGATCATACTCTAGCATTTCTAAATAATTCATAATCTCCATGTCTTCTTCTAACACTTAAACAATTCGTATAATTCACTTTAACCTGCTTAGTCAGTAACTAAAAATTCACTGTAACCTGTTCTGAGATGATTGGTAATACACATGCTTTTCCAGAAGTACCACAGTACTAGGGGTAGATATATTTTCATTTTATTTTCATTATATTCTTTTGATATTACTTTATAATACTTTGTATCCTCATTTCTATAATTAGCCACAAGCTGGTGCAACAGAATATTTTATATTCATGATTGATTTTTTTGTGTATTTGATCCACTTTGTGTTTTCTTCTACGTCGGGCCATGTACATTATTTCTGTAATACATTTTACAGTTGTGTACACAGAATCGTAGAATCAGCATTAATGAAACATGTATGGCCCTTGATAACGTACATGGTTTCAAAAATGCTTCTCATATTCAGTTTATTCCTTTAATATTCACTAGATTCCTTTTATTCAATTTCCAAACTTCTTGGGAGCTATAAAAGGCCCAGCTCATCGTGCTACACTTGGCTTCTGATTTGCAATTTTCTACCTTTACCTTCAGTTTACAAGCAATTTTCTTTGGTATTTCTCGGGTATATATATATTACAAGTAATCATAAAAATCTTCAATTATATATATATATGTATTCAATTTATAGAAGATTCATTTACTTTCTGATTTTAATCAGGTTTTAAATCCTAGCTGTTCAATGTCTTAATGCTTCTAAATTGGACATTTTAAATAAGTTAATGAGACATTATAATTCTTCTCCTTCTAATACATACTTAGGTGCAACACAGGAGTAATTGCGAGAATACATTTTTCAAATGCAATCTATATTTTGTAGAAATCCTAGCACGAAATTAAATGAGTTCTGCAATTTGATTTTGTCCTCCACATTGGATGATGTGACAATGTACCCCGGATTTTCAGCACTTGCTACTCAAATAGCATAGGTTATTTCTCTTTCAACGGATGTGTGCGAGTGGGGATTTTCAACACAAAATAGAATCAGAACTCAAAAACAAAGCAAACTGCGTGAGAAGAATGTAGATGTTTTAACTCGTCTTTCAGAACAGAGTATCCAAACTTTTGTGAAAGCAATGGAGATGTTGCAATGTAAATTTAATTTTGAAAAAGCTGTTCATTTATGGGAAAAGCCAAAAACAAAGAATGTTGCAATTTTAAAAGAAAAAAATAAAAATTATTTTACTTAATAGGCTCTTAATTTTCTTTTCCCTTTGTTTGTTTTCAACCATATGTGCCAATCCGGCGGTCGAGCGGTCAGGGGAATGCGTTTCTGTCTGATCGCTGGATTGCCGGGTTGCTGGTTCGAATCCCTTAATGACTTAAAAATACACGATTTTAAAAATGTGCCTTGGACCAAGCAAACAACTGTCCAAGTTATGCCTACATCTTATAAGATTTCTCTTAATAAAAATGATTTTTATATACCAAAAATATTTTTAAATATATAGTATATAAAATATAATTTAGCTTATTCTCAATATCTGGTTCACATTTAATCCATATCAAGAAAGTCGCTCCAAATAAGGATGCAGCAAATTGAAATTAATAGTAATTTATTTACTGAGCACTTCCTTTTCTTATGTAAATAGCATCTTTGGTTTCTGTATTTCTGGCTGAAATTGGAACATTACGAAAAATGCAAACATTTTAGACGCTTATATCTTCGAACCTAATAGATAACAAGAATCATCAAGCATGCATAAAGCATTGGTTATGAAACACTTTCTAACTGAAATGCAATTTTATTTAAACATCTCTAAAATGCGATACATTCAGTGCTGGTATATTTTAAATTATCACAGTACTGCAGTGATTTATTATATTTGAAAACTTAAAACTTCATCGAAAAAATTAACTTTATTCAAATGATGTCTTCGAAATATAAATTATCTGTTTATCTATGTAAAAGAAATTAATATTTCATTCATATCATTTTTATTCCAGACTCTAGAGCTAAATATATCTGCTTGAAAAAAAATTCAGCAATTCTTATACAACTCATCTTACAATCACTTGTTTACATTCTGCACCCAGTAAAAGTAGGCTTCGTTGTAGAAATGATCAAAGTTTGATGATCATTTAAACTCAAAAATGTTGCAGAATATAGATACCCAGAATAAATGGCCCAGAATATAGATCCACAGAAAATACTCAAAAATTGAGCGGTTTTAGGATGGATGCAACACTAATTATAAATTTAAAACAACTTTAAAAATCACGATTTTTACACTGTGAAAAAAGATGGATGCCATATTTTATTTTGAAGTGGGTCACGTGATCACTTCATATAATATGGATGTAATTATTATTTGAATTTTTATTTAAAAACTACTAAACATATTTCACACATTTTTTTTATATATATTTTATGGGATAATTTGAATATTTCCTAAAATTTTCGACGCAATATGTGAATTTTAACTGCACTGTTATAAAATGTTACTTAAAATGTACTTAAAATGTTTGAAACATTCCATAAGGTTCAATGTATTTCACTTTTCAACCCGAGTTCATTGCAAAATTAATTAGGTGATATTATTCATTTATATTCCCATAGGTCCCACAGATCGTCTCAACAACATACTAAAATTTAATTTCGATAAAGTTATTATTACGGCAGTTATCGTGCGAACGGCATACAGACACACAGAATGAACAAAGTCATAAACACTTTTCAACTAAGTGTTAAAAATGGAAACAATTTTTACTTGAGTTAATCAAAAGTTACTGTCTGAGTGAGTTTTTGATTAACTTTGCTTACTAAAACTCTCTTTAGAAATGTGTGCTGTTCAAATTTTCCAATGGGAGGAAAAAACTGCAACTATACGTTTGTTAAAATTGATGTAATTTCAATTATAATAATACTACAGGTGCGAATAAATGATTTATTTTTAAATGTGGTTAAAATGTGGGTTTTAATGCGTAATGTTTTGATTTCAAGAGTATATTAAGGAACTCGTGCAAAGAAGTAATGGTGAGTTTTGTGGCTATGATAGCAATGTACAAATGTTACGATTCACGACCACTTTAATCAAGATTAATAAATTAATCCACAAAGATCATATTATATTTCAGTATAAGAAAAATCTATAGCCCTTTGAAAACTCTACAAGGATATATAGTTGGATTTCAGATCAGGTTCTTTGTTCTGAAAATATAGTGGTTTTGATATTTTTTTCTCCTACGATCCAGACTGCCCCCCCCCCCTATCCGAAAATGTAATGTACCTGTTTGGACGGCCAAAACAGTACCACCCAATTTAGACCGGAACACAGTGGGGGCGGCATCCACAGAGACCAGGCCATTCTTCCCCTACCACAAACTTCTCGAATGGACTTACGGACCAACATATTTAACATGCCGTGAACACGCGAACAGATTTGGGCAGAGTCAAAAACTGAACTCGGGTCGTCCGAATACAATCCCCGCGCGCTAACCAAGGGGCTATCCCACCCCGGTTTCAGTATTTTGAACTATTTTGAAAATGTAGTTGTTATTTTGATACTTTAGTATTTGAAACTGTTTTAGAAATGTCTAAGGAAAACAGGCCAATCACTGAGAAATTCACTCAAAACCATTTCGGTTTGCAATAACTAGTTTTAATTTTTTAAAGTTTACTGAAAGTGATATCTATCTACATATTTAAAATGCAAGTCGTTTATTTGTTATCTAATTTCTGTGGATCTATGGAACATCTTCAAAATTACTTTATTAGGTTTGTCGGAGGATGTGCATTTGGATTGCTAGATGGGTTTATGGAGAATTGAAGTTTACTCCAAAATGATACCTTATTCATGAGGTCGTAAGGAATTTCCCTATTTCTTCATTTACTATTCTGTGCATTCTCTGTGATTCTCTGTTAGTATTATCTGTGACGTCACATACGTTCCAGGTTCTGGAACAGAGATTTTACACTTTGCTAAAAAATATATATATTTTTCTTGGAGGAAATGAATTTACATTTAGCTCATTAGCATTTTGCAAATGATATTCATTGTTTATTTATTTATTATTTTTAATATTGTGCTACAACTGCGTTTGACCATTCACTTTCCTTGCAATACATCGTAATGTAAAGGGAAAGTATTGGAATCATGCCGAAAATCGCAACTCGAGTTTTCGACGGATCTATACGTTTTGGGACCTATAGAATGCGAAGAAACTAGTTTTAGCGTAAGGTATGTGTGTCTGTCTGTCTGTGCAATGCATATATCCACGCTAACTCAAAAACTAGTGGACCAAATTTCATAAAATTTGGTAGGTAAGTCACTTGTGTGTGACCTTGGTGCTGATTAGTTTTTGGTACGATGCGGGATTTGGTGCGAACCGTCCTTCATTTGCGAAATGGTCCACAAAAATTAACTGTATACACTGTACCTGAACAACTAAAAGATCAAATTTTACGAAATTTAGTAGATAAGTCACCTGTGGGTGACCTTGGTGCTGATTAGATTTGGATACGATTCAGAAAAAATTATCCTGCCTTTTTTTGTGAAATGGCCCGCAAAAATCGTCAAAATCTAAAGTATAAACTATGCTCAAATATATCAATTAAATGCCTGTTGTATACGTAATTTTTACGATGAAAATAATAAGACCAAAACTCATTACACTAAGACCTGCCGTTCTCGAGATATGTTAGTTTTTTAGCATTTCCTCTACGCCACCTTTGAAAATAGGTCCAGTTAACAAATGAAAACGAAAATTGAATTAAAAGTGCAAATTTAATGTCATTTCAATAATTATGGGTGCTAATTTGTGCAATAAAAGTCAATTTAATGAATTATTAAAGAAATAAGGAGAACTGGAATATGAGTCTGCAGGAAAAGTTCATGTACTGCCCACATCAGATTTTTTTTTATTATCGGGAATTTGTATAAAATTTTGCTACCCCTCAGATCGAGCTTTCTAATTTGTGTTTCCATTAATGAGATTATTTTTTTATTTTCGAAAATATTTCGCATTTCACAAAATATATTAATATATATATATATATATTTTAATATATATAATATATATATATTATACATTTTTTAATATATGTAATATATATATATTATATATTTTTTAATCATATATATATATATATATTAATGTTTTCATCTCTGTGGTTGTTTCTATCTCTCCCGTTTAATCTATGACTTATTGTTTCTTTAAATGTTCCTCATATTTGGGGAAGGTAAGAGGAATACCAGTGCCACCGTAGCATAGCCTTTCCCAATGAAAGTCATCGCAATCATCTGAGTAAGTCAATGTTGTTTTATTTGGGGGGGATTTAGAGTCTATTCCCTAGTTTTTGGAGGATACGTTTAAGCTTTTTCTGTCGAACAAACATATTATCAAATTAATTTGGCACTACTCTAATTAACTTTTTGTTGATTGACTTTTTCTTTGAAGTAATTGACTTTTTCTGTATTTCAAAAAGGGAGCGAGATAGTCCCCCGCATCCCCCATACAAAGGGGCTCAGTTCCGCTTCCCGAAAGTTGTCTTTTCCTGTAACAACATAAGGGTTTCCTATGCAGCTGCATTTAAAAAAATCCAATGTGGACAGCACATGACTTTCCTCACATAATGCAATATTGAATTTACTTCTTTAACGATAAAAAAGTAATGAAAATGTGCAATATCTCGAGAACGGTTCTTGTTAGGGTTGTGTCAATCGTTTTCTAATGAAAGATTACATAAGAAATTATTTATGTAGCTTTATTGAATGGTTTAGTTTTTCGATAATTTTTTCAAAATTTATGTAGGTTCTGAACTTTCGATTGCACGTCAAAACAATAGGCTACCAGTATTCACTGATTGTGAATTTTGTACCAAATTTTGTTCGAATCGTTTCGTTCTTTCGTGTGATATCATCTTTCCCCCCCTCCACCACACACACACACACACACACACACACACACACACACACACACACACAGACATCACCTCAAACACGTCTGATTCGTATTCAGGGATGCTTGAAACGTGCTCTCCCTTCGAAAACTCGAATTGGAATTTTCGACCATATACATGTCGATACGTCCCTTATACATTATACTATATATAATGAAGGATATTAAACTATATATAATGAAGGATTATATATAAGGAAAGTAATAAATGTAATTGTCTCCGTTCTCGAGAAATTTCCCCTGGTTAGGATTTCCCTAAACACTCTGTATATGACTTTGCAACTGCATATGATATGTGTTTAAAAAAAAACAAATACTTCTATTTTCGTTTAAAATAAAATAATTAAAATACTACGAAATGTCCACGTAAAGATTGGAAATATATAAGAATCCTTTTTTCAATTCCCATAACTTTGACAAAGCCAACATTATCATCCAGACACGGCAGGCAAAAATGTCCTGCACTTTTCATTAAAGACATTGTCTGCTACAATAAACAAGTAAATAATGATTTCTTCTTGTCTGTTGGAAACGCAAGAAATATCATTAGAGTGTTACGTGGTCAGAATGGAAATTATTGAAGTGGTTTGCGGAGAGAATATCGTATTTGAGGTTGTTATTTTATATAATGAAATGTGGTTACATTAGCTTGATATATATGCATAAATCTGCCCCTGGCGACTAGTAAATTTTCACTTTCTCATGTTATTGGTTAAAGAAAGTATTGTTTTAGCGAAAGTTTTACGATTCGAGAATTTGACAGGAGACACGTTTTAGAACTGACCAAACACATTTCGATCAGTTTTAAAGAAATTTAAAATTTAATATATAAGTTTTAACGTTACGAATCTAGAAATCGGAAGGAAGTATAAACAGAAAAAAATATAATTGGAGTTACAAATAAAAGTTAAATCTGTAAAACAGAAAATATCTCTCTGTATGTATGTATGTATGTTTGTGCTGCAGCAGCAGCAAATATAAACAAAAAAGAAGTATAAACAGAAGTCTAAACGGAAGGAAGTACAAACAGAAGTATAAACAGATGGAAGTGCAAACAGACTTATAAACAGAAGGAAGTACAAACAGAAGTATAAACGGAAGGAAGTATAAACAAAAGTATAAACGGAAGTATAAACAGAAGGAAGTGCAAACAGAAGTAAAAACAGAAGGAAGTACAAACAGACTTATAAACAGAAGGAAGTACAAAGAGAAGTATAAACAGAAAGAAGTATAACCATAAAAGGAAAATATAATTGTAGTTACCGATAGAAATTAAATCTCTAAAAGAAAAAATATCTGTCTGTCTGTATGCATCTATGTATGTATGTATGTATTAAAGTTTTGTGCCGCAGTAGCAGGAAATATATAAACTAGAATTGGAAATAATAAAACCTCAAAATGTTTTATCTTTGTGAAATCCCTAGATTGTATATGGAAATACACTCAAGATAAATACCCAATCCTGACAAATGCGGAGCAAAAACTGATGTATTGTTTTAGCTCTACGTATTTGGCGGAATCCGCAATCTCTGATATAAATATTTTAGAATCAGAGATGAGAAATTATTTATGTGATGAAAATCTTGATCAATTTTTACATTTATCTCTTTGATAATATAACCCCGACTTTGAAAATATTGTCAACGATCTCATCTTATTTTATCTTAGGTCAGTATATATTATGCTCCTAATTTTGTTTCTTTATTATTGTATTGTAAATTATATAATTTCTGTTTTCACTGAAATATTTAATAGAGGTTACCTCACTCTATTTAATAGAATAATAACGGTTGCTAGCCGAAACCGTCGGTTGACACATTTAGCTTCTCTCGTATTCTCTCTCTCGCATCTCAAAAACTATAGCATACAAAAATATGAAATTTGGTATATTAGTAGAGGAATGTTAGAGAAACATGCTGAGGAAAACGTTTTTTCGATGTAATGAAGTCATAGCCATTGTGGGATTGTATGCATTTCAGAGTTTCATAAAATAGCAATAAGTAAAAATCTAAAAACCGAATATGATTTCGAATTTTGTTTCGAAATATTTATCGTACTGTTACAAAATTTATTATGAACTCCACTACCGGTAGCACCATGTTCAGTTTCGCTTCCGTCTGTGAATATTTTAATGGCGACTCTGGAGTATTGTTTATGGTCCTTAGATGAAAAGGGGGTTGTAATTTTTCATTAAGAGGAACTTGGATTTCAGTATGGAAAAACACCCCGTTAAGATTATCCAAAGATTAAACATGGGTTCAAAGAGAAGTGTTCTACCTCTCGCTTAAAGATATTATTTAAGTGCTATCTATGTTTACATACTAGAGGTCCCTGCATACTAGCGGCCGATTTACATGCTAGACGTCGATTTAATGCCAAAGGTAAAGGAACAGCTTTTGAGTTGCAAGTTTCTCGTCCTGGACAGACTAGCAATATCAATACAACGAATATTTGCAGACATGTATTTACGTAGTTGAATTTTTGTAAGAATGAGACCTTCTATAAATTACGATTTAGCTTCTGAGTAAGTCCATTTTTATGCACTTCTGAAGTGAAAAATGTTCTTCAGTATGGGCAAAGATTCAACTGGTGGAGCTGATATAGAATACAAGGGCAGTCGTGTGTGCCGGCCTTGGGGTTAGTGAGTGTTAGCGAACAAGGGGTGGACTCTCGATGGGTGTATCACGGCTACGTAACAGACAGCTCGAGAGAGTTCGCAAAGTGAGCTCCAGAGAATCAGGGGAGAAGCCCCCGACTTGAGAAGCGAGTTACTGAGATTGGCGAGCTCAGCGAGCTTTGAGAAGAGATCTCTGGTATGTAAACATAAAGATGGCGCTTAAATAATCTCTTTAACCGAGAGGTAGAACACATCTCTTTGAATATATTTTGGATAATCTTCAGAAGGTGACTTTACATACTGAACTCCAGGCTTCTATTAACGAAAAATCACAGCTTCCTTTTTATCTAAGGACCATAAACAATACTCCAGAGTCGCTATTCAGATATTCACGGACAGAAGCGAAACCGAACATGACGCTACCGGCAGTGGAGTTTATATTAAACCTTGTAACAGTACGATAAATATTTCGAAGCAAAACCAGAAATCATATTTTGTTTTTTGAACCGAACTTGTTGCTATTTTATTAAACTGTGGAATGGATAATATCCCATAATGGCTATGACTTCATCTGGAACCTTTCAGACAGTCGTAGCTCCATCCAGTTTCTGAGTTATTGTAGGATTATTGGTGATAAAATCGGAGTCGTTATTATTAACAAACTTCAGGAATTGTCTTATCGCATTGAAAAACACCTACAATGGATACCTTTTCAGGCAAACTACAATAACAGAGCGGATGAATCAGCTAAGGATGAATTTTCAAAACCATTGCTATTTTCTAGTCCCCGTGCATCTCAAGATATTTTCTCAAAAATAAAACTTTTCCTCAACCCAGACCCGAGAGCTCGCCAATGAGGCTGATCAACTAAGATTCTCGGGCGGGGAAAAGTTTATGATCCCCAGCACAAAACAAGAACGATGAGCCACACGATCGTACTGGGCAGAAAAAACCGCCGAATCCGACGAGCCAGGCGCACGGCCCGGAACACCAAGGAGACAGCAGACCCACGGCCATCGAGCGAGGCCAACCGCCACCAGTCTCGGATTAACAGATTAACAGATTAGCCACATATAGGCACCGACCCGAAGGTTTGCAGTAATAGCAGCCTATGGTGGAGGAATATCTGCCAAAACCAGAAATTAAAACTTAATGCCAAGATAAAAACGATAAACAATTATATACAATATGCTTGTCTGTGCTAGATACAGATAGTATTTCACAAATATTTCGCATTCATAAACACTTATGTGCAGAACTGTTTCAAATGGGAGCAACTATATATATAAAAATATTTCTAAAATTGGTTATTACATATACAAAATCAAACGAATAATTTTCAAAGATATATACATATATATATATACATATATACAAAATATATATATACAAAACTACTTATGCAAACATACATACAAAACTATATATACAACATATACATACAAATCTCAGAGATTACCATGGCTTTCAATACTATATTGATACATACAATGATTAAACCAAATGTGAATTTAAAATTAATTTGATTGCAGTATTAAAAAAAAAATTTAGAAGTACTATAGATAAATATGCAATAAACAGTGAGCTAATGTGTGGTGGTTACCAGTAATAATTCACAGGATATGTTCGTTTTCCCCTAGGAATTGAATTACAGTTTTTATTCTCTGTTTAGCCCAGCTATTACTCAGAAAGTTTTTGGCAAATATTGGCATATGTTGTCTACTGGGCCTTTTAAGGTGATAGTTCTTTGTAAGTTCGCAATCAAATACAAAATGTTTCGGAGATCCTATTTCACCACAAATACAGTTTTCGGTGTCTTTCTTTTGGATTTTGTAAAGTTAGGCTGGGAAACAGCCATGCCCTGAGAAAAACTGTACCAATTCTCTGCTGCAAATCAGTTGCTCTTAGAGATACTCTGGGAAGATAGTTGAATGTTTCTCTTCCTTTCTCACTTTCATTCCACTGCTGTTGCCACTCTTTTATGGTATTAATATTCAGATGTGACCTTAGCGATGAACAGGGATATGGTAAGTTTGTACTCTGAACAGAGATATCTGAAGTCGCCTCAAAGGCTAAACAGTTTGCAACTTCATTTCCCAGAACACCCGAGTGACCTTTAACCCATCCTATAAAAAACTTTTGATGGATGCCGTTGGTTATGATAGTTACAATTTGATGAGCTATTGGATTCTTTGTTTGATATTGTTTAAGAGTTTCGATACTCGATAGACTGTCAGAGTAAATAATGAAATTCTTATGCAAACTTTTGGTAGCCCAAAATACAGCTTCCTTTATTGCGAGCAGCTCTGTCTGGAAGAAGCTATTTTCATAGTGCAGACGAGTTGACCACTTATGAACACACGTGCCATCGTAAAAAGCACAATAGGCTGATGCTGTTCCAGAATCAGTTCTAGAGCCATCCGTATAAATATTTATGTAATTAGATATTTCTTGTGATGACTTAGCAAAGTGTAAGCGGATATTACCTACTGCTGGGTCCGTTAACCAGGTAACCTTTTTTTGTTCGTAATCTTTGTGATCATAATAAAGATTATTCCACTGTACTGTTTGTCTCAGACGTGTTACTTGCGCTATGGTGGCTTCTTTTTGCGCTGTCAACGTTATAGGGGGGATACCGGTAAGCACTTGTAGCGCTACTGTAGATGTTGTGCGATAAGCCCTTGAAATCTGTAGAAGAGCTATCCTTTGAACTGATTCTAGTTTTCTTTTTGCATGGATGTTGAAGTTTAGGGCCCAACTATTCGCAGCATAGCGCATGATCCTTTCTGTCACTGATAGATACCATGTTTTTAAGATCTTAGAATTTATGCTCCACTTAGATGGTGCTAGTCTTCTGACATTATGAATTTGGCAGCCAATCTTTGTTCGCAGGTTTTCTATGTGTGGAATCCACGATAGATGTTTATCAATTATAATTCCGAAATACTTGATTTGGTTTGGTCTTGGTATGCTAACACCTTTAATCTTGAAGATAGGCTTCCTTTTTAATTGAGATGGTTTTCCTATCACTAAAGCTGAAGTTTTTGTTGATGAAATTGATAGTTGGAGCTCCTCACAAAGATCTGAAAATGTTTCTATGCCGGCATTAATTGTATCTCCCAGAAGTCTACGTGAACTACCTCCTGATACTATCATAGAGTCATATGCGTACGCCAAAAGCTGTGTTCCTGGAATACTGAATTTATTAAGAATGATATCAGCCATTATTGACCAAAGTAAGGGTCCTAAGCAAGAACCCTGTGGACATCCCCCGTAGACTTGAATATCTTTCCAAGTTGTTCCTGAATTAAGTCTAATTGCCTTATCTTTCAGATAACTACTTATGATGTTCTGTAAATAAAATGGACAATTCATCTTTTGTAATTGTTTTAATAAGATGGACCAGTTCATGTTATCAAATGCACTTTGTATATCAAATGATACTAAGGCAGTGTAGTTTCTTTCGGATATATCGTTTTCTATGCATGACAGGACATATGCCAGTGCTGTTTCAGTAGAGTGACCCTCTCGGAAGCCATGTTGATGTTTGCTCATAAGACCATTCACTTCTAGAAAGTGTACCATTCTCCTATGAATCATTTTTTAATACTTTTGACAAAGTTGGTAGAAGACATACCGGCCGATATGATCGCTTCTGGGTTGGATCCTTGTTAGGTTTGAGAAAGAAAATAACTTCTCCAATTTTCCAGACTTTTGGGAAATATCCCAGAGATAGGCATTTTTGCATCAATGTTGTTATCGTTATTGACATGACTTTAAACACTTCTTTCAGAACTCGCATATCGATACTATCTATTCCGGGTGCTTTATTAGAGCTAAGTGAATAAAGTGCGCTTTTTACTTCCGCTACTGAAAGACAGTCTGGGAAATTGTGGGAAGTGCTTACTTCTGTCATTCGAGAAAATGCTATTTGTCAGGGTTGGTTTTTTCGTAATGAAAAGAATCTGCAAGATGTTGTAACACATTCTCTCGATCCAAATTTATTGCTTGCGGCACTAGGTCATAAGCAGCTTCTTCCGTTGTGAATGATTTGTTGTAGGGGCCATTTTGAAAGCTACCCCATACTTCTTACTGGTTTTTGTGCAAAATGCTTTCCATGCCTCGGATTTTGCTTGTAGTATGGATTTCTTATATACAGCTCTCTCCCTTTTGTATTGTTGAATGTTAAGTTCAGTTGGATATTGTTTTTGTCTATTGTAGAAAGCTTTCAAACGATTTCGTTTACAAGTGAACAGAGAAGACCACCACTTGAGTTTTGGTTCATGGGATATATTCTTTTTCTTATATGCCTTGTCACATGCTGCTTGGATACAATCAGTCAATTCTTCTACAAATTTCTCTACGGTAACGACTGTAGCTTCTTGCAATTGGCGGCTCAAGGGAATCTTCTGTGGTAACAGCTGCCTCCTAAGAGCCGTGTGTTTAGAAAATTTCGTTTTATATCGCCTTTTCGATTTTATCTCAACGTCTTTCGTCAGTGTGATTATCTCATACCTGTGATCACTCAAGCTGGGAGTTTCATCGACTTTCCAGGATTGTACTTTGTTATATACATTAAGTGAGCATAGAGAGATGTCAGGCCATCCCTTCCCTCTCGAAGTTTCAAACGTTGGAGTACTGGATGGATCATTGAGGAGTATTCGCTGATGTTGAGCTACAAAATCCTGTAGTAGAAGACCTCTTGCATCATTGGATGAGTAGCCCCAATCTCTTCCATGTGCATTTAAGTCTCCAGAGAAGAGAAGGTTTGATAAGTTGATGTTAGGTAGATGTTCCCACTCTGAAAGATCTTCTGCAAGAGACGCTGAAGGTGGAGAATATTGCATACCAACTGAGAAATAGCCATTTTTCAATTTAATGTTTATGAAGACAGATTTATTTTTTTACGGAGAAAAGCGCCGCCGAGAACAAACGGAACCCCCATCCAGCAGATCACAGCCCCCCCCCCCCCCCCGCGCAAGGAAATCAACCAGGCAAGACGCGCCACCACGAATGGCGACGCACCCACGCCCATAGAAATTTATTATTCATCAATAAGAGGCCGGTCCAGGCGGTTACATGGCAACATTAATCTGCACATCGCAGGTAGTATAATAAAAAATTTTTACATATAAACTTTCAAACATACGTATATCCAAATTAATAAGTAATTTTCTGCACAATTTAGCAGACAAGCAAAATTACATATAACCACTTCAAAAATTCTATAAAAGTCCATATAACAACTACAGCCATATAATAAAATCAAAGTAACACAATTCAATCACTCATGAACCTAATATCGCAATCACCCATAATCCAAAATAATATATAATACCTCTGCACTATTTGGCAGGTAACAAAAATAAGCAGTTCACTGCAGCACTTTGCAGGCAATCAGAATTCCAAATATCCAAAGCATAATTCTACAGAAATCCATATAGACAACAACTAATATCCAAGTTCTTAAAATACCAAAATATGAAAATAAACTCTAAAAACCCACTATGCACTTCCTACCTTAAAAAGCCAACCAACCATACTAAACCTCAAAACCCAGGCCAACTAGTAATAAAACTTTTGAACAACAAACCCTGGGCGATTCCTTCTGCTCACAACCGGATCCTGGTGCCACGCTTGATCAACAGGGTGACAGAAACATAAACCGCCCTTTCAAGTATTATAAACGGTTATACTTAGTAGATATCACAGTTTTGTAAAAAAGAAATATAAATTAAAATAAAAATGTCCTGACCTGCCACATATGTCACATCAATCAGACCTCTTCCGATCAACTTATTTCCTGTACAAGAATGCAGACCCTTTCCCGTCTGTCGACAAGAGTAGGCTTATCTACTTCTATTCGAGATTTTCTATCTATTGGAAAACGAAATCCTGGAGCTTTATGGGCATTATTATGAATATCTGTTAGTTTCGGAAATGGTGAAATCGAACAAATCATCATTCACAAAATGCTCAAAATATTGCATAACACTCAAACTTCGGCCAAAACGTAACCTTATTTTAGGTATTTACAGAAATCCAAAATGGTAGTAGGTACGGTCTATTCATCATACCCTGCAAAATTTTGTGCCGCATACGTCCAGATAAGAATATGAATCCACAACTTCTGTCATCAGATTCACTACATGCTACTTGTACTACAATAAAATTAAGTTATTACAGAATCACTGTCTGTACACTAATTCTAAAATTAGTCATCAGATTAACTACATGTTACATTTACTGCATTAAAATTGACTTACTACAGAATCACTGTCTGGTACACTAATTCTATAATTATCATCCAAACTGCCTGCATCATCCACATAACAGGAACAAACAGGAAAAACATCAAATTCATTTTCTTTTTCTATAAATCAACAAATCCCGTATAAAGTAAACAAAATAAGATTCTGCCGAGCTGCTGATAATCTTAGAAATGTTCTCTATAATAAATTACTGCTACTATTTAGTGTTACAACAAGAACTAAAAGATCAGAAACTTTTCTGGGTACGGTAAATAAGTCGCGTCTGCACTACTATTCAGTCTATAAATTCCTCAATGCGTCAGCCCGGTAATATCAATGGCGCGAGAAATAGAAATCGATACTTCAGCCGGTTATAGTACTTACGACAGCGATCACAATCGGATTGAATTATCACACTCGTGCATTTAGAAAACTCAAAGAAATTGAAGAAATATTTGTGACCATGGAGGTAAAAATAAGGAGTTAAAACTTCATATTAAAAAAACGCCAATATCGTTTGAGACATTCATTCAGGTGGCACTGTGATAAGTAACTCTGTACTGTATACATTTCTATGGTAAAAGTTCTAAAATATATAGTTAAGCTGTCAATTTTGTAAAAATGAATTATTAGCGTAATACAAAGTACTAGAACTGAAACAATAAAGAGTATTCCTACGTGTTCAAAATTATTTTACCTTCCCATTTGTTTTTATCTTCATATGTTCTGTACTCTACCCTACAACAGTGAAAAAATACTCGTTAATTATACTCATAATTAAGAAACCCTTATTTTAAAAATAATCAAAATTACATATACTAAATACTACGTCTTTTTGTTATATCAACTGACAATAGCAACTAAATTACTCACACTAGCAATGCCCAGATATAATTCTCAAAGAATTATGGCACTTTCAAACGTTTTACCCATAGGAGTTTTATCTCCTTCTTTTTAACTCAATGTTTGTGACTACTAATGTTGTATTTAAATTATACATCTCTTTACGAACACGAAAAAAGCATTCACTGGCTCTTTTGAGAGCCAGAACGGAAAAACACAGTACAAGCAGCCATTCAAACCATGTGAATTTAGGGTTGCCAGATCTGGCGATTTATCACCAATTTGGAGACGATTGGTAACATTTCGAATGTTCGAGAACCTTCTCGATATAACGGATGATCTACGAGATACGAGTCCCTTCTGAAAGTTTCTACTGCGAGTACATAAAAGGAGTCATCGCTCAGTTCCAGCAGTTGATGTGATACGAGCTATATTGAATGGTGAGATGTCAATATTATGAGAATAGTATCAGCTGTTCTGTGAAAGTAGCTGAGCATTTAATTTTTGTTTTATTGCACCTGACAGTTGTTGAGATCAAACTATTTGCTGCATATTATAACTGTTTACTCTGTGATTGTAAATAAACGTGTTAGTTATCCAGAACTTTGAACTCATTTTTATATCCTGACTGAATTGTTGTTTTATTGCATCTGACAGTTGTTGAGATCAAACTATTTTCTGTATATTGTACCTGTTTACTCTCTGCTTGTAAATAAACGTGTTAGTTATCCAGAACTTATTTTTATATCCTGACGGTAACGCACGATTCTAAAGGATATGTCATAACACTATATCCACGGCAGTTCCAATAAAAAAATGTAAGACTAATCAATTCGCTGACATTTTTAGCTTATACTGACGCATCCTGTCATTTATATAGTTATAGTAGAATGCTAAGAACTTTGTTAACAAAAGAAATCATCCCATCGATATCTGGAAAAGAACTCCTTGATCACGTTACAGTATCCTTCATTACAAAAGACATGATAGATAGAAAAAAAGATACAAGGCCGTGGCATGTCTTCGATAATTTCTGCTGACTCTTGAACGCGAATTTAATCTGAATAAAATGGCTAAAGATGCGCAAAAGTTTTGAAATGT
This sequence comes from Amaurobius ferox, assembly GCA_951213105.1. Classification (NCBI taxonomy): domain Eukaryota; kingdom Metazoa; phylum Arthropoda; class Arachnida; order Araneae; family Amaurobiidae; genus Amaurobius; species Amaurobius ferox. The sequence continues at coordinate 131,327,547 of OX578147.1, forward strand.
CAGCGGAAAATGTGCCGAGTTTAACCTTCTCCTCTCCCAAATTTAACTTGCAAAGAATTTTATTCGTCAGATATGGGAAAGATACTATTTTATTAACCCTTTCACTTCAGGGCTGAGTTGAGGAATGTGATTTCTTATTAAACTTGTTATACCATCCTAAATATGCAAAAATAGCTTAAGTGAAATGTTGGTGTCAGTTTTTACCGATTTCTAAAATACTCGAGATAATCGATAATATTTTTTAAACAAGAAAAATCAATCATGCATAGAGCATTGACTATGAAACACTTTCCAACTGAAACGCAAAATGCGATACATTCAGCGGTGATATTTTTTTAATTATCGCAGAACTACGATAATTTATTTTACTTGAAAACTTAATAGTTCATCGAAAAAAATGAATTTTATTCAAATAACGTCAGCGAAATATAAATCGTATGGTTCTCTATGTAAAAGTAATGATTATTTCGTTCATATACTTTTATTCCAGACTTCAAAGTTAAATAATTTTGCGTGAAAAGAAATTCAGCAATTCTTATACAACTCATCTTTACAATCACTTGTTTACATTCTGCATCCATTAAAATTAGGCTTCATTGTAAAAATAATCAAAGTTTGATGATCATTTAAACTAAAAAATATTGTAATTGCGTTGGCGCAGAATATAGATGCTCAAAAATTCGCGATTTTAGAACAGATGCAACACTAAATATACATTTAAAAGAACTTTATAAATCACGATTTTTACTTTGGGAAAAAGTAATGGCATATTTTATTCTGAAGTGAGTTACTTGATCTGTTCATATTACATGGATGTAATTATTATTTTAATTTTCATTTAAGAAATACAAAACATATTTTACTGAATTTTTTTTATATTTTTCATGGATAATTTGAATATTTCCTAAAACCTTCGAAGCAATTTGGGAATTTTAATTTCTCTTAAAAAAAGTTTTAAAAATTAAGTAGAATTTAATGTACTTCATTTTTTCAACCCGTGTTCAATCCAAAACTAATTGGGAGATATTATTCATTTACAATCCCATATGCTCAACAGACCATCTCAACAACATACTAAAATTTCATTTTGATAAACTCATTTTTACGGTAGTTACCGTAGGAAAGGGCAGTGTGCCGAATTAAATTAATTCACCAAATGAAACCGTAATTAAATCCCCCCCCCCGAAATAGAATGGGGGCTTGGAAATTCCAGACCGGGCACAGCTGTGACCCCTTGAATGTGAAACATGGCAGAGGTCACCAGAACAATGGACGTCGCGAATCCCGCGCCACCAAGTCTAGAAAATTGACAGTTAAAAAGAAAGGCTAAACTAGCATGAACCACCTTCGGTGATCGCGTGGACGTGAGCTTCCAGACGTGAGGGGAGGGTCCCCTAGACTTACTGGCACGAGTCTCCGGACAAATGAGACTCAAGAAAACTGACATCACGGATATTAAGATCCAATAAAAAAAATAGAGAAAAAATTGTGCCCTGGTGGCTCTTTTTCTGCGGGCGACCCGAGCAGATTTTTCGAGAGCAGATAAGATCTGATCTTCGACAAGAGAGCTCGTCTTTTTGGAAAGAGAGTGCTTCTCGGGCATAGGCCCTGTACTATTGATTTTGAGCAGAAGCCTTCTGCGACAGTTCCTGACGTAAGTACCGGAACGGAAGAAAGATCGAGTGCCCTGTAGGACTCGATCCATATAGACTACCACTAGTCTAAAATTTTTACTACCTGGGTCTAACATTTGCAGTGACAGGACGTCACCGCATCGCGGACTTACGTCAGCTTCATCTCGAAGATTCGCGAGAGAATTCATCTTGAAACCTCGCCAGAGAATCACCTCTCATAGACTTTCCACTTGAAATTGATTTGGACATTTTCTTGAACACGTCAGAGTGACCTCAGCGGACTATTCGCCTCACTTCAGATTTGGGTTCCTTTGTAACCTGATGCGTATATTACCGAATTGCTGTAAACAAATAAAGAATTGAAGTCACTCGAGAAATATTTGACTGTGACTGTAAACCCACGCTACCACTACGCCACAGCAGAAAGACAGGAAACAGTAACAAAGTCATAAACACTTTTCAACTACGTTGTCACGTGCTAAAAAATGGAAAATGCATATAAAACTGCAAGTAAAAGCTTTAATGATTAAATGTCTACATAATCTATCTATAAGAAACTGCATTTTAATATTAAAAACTTTTTTTTTTGTTTCTGGAGTGGTAGATAAATATGGTTTGCAAAGATTCAATTGCTAATAGCCAGTAACAGCCACTCCAATCTAAATTGAACGCTGGTATCAAAAGTAATCTTTACATACATGAAACGAATGACATTTCATGAATACTCAACCAATGCGATTTATTTTTTAGGAAAATCAGCAAACAGCCTTTTTAACCAAAAAAATTAGCAAAAATCTACTAATTACTATCCAATCCAACTTGATGAAACTATTTTTGATATGCAAATAATGTCGTTACGTCACACAAATGCGGTGGAAGCGCAGTGCATGAAGTAGGTTTCCCTGCAAACCGCTGCAATTCCGGATTTAATTTCAGTGTTTACGACTCAAAACAGTTTTTATGGCTCTAAATTATCATTTAAAATAATCTTTAAGTTTGCGAGCTGTCGGATGTTTAGAGGCTGAGAAGAGATTGGTAGAAGTAGCAAGATGGCTGAATGTTTTACAATCGACAGGTCTCTGCCCTCTGGAAACAGTTTCAAGACTGGAACTTTTGCTAGGAAGCCTGGAAAAGGCCGTAAAAATAGCAACTACTTCTCAAGATCGGTATATGTCTACAACTACCCGTTGCAACAGGAAATTGACTACTAGGCATCTGAGTTTAGAGCTTGCAGTTGCCACTGGAGCTTTAGTATCGCTGCAAACTGTATACGAAGGCTTAGAAAGGTCTTAATACCAGAAAACCAAAGGTGTGTATTTCACTGACCTTACCGTATAAGAAGGACCGCCTAATTTGGTGCAGAGAACGTCAGAATTGGAGTCAACAACAATGGGCCTGTGCTTATTTCAGTGACGAGTCTAGGTTCAAGTTGCCGTTTGATTCTAAACGCGGCTACATCTGGAAGTAGCCAGGAACTCTAAATCTTCCCCCCAATATTAGGGGATATGCCCGATACGACGGTTCAAATCTGATGGTATTGAGAGGCATAATGATCAATGGACGTACATCCCTACACATGTTTGACAAGTGATCTGTGTTTAGCCAGATATATGGAGATGAAGTCTTAGAACCCTACATAAGGCTTTTTAGAGGTACAAGTGGATCTGACTTGATTTTTATGAACAATAACGCAAGTCTACATCGAGCAAACCTGATTGATGAATTTCTTGAAAGCAGAGACATTGAGCGCATAAACTGGTTAGCGAAATGTCTTGATTTAAACCCAATTGAGAACTTATGGGACGCCACCCTAGGAAACTCTATTGCACGGCGAAATCATTCGGCTAGATTTTGTAATGTATTGATGACCGCATTGCTTTTGGAGTGAACTCAAACCTTATGGTCCTATTTTTAGGCCACTCTTCTCTTCAAAAGTATTTCTCAACTGCCACATATTTTCTTGTATTTTTTTAGTTGGACACTTTTTATTGAACTCGGCTTTGGAAAAAAAACCCTTATTGGAAGAACGCGAACCTGATCTCAGCAATTGATGTGATTTATGGGTCAGTCCTGATCGGAGGAACAATTGCCTGTGACGTTGCTTCTTCAGGTTGGCCTGTAGGAGTTTGGGTTCCCATACTATAGCGTCTGAGTTCCAATTTTATTTATTGCTCAAACTAATGTCTGACTTAATGTCATTTATGTGCCGTATCGTCCGGCCACTATCCTTTACTAATTGCTGGAGCTGTCATTTTAATTGTTCCAATTCATGATCACTTTTTGGTGGTATCTTTTGTCTCACAGTTGAAATTCGTGTTTTGTCCCATTTGTCCCGACAAAGCATCATTGAAACTTTTCGTGACTTTTTCCAACATTTAGATCAGTGTTTTCCTACCGTTTTCGTTTGTAAGAACCCTAAAAATACATAGTAAAATCTTACGGAACCCCTACTTTACTGACGCATATTAGGTCCGACAGGGTTAAATCGCGAAACAGACGTGTAAAGCAGTAGAGTAACTAACTTATACTGTTGAGGGTTACAAAAGTATTTAGTGGCTTTATTTATTTATAAATTAGTGCTAATAAAAATGTAACAAACGTTTTTGCTTTACATCTAGCTTATTAGCTACAAGCAAACAACGTATATATATTTCGTAATGATTTCGTGTTGATAAAACTGTTTTCATGAAAATTGCTAACACAAAATAAGTTACATATTATTGTTCTACAATGCATATTTACATTTGATGTAATCAAGAAAGAAATAATTTTATAATAATATTAAAATTTTGTGAAATAATTTGTTTAAGAATCTTTCTATTATTGTTTTGATTTTTATCTGGCAACCCTATGAGCAGTTGGCAAGAACGATGGTGATATTTATTACTGCCAACTGAATTACTTGCTGGCGTTATGAAGCATAACGTAATGTTTACACGATGTGCAAACGCTGTTCATGTTCACCGGGTTCAACCCATAATTAAAAGGGGAGTAATAACTCAACGTAAGTCCAAGTGTATGGTGTAAACTTTAATTGCTAGTACAATGCCTTCTCACAGATACGGAGGGACAGTTCGGCGCCAAGGAATGAATAACATGAAAGAGAAGCTATAAAATTTCAACTACGAGATGTCGAAGTAAATGTCAAAATTGAAACGGCAAATCTCTTGAAATGAAGTCAAGTTAGGTATGATTTAAATATATACTGTTTGTTTATTATTAAATTGTTTCATAGTTTATATGTGCAATAAAAGTTAGTGGCCACAAAATCTTCTGGTTTCTGAATTAATAAATGCAATGTATTTCATCTTTCAGCTATCACTAATATGATCTCTGAGTCAACTGGGGACATTATGGTAAGTGGTAGGTAGTGTATATATGTGAAAGTTTTGCCACGTCACAGCCGGAACTTCAACCCAGGTTCAACAGAATTTCGCTTCCCAAGTAAACGTTTTGATACTTAAACTTTAACTATCCAGCTAATATCTAACTTAAACCTTCAAAATGCTTCATTATCGGATTAATTAAATTTCAAGAGACCACGTTAAAACTTCAAAAACTTAAATTTTTTACAGAATTACGACAAACGATGTGCAAGCTTTTTTCTATACGTAAGCTTTTGTAAATATCTGCGGAACTTTGAGTACTATTTCGCTGAGCCCTAGAATTCCGGCTAACTGGAAAGCTATATACTGTATTTTGTTGAAGTCTGTATTTTTAGAGTTGATAAAAATTCATTCTATGACACTTCGACAATAAAAGTTTGCAATTTCGTCCCAGTAGCGGTAGAGCGTCGGCTGACCAGTTAGGGTATCCAGGGTTCGATTCTCGGTTGGAGCAACAAGGTTCTTAGCAATAGCGCCCGAACAAATCAACCCTGTAGGTTAGTGCAAATATGGCGGAGGGCTGAAAATGACCCTAGTATGACTAGTACGGATTCCATGGACTCTGGAAGATTGAGTGCCCATTTCAAATTGAGAGGATAATGACCACCAGGATACTAACTTGGGTAAAAATAGTAGTATCAGGAGGCTAACCTGGGGTAAAAATAGCAGGATGTGGGCAGATTGTCAGTTGCCCACCAATCTATCATTAGAGGGTGGAGAGTCCACATCGACAATAAGAGCTTGTAATTTCGTCCCAGTAGCTCAACGGTAGAGCATCGGCTGGCCAGTGTAGAGAACCAGGGTTCGATTCCCGGTTGGGTCAGCAAGGCTCTTTACAACTTGTGACTTACTGATTAAGCTGACTTTGAGAAAAGACAAAATTCAATAAAATTCTGTTCCATGCCTTAACCCTTGTTGTGACCTATCCGAAAAATTAGGTAGTAACATAGGAATATTTTAAGAGACACTAATAAAATAAACCATCAACTTGATATCTCGGAAAAAGTCCTTGATCACGGTTACTCTCCTTCATTAGAAAGAGGGAAGAAGGAAAGTAGCAAACATGACCGTGACGAGAAGCAGATGTTTCCTGCTGATTTCAGAACGCAAAATCTAATCTGAATAAAATCACTCTAAAGTTGTGCAAAAGTTTTTGAAGTGTCAGCAAGAATTTTGCTAGATATGTTTTGAAGGCTTTTCTTTTTACAGGCCTCAATTTTATTCGTTATATAAAGAAATATATTAATTTTGAACATTCGTATATTTTAAAGGCAACTATGAATGTTGACACCAAGAAAGATTTGCTACGTACCTGGATCATTCTGTGTGGAACATATTAAGAGAAACTAATAAAATAAGCCATTGACTTGACATCTCGGAAAGAAGCCCTTGAATATGCGACTCAAATCGGCTTTCTCATATCAGAATGAATTTTTCAAATTTTACATGAAGAAATTTAAAAAATTGGTATCGAGGGTCCAAATGTTTACAACTATAGCGTGTTACCCTTCACTTTAAAAGACTTGAAACAATCTTTCGATTGATACTATAGTTGACATGGTACCCCGGGGGATAACTTGCGCCCCCCAAGGGACGGCTAATGACGTCACGAACAAAAAAATTGTATCACGGCTGTTTTTCACAACAATGATTGAAACTATCTCGTCTCCATCTAAGTCTCGTGATCACCAAGTCATAAATAAACACGATTATGCCAGATTTTTTCCTATGCAGCCTAGTTATAAAAATATAAAATTTCGAATACTTTTCGAAATTTTTGCTCGAATTAAAATAAAATTCTATCTAGTTCTAAATTTTTTATAACAAAACCGGATATAAAGTATTGTAAAAATCTATTAATATTTGTGGCTGCTATCGTGTACACAAGAAATCAACCACAGACATCAGACATCACTCCAAAAATAGTCAAAACGTGTTTAGGAAGTCTTGAAACATATATTGGTATTAAAATCTCGAAATTGAAAATTTGGATTAAAACAATTTTTCAACCACTAAATATCTTCAAAAGTTTTTGAGGTGTCACCAATAATTTTGCTGAATATTTCTTTGAAGGTATTTCTTTTTGCCGCATCTGAATTTTGTTCGTTAAAAAAAGTAAGGGTTTTGAACATTTGCACATTTTAAAAGAAATTATGAATGTTGACAGCGAAAGTGCTTTGCTACATATTTGAATATAGGGGATAAATAGCTCCTCAGTGACTATTTTTCCGAGTTGCTTTTACATATTAATGTGGACAAGATGAAGGTAATGGTTTATCTGAAAGAAGACATGTTGTTTCGCGGCAAGAAATAGGTTATGGATAACAAAGTTATTGAAACAATATCTAGCTATGTATACTTGTAACTGCTTTTTTCTTAATCAGGGACAAGGCAAAGTTGGCAAAGTTTGCAGCACGCCAAAGTTGCCAACGTGTAAGGTTGGGCTCTTTAACTTGTCTCTTAAACAATTTGTTGTTAAATCGCTGTTAGCCATTAATTTTTTGGTCGTAGTTTATAAATCCTAAAGTTAATGACAGTGTAACTGCATTAAAGTTATTTAACTCAATGATATTATGTGTGTTATTTTATGGTTGTGGTGCTATCTAGCCTCCATCGTATTTAAATGAAACAGAAAAAGGTTTTGCCTACTTTATCAAGAAATTATTTGGTTTTTCTAAACTTGATTAGACTTGAAACTAGCTATATTCGTGTCCAGAATTTTAAAAATTAAATCAGGGTTTTGTTACTGAATACGTATTTTGAAACTTCTTTCGTACAGACTAACGTGCAATATTTATTATCTATTCTTAAAACATGCGATAAGTGGGCCTATATACCATAAACATCCATAAAATTCAATAACAAAACAACTACCTAAGTAAAAAAATCTGATGTGGGCAACACATAACTTTCCTTATATAATGCAATGAATGTACTACTTTTACAGTAAAAAAATAGGTTTTTCTTCTAGTAGATACTTATATTCTTTCCAAGATATTGAATTTTCGTCAATGAGTCGTCATTTTCATTGATTTAGCGTCATTTTATCCATTTAGCGGGATTTTCGTTAATTTGGCAACATTTAAAAAAGTCACCAAGTTGGCTACATTCCGTCAAATGCGACGCCAAAATCTCGCCAAGCGCTATGGAAGGAGAAATAAATTATTCTTATAGCAGATAAATAACTATTGACGTTCAAATACAAAAGTATTACTCAAAGTATATTTTCTCATGAATGGAACGAGCTAATTCCACGAAAATGATGTCACCAAATTTATCGCATGATATTACATATGAAAAGTGAACATGTTCCTCGACAGTTAATATATATTTTTTTAATTTATGGGATTTTTCGATAAATTTATTTGAAAAATATGCAATATTTTGAGAACAGTTCATACTAGCGTTCTAAAGTTTATATCAATCGTTTTCTAAGGAAAAATTACATATAAGATATGTCAATTTGTATAAATATGTTAAAGGTTTTGAATTTTTGATGATTTTTTCAAAATTTTACCCGAAAATTTAGGGGGTTCTGAACATCCGATTGCGTTTCAAAACAATAGGCTTCCAGTATTCAAGGATTGGGATTTGTGTACCAAATTTCATTTGAATCGTTTCATTCGTTCGTGAGATATCGTCTCCACACACACACATACTATTATACACACACACACACACACACTCACTCACATACTTTCACACAACACACACACACACACACACACACTCACACACATACTCACATACTTTCACACACACACATACTCACATAATTTCACACACACACACAGACATCACCTCAAAAATGTTCGATTCGTGATCCAGGGATGCTTGAAACGTGCTATCCCGTCGAAAACTCGATTTCGAATTTTCGACCCCGCCACAATGATTTCCTTATACATTATGTATATAAGGAAAGTAAAAAAGTAACCAGAAATGAAATATAATTCTAAAAATTAATTCCGAGACATTCCACAATAGTGACAGAACGATTCCTGATAGTCTATTTATTCTCAGGCACCTGCGACTCAATGGTTATGCTGACCTTCAGAATGAAGTACAGTGGAAATCAGAAATAGTTTATTCTAGAGCTAAACCATTACGTAGACCCATCTGGATAATTACGCAGTAATGCCGGAATGAACACGTTAAGAAACACTTATCAGGGATATCGCCCGTTTGACAACCAGGAAAAACTCCTTGTTCGTGCAACGGTTCTTCATTAGAAAAGGGAAAACATGAAAGTGAGAGATAGGGACGTGACGGGTCGCCGATATTTCTTGCTGACTCTAGAGCGCAAAATGTAATCTGAATAAAATGACTAAAGATGCGCAAAAGTTTTTGAAGTGTCAGCAGGAATTTAGGATTTCTCTTTGAAATATTTTATTTTTATTGAAACTCAATTTTATTCGTTGTATAAGGGAAGAGATTGATTTTAATTATTTTTCTAAATTTGAAAGGACACCAAGAATGCGGACACTAAAATTGTCCCATTACATATTTAAGGAAAATTGTCTGAACTGCAAAGAGGGGAAGGGACCGGAAGTCGAAATCCTTAGTGAACCTCTCTCAGTCTCCGAGTTTCTGTTAAATCCAAAACAGTCAACATCTAAGGTATATGCACATGTGCGACGCCACGGTTAGGGGGGTGCTAGGGGTATTTTAGAACCCCCAATACAAATTGCGCAAACACTCCTTTTTGTTGCTCTTATTACAACTCTCTCTCACTCTCTCTATCACTCTCGCTCTCAGTCTCTCTCACACTCTCTATCACACTCTCTCTCTCTCACTCTCCTTCTCTCTCTCTTTCTCTCTCCCTCTCTCTCGTTCCAATTGACTGCACATGCGCAAGGCTTCAAGAAAGAAGTCTGTCATGAACTGAAATCGCAACACCATGAAGAAATTGATGTATCCTTATGAAATTTACAGCATATAATTGAAACATGGAGATGGGGAAATGATCAAAAAATCATACCTGGAAAATGAAAGCATGGAACTTTATTGACATTAGATCAATAGAATCTATAGAATCAATGGAATAGGCTCGCCGCGAGCGACTATGCAGAATTGAATACGACGAGGCATCCCGTCAATGAGATGATCAATGTTGTGCTGAGGAATGACATTCCACACAACGTGCAATTGGGCTTGTAACTGAACATGGTTTGCTGGAATTGGGGGTTCTCCTAATCTGCGACCCATGATGTCCCAGATATGCACAATTGGCGCCATATCCGAAGAATATGCTGACCAAGGCAGGATATCAAAACATTTGTAGACTATCCATAGTTACCTGTGTAGTATGTGGCTTGGCATTATCCTGCTGAAAAAGAAAATCCAGGCCTGATTGACAGACATGGCTGTGCCACAGATCTCGCAATATCAGAGACGTATCGTTGTAGCATGATACTGCCAGAAACGTAGACCAAAGGTGTCCGTCCACCATATGCTATAACCACTTCAAACCATGGTGCCACTTAGGGGGCTGTGTGGCGACTGATAGGAAACGCTTCCTGGTGGCGTTGTTGAAAGCACCGCCATAAGCTAATACGGCCATCTGGCATGCCGAAACAAAATCGTGATTCATCCGTGGACGGAATGTTTCGCCATTCCGTCGACAAATTCTACTTCATTTGACACCACTGGAGGCGACGTAACCAGTGAAGACGTTGAAACTGTAGATGTCGAAATGGTAGTCTACCTCGGAGTCCTACGTCAGGCAAACGGTTTCGAATTACTTGCACGAAACCACGTTACCTGTAGTGTGGTATAAATGTCGTTGCAATACGGTTGCTGTGGTAAACGCCTCTCGTAAAACGATTCTCAGAAGCATACGATCTTCAGGTGAAGGGGTACACCTGGAAGCTCCATTACATCATCTTCGTGTCGTTTCGTTGTCTCTCACGAACCGTAACACACGCCGTTGAACTGTACTCACATCACGACCAGCGATCTTTCGAAGGCTCAATACACCCTCACGTAAAACAATGATTTGTTGTCGTCCCTTTGACGACAACTGAACGTATGCGGTACGTCGATGAGATGATTCTTGGCATACTGTGATGTGTTTTACAACTTGAAACCAATGACGCCACAGTTTAGCTGTGATATCGCACCTCCTTGACCTGACGCTTTTATGCTGCTCAGAAGGTGTTACGTCACTATGCGTTACGAAACTGTGATCAATTTCATATCTCCTGCTTTCATTCTCCTGCCTTGCTTTTTCCATTGTCTTATTTACATAAAGCTACATCTACAACTTTATGGTGTTGCGATTTCAGTTGTGAGCAGTGTATATGTTTCAAGAAAAATGTCATTATTTTTAATCGGAAGTGATGTCTCCAGAACCGGAAGTGAAAATCGTTAGTTTCGCCAAATTTTCACATAACCAACAATTCCCTTACACCCTCTCTAGAACTCAATGTTGAATTCATATCCGTTATCATCAGAGCTCTATCTATAACGTTGAGAAATATATGTGTAAAGAAAAATTTTCGAACTGGAGGTGGAAAAGAGAACTAAAAGTGAAATATTCATAGTGAACCACCATACTTTCTATAAAATGTAATGCTAAAATCTAGAAATTATTATCTAAGCTATATCTATAGCCAATCTTGAAAAATAGATGCGTTAAGTGAAATAAAAAATTTTAAATCGGAGAACAAAAACGAGGTGTAAATTCTTCGTGAACCTTTATTCACCGTCAAAATGTGTTGGTATATCTAAATCAGTCACCGTTTGAGCTTTATCGCATATTTTAATAAAACAAGGAAAACATTTTCACAAAAATAATATGGCAAAATTTTTGCCACCAATAAATAAATTGTATAAATATTTATAATAAATATTGAGATATTAATTATAAAAAAGGCATAGAATTTACTCCCGAAAAATAGCAATGAACAGACGATTGTTCTAAAATTTTACTTGAAGTCAGTTTATCGTATTACTTAGTGCTTATATTGTTACTATTCTTTAAAAAATGTTTATTTTAAAGTGTTGCTAAGGCATACGATTCTAAAATTTATTTATCATATCTAAGTAATAACAATGCGCTTAGTAACATATTTTATATGATGTTGTTGTTGCTGCCAATGGATAATAAAATACTGTACATTGATGTTTTTAATTTCTTAAGTTATCCGTTTTACATTGAAAAGTTTTTCAAAACCTTATTTCTGACTATGCTTAACTGAGTGTCCCTATCTCAAGGACCACACTTTCGAGGTCTCGTAAAAAATCGTTCTATACCAGTTTTACTGTATAATGTATACAGTTTACTACTTTTATTTGCGTTTGCACTAATTAAAAACTGATAAAAATGGAAAGCATTCTACGAATGAACAATAAACAACAATTATGCATAAAGCATTGATAATGACACACTTTCCAACTAACATGCGATTTTATTTGAACATCTCTAAAATGCGATATATTCAGCGCTGACATATTTAAAATTATCATAGTACTACAATAATTTATTATCTTTGAAAACTTAAAGCTTCATAAGAAAAAATAAAATTAATTCAGATGACGTCATCGAAATGGCTTCATATCAATCGCCTGGCTCAATACGTAAAAGCAGTGAATATTTCATTTCTTCCAGACTCCAGGGCTAAATAATTTTGCGTTAAAAACACTCAGCAATTATTATACAACTCATCTTACAGCCTTCTCTTACAATCACTTGTTTACATTCTGCATCCATTAAATTCATTAGGCATACGTTAGGTTTCGTTGTAGAAATAATCAAAATTTGATGATTATTTAAACTCAAAACTTTAAGAAACATGATTTTTAAACTACGAAAAAAACATTGATGCCATATTTTATTTTTAAGTGGGTCACGTGATCTCTTCATATAATGTGGGTGTATTAATTATTTTATTATTTTAATTTTTATTTAAAAACTGTAGAACATACTTTGCTGAATTCTTTTTTCATGTATTTTATGGGATAATTTGAATATTTCCTAAAATCTTCGAAGCACTTTGTGAATTTTAACTCTACTTAAAAAATGTTTGCAAAATTAGGTCCCATAGGTTTCAATGTATTTCACTTTTTCAACCCGGGTTCAATCCAAAACTATTTGGGTGATATTATTCATTTACATTCCCATATGTCCCACAGACAGTTTCAGTAACGTACTAAAATTTTATTTTGATAAAGTAATTTTTACGGGCAGTTATCTTGCGAACAGACAGACAGATAGAATGAACATCATAAACACTTTTCAACTATGTTGGAAAATGTTAAAAACAATCTCAGCTTGCATGAGACGTACGTCTGCAGGAGCTGTAAAGAAATCACGTCTACTAGGAATCAAACTGCAGATCTCCGGCTGGTCAGGTAACGATCTAGTGGCACTAAACTTTTGAGACAAATAACTTAAAGATAAGTGTGACTTTTTTTTCTCAAAGATTTTCCTCATTACTCTCACTATTTTTACAAGATGATATTCTATTTGTTTTAAGTCCCGGGAGATATCTTCTCAATTTTTAAGAAATATGATAAATTAAAAATTTAGTCATTATGTGAATTCACAATTGATATTTTATAATAATCTAAGAAGCAGAATCTGATATGTATTAATAGCCAAGCAAGTATTTTAGATTTAATTGATTGTACATCCACGCGGTTTCAGGTGTAAACAAAGTGAATTATCATTAAACAGAGAGTTAGCTTGCTAAAAGATCCAACAATCGTAGTCATGAAAAATTAGTTTTCATAAATACTTTGGGATTCTTTATAAGAATAAACAATAAGACATATTTGTTGACTACAGTTAACAATCAAGTGTCTTATTGTTGTAAGAATCAACAATAAAATATACGAATGTTAACTGCATTAATAATTATATTTTAGTCGTAATTGTGTTCATGAAAATCATAGGTGTGAAACGCTCTTATTTAATAAAAACCTGATTAAAATAGGGGACAAATCATTGGATTAATTGTGCAGGCATGAATAATTACGATTGTTAGAACCATGGAATGTGAGGTGCCTAACTAATTCTAAGATTCTAATTTTATGGTTAGAACTTTTAATATGTTAGCTATTGGAATGACCAATAACCGCAAAGTTTGCTTACATCCATTTAAAGGAGGATTCAGGGCGATTGCGACGCTTCTTCCAGCAACCAATCACAGAGGAGTTGGATGTTGCCTCGACCAACCAATCACAGAGAAGTTCGATGTTAGCTCGACTCATCTAATCTTTGCCCATTTTGATAATGCGAAAGTGAATTAATTAATAATTAACTTAATGAGCCCCATATCAAATTCTAAGCCCGCCTTACTGGAGTACGATCACGTTAAACATGCGGGTCGGTAAATCCCTCCGAGAGGTTGGTGTTGGCAAGGGAAGGAGGGCATGGTCCTTGTGGATGCCGCCCCCCACTGAGTTCCTGTCTAAATTGGGTGGCACTTCTCGGTCGCACAGACATATACCTTACAACTTTGGTATCTGTCTGTACGGCTGGAATTCATATTAATCTGAATGTAAAAATTTGCAACTGTATTTTTTCCGATTGTTCGCAATGGAAGATAGAAAATTCGCGTGATTTTTTCTTCTAATATTGAGAGAAGACAGTAAAACCTTTGACATGTTTAGCCTTGTAATTGTTTATGGTGATGGAATAGCCATGCGTGAAATTTCTCATTTGATTATGGCGCCTTTTCCTGAAAAGAAGTATTTTTTCTGTTACCCCCGTCCATCTAAAATCTATTCACGCTACCGAGTCTAGAGAAAAATCCCGACATATATGGGCTTTTCGCATTTTAAAATAAATCCTTCTCCCAAGAGATTTCGGAAAACCACGCATCGTGAATTCCGTCTTGCATTTTAACTCAGCTTGGGATTTTGCTCCTGTCCCTTGATGTTGCTATTATGAAAAAAGGTGATGAAGGGTATAATGTTTTGATCAAAAACATTTCCGAGCGATTTCATTCACGGTCTTTGTTCCGCTAGCCTACATACATAAAATAACAAGGAGAATGAAGTTATATATATATATATATGTGTCTGTGTATATATATATATATATATATATATATATATATATATATATATATATAATAGTTTGAAAATCCAATGATAGAATATAGAGAGGTTGCAACTCAAAAGACCCCAACATTAAAAAATACCTAACAAATAAAAAGTATCAAACAGAGAATCATCAATCAAGTGGAAAATAAAGTACACACCTCTAGTCATCAAGCTGAAGACAAACAACAAACATCAATGGAAATGAATCGATAATAGAAAATCAAATAAAATCCAAGCATTAAAGCTTTACACGTGGACAAGCCCTAGGCCTAAGCAAATGAATAGTTCATTTCGATAAAACGCTTCGTCAAGTCCAAGCATTTTATCAAAATGAACACAAAATGCATGTTTCTGATATCAGTGATAGATTATACCTATAAACACATATAACTTGAACTACATGCATAAAGATTGAAAAATTATAGGAAACAAGAATACTTGAAAAAACACTGCATATGTTTGATCCATTGTAATCTTAAATAAAGAGGCCAATGTTGTCAATCGCAAAAAATAAAAAGTTGAGAACTGCTGTTGCCAATCGTGAGAAATAAATAACTGTAATGCAAAAAAAGATAGAAGATGATATTCAACAGTAGGTGCTACAAAATAATGGGGCAGATGATAATAGAAAACATAGAGGCTAAATTATAAGGGGATATAAATACAATGTAATGTTAATTCAAGAGAAAGTGGATGTCTGGCTAATATAAGTCTATCATTGTTACTTAGAGCATGGCGCATATTACGAATGCAATGACGAAGGTCAAAGTGCCTGGCCATCTGAAAAAAAAATATTACGAATGCTAAAGTCACCGACCTTCATCAACGGATCATGGACATAGGAAGAAGGAGATGAAACTTCTATGGATGAAACGGTTGAAAATGCAATAATGCTTTGCGAATAATATATAGGTGTCGCTAGTGTTAGTAAAATAGCTGCTATTGTTAGTTGACACAGCAAAAAGGTGTAGTATTTAGTATATGTATTTTAGATTATGTTTAAATTAAGCGTTCTCTAATTATGAGTATAAATAATTAGTATTTTTTCATAGTTGTACGGTAGAGTACAGAATATAAGGAGATAAAAAATTTGATAAATAAAATAATTTTGAATACGTAGGAATATTCTTTATTGTTTGCTCAATGTAGGACTACTTATCGTACTAGAAGGTATGCCCGTCATATGACGAAATTAAAAATTTGCAATGCACTGTCTGCTATTTGGCGTCATTTTTATCAATTTGGTGATACTTTTATTAATTTGACGATATTTTAGTCAATCTGGCAAGATTTATAACATTCGCTAAGTTTGTGACATCCCGCCAAAAATTTCGCCTACCATTACGTACGGACGGAGAAATGGGTTATTATTATGGTTGTTTACTATGTCCTTTCCAAGATATTGAATTTGCCTAAATTAGTCGTTATTTCCATTGATTTAATGTCATATATATCAATTTGGTGATATTTTCGTCAATTTGGCAACATTTAAAAGACTAGTCAAGTTGGCGATATGCCACCCAAATCACCAGAGTTTTGCCAAGCGTCACGGCCGAAGAAATAGGTTATTCTTATAGTAGATTCTTGTATTATTTCCAAGATATTAAATTTTCATCAATTTGTCGACATTTTGATGAATTTGGCGACATTTTTATTAATTCACCGACATTTTTGGCATTTTTTGTCTAGTCAGACCCGCGGGCATTCTGCTTTAAATGTAATAAACTAGAAACACACAAAAACAATATTTCCTACTTTTGTTTGAAAAAACTTGAACTATTTTGAATATTAAACCAAGGCTTAATTGTATCCAGCGTTTCGTTGATAAGCGAGCACGAAATGAAGGATACAGCCCGCATTGGTTAAACATATTACCGAAATGAGTGTGACACTCTGAGTTGCCAGGTATCTAAAAAAAAAACATCTGATGTGGGCAACACATCACTTTCCTTATATAATGCAATTAATTTACTACTTTTACAATAAAAAATAGGTTTTCCTTATAGTAGATTCCTTATAGTATATATATTCTTTCCAAGATATTCAATTTTTGACAATGAGTCGTCATTTTCAATGATTTAGCGTCATTCTAATCCATTTGTCGAGATTTTCGTTAATTTGACAACATTTCAAAAAGTCGCCAAGTTGGCGACATTCCGCCAAATTCGATGCGAAAATCTCGCCAAGCTTTACTGACGGAGAAATAAGTTATTCTTATAGCAGGTAAATGACTATTGGCGTTCAAATACAAAAGTATTACTCGAAGTATCTTTTCTCATGAATGGAACGAGCTAGATCCACGAGATTGATGTCACCCAATTTATCGCATGGTATTACATATGAAAAGTGAACACGTTTCTCAATAGAAAATATATATTTTTTTATTTTATATGATTTTTTGATATTTTTTTGAAAAATGTGCAATATCTCGAGAACGGTCCATGTTAGCGTTCTAAAATTTATGTTAATCGTTTTCTAATGAAAAATTACATAAGAAATGTCTATTTGCGTAACTTTATTAGCAGTTTTGATTTTTTGACGATTTTTTCAAAATTTCACTCGAAAATTTAGAGGGGTTTTGAACATTCAATTTCGTATGAAAACAATAGGCTTCCAGTATTTATAGATTGTGATTTTTGTACCAAATTTCGTTCAAATCGGTCCATTCGTTCGTCAGTTATCGTCTCCACAGACTCAATGACACACTGACACACACACACACACACACACACACACACAGACATCACTTCAAATATGTTTGACTGGTGATCAGGGATGCTTGAAACGTGCTCTCCCGTCGAAAACTCGAATTCGAATTTTCGACCCCGTCACAATAAATACTTTCCTTATACATTATGTATATAAGGAAAGTAATATATAAAATGATAAGAAATAAAATAACGTCAGGGTCTCACTTTCAGTATGTGATGTCATACGCTACGCAAAGCTCCATGGTTACATAATAATTTCGCTGTGAAAGAAGTATAGTCATTGCATGACGTAAGAAACAGGTCGCCCACATCATGCCTCACTTTCTGTATGTGATGTCATACACTGAGTAAAGCTCCGTGGTTATATCATAAATATTGAAATGTTTATCAGTGATTGATATACGTTTGGCAACATTTTGTAGCAACATTACCCAGGATAGACAGCTAAATCAAGCTGTTTATATTATTACTTTCCTTATATACATAATGTATAAGGAAACACACACACACACACACACACACACAGACATCACTTCAAAAGTGTTTGATTCGTGATCAGGGATGCTTGAAACGTGCTCTCCCGTCGAAAACTCGAATTCGAATTTTCGACCCCGTCACAATACTTTCCTTATACATTATGTATATAAGGAAAGTAATAATATAAACAGCTTGATTTAGCTGTCTATCCTGGGTAATGTTGCTACAAAATGTTGCCAAACGTATATCAATCACTGATAAACATTTCAATATTTATGATATAACCACGGAGCTTTACTCAGTGTATGACATCACATACAGAAAGTGAGGCATGATGTGGGCGACCTGTTTCTTACGTCATGCAATGACTATACTTCTTTCACAGCGAAATTATTATGTAACCATGGAGCTTTGCGTAGCGTATGACATCACATACTGAAAGTGAGACCCTGACGTTATTTTATTTCTTATCATTTTATATATTACTTTCCTTATATACATAATGTATAAGGAAAGTATTTATTGTGACGGGGTCGAAAATTCGAATTCGAGTTTTCGACGGGAGAGCACGTTTCAAGCATCCCTGATCACGAATCAAACACTTTTGAAGTGATGTCTGTGTGTGTGTGTGTGTGAAAGTATGTGTGTGTGTGTGTGTGTGTGTGTGTGTCAGTGAGTCTGTGGAGACGATAACTGACGAACGAATGGACCGATTCGAATCAAATTTGGTACAAAAATCACAATCCGTAAACACTGGAAGCCTATTGTTTTTACACGCAATCGAATATTCAGAACCCCCCTAAATTTTCGATTGAAATTTTGAAAAAATCGTTAAAAAATCAAAACCGCTAATAAAGTTACGCAAATAGACATTTCTTATGTAATTTTTTATTAGAAAACTATTGACATAAATTTTAGAACGCTAACATGAACCGTTCTCGAGATATTGTACATTTTTCAAAAAAATTATCAAAAAGTCATATAAAATAAAAAAATAAAAATCCTATTGAGAAACATGTTCACTTTTCATATGTAATACCATGCGATAAATTGAGTGACATCATTCTCGTGGATCTAGCTCGTTCCATTCATGAAAAAAGATACTTTGAGTAATACTTTTGTATTTGAACGCCAATAGTCATTTATCTGCTGTAAGAATAACTTATTTTTTAGTGCATAACGCTTGGCGAGATTTTGGCGACGAATTTGGCGGAATGTCGCCAACTTGGCGACTTTTTTGAAATGTTGCCAAATTAACGAAAATCTCGCCAAATGGATAAATATGACGCTAAATCAATGAAAATGACGACTAATTGTCGAAAATTCAATATATAGGAAAGAATATTAGTATCTACTATAAGAAAAACCTATTTTTGTACTGTGAAAGTATAAAATTCATTACATTATATAAGGAAAGTCATGTGCTGCCCACATCAGATTTTTAATCTAAGGCCCACCTGAATGATTGTCTCACACGATATTGGCAGTTTTTTTTTGTGTGTGTGAAGTTTTAACTCCCTTTACCTCCATGGTATGGATCTGCTAATGGAAACGCAAGATTAATAGAACAATTTCGCAATAGCACCTCCGTTTCTGTTGGCAGTCCCATCTAAATGTTAAATGCATGTTATTCGTACTACCCAGAACTTGATCAGAGTGGGGGAAGACCCTGACCGTCTGACTGATCCGTGGGCACGAGCAGCAGTTTGAACGGCCGGTAATCAAAGGCGGTGTAAAGTATTTGATAAACTGTGAAATAAATAAAGAAATTGTGACATAAATTAATTGTGTAAAATAAGGCATGCGGTTTGCAAAAACAATATACCGGAGGGCGATGATGGTTCGCATATGGGCGGCAGAATTTTAAATCCGCCCTAGCGTGGTATACGTGTACCGAGTGTAAGCCGTGATCCCTAAGAGTGTTCGGAAAGAAGATAAAATCAGCGGTTTGCAGTGAAGTTAAGTGGCATTTTATATAAAAAATAATCAGCAAACAGGGGATAATTTAACTATGATAATTACACTCCAACCGCCTTGAAACTAATAATTTTATAAAAATTCAAAATTCAGTTTTTGATACGCTCCCGTAATGAAAAAAATGTCAATTAATAAAATATTTGAGGTGCTTAATTAGGTACCTCTTAATGATATTTTCTCTCAGATATTAGAAATTAAGAAACATTTATTATTTAAATTTAGAAAAATTATTTAAGTATTTTTATTAAATGTTTTCCGTTCGATTGCAAGGGAACAGCAATAAATAAATTAAATAGTAGCTCATTTCAATTGCGACCTTTCTGTTACAAATGAATTTGTTGATATCCCCCATATTTACTTTCATAGAAAGTAAACTATTCATATTTTCTATTCAGTTAAAGTAGATTTCAATTGCACAGCACAACTCGTATTTTGCCCTCTTAATGAAAACAACTTTTTTTAATGTTTTTTTTTGATGCAGATCTCAAATCTGACCTCATTTTTTTCATATCACCCACCATTTTTTTTAAATGGTATTCATGTCATCCGGATAATGAAATTTTATGCTATTTTCAAAGATGCTTTAAAAGGGAATTTGGGCAGATATTTTTTATTTATTTATTTTATCATAAATCGATTACTTTCTTAAAGTGAATGCTGCACTGGCGGATCAAAGCGGATGGGGCTATAAGCGCCCCCCCCCCTCCGCCTGGGCTCTTATTATACATGGAAAATGAAATAGTACCAGTAACTTGGTTTAAAATGAAAAAGAAAACACAGAATCGTCCCCCCCCTGCAAGATATCAGGATCCGTCAATTGGATGCTGTAATATTGAAAATTTCTGCCAGTAGGATGGCAGCACTTGCCTTAGAAGCAGTACAATCTCCTAGTATTTTGCCTCAAATGTCATTTTGGATTTTCCTTCGTTCAGATTGCTTTGTTTGCAAATGTTTCCGTTATTAAGGCGCTATTAAAGCGTGATTTTTGGTAGATATATTTTATTTTTGTAATTTTTTCATTTATTTAACCCTGATTTAGCCAATATGTCTTAAATATAGTCTGTTTAGCAAATATGTCTTAAATATAGTCTGTTTAGCAAATATGTCTTAAATATAGTCTGTTTAGCAAATATGTCTTAAATATAGTCTGTTTAGCAAATATGTCTTAAATATAGTCTGTTTAGCAAATAAGTCTTAAATATAGTCTGTTTAGCAAATAAGTCTTAAATATAGTCTGTTTAGCAAATATGTCTTAAATATAGTCTGTTTAGCAAATATGTCTTAAATATAGTCTGTTTAGCAAATATGTCTAGAAAATGTATAAACAGTTGTGATACGTTTTGTTATGTCTGTGGTGAACTGACGTTGAAGTCACGAAGATATAACTTGTCACCCTCTGTGAGGACTGCGTATGAGCTGCATTTTGGTTGCAAAAGGGGAGACCAAGATAAGCCTTGGGCTCCTAAAATATGTTGCAATTCATGTTCAAGAAATTTACGAAAGTGGCTCAAAGGTTCAAAATCATCAATGTCATTTGCCGTTCCCATGATATAGAGGGAACCGAAAGATCACGTTGCAGACTGCTATTTTTATTTTAAAAATGTGCAATGCATCTCTTTCAAATCAAAACATAAAATTAATTAACAAATTTAGACTCTGCTTTACGACCAGTACCACATGACAGTAATCTTCCTATTCTAAACACTATATCAAAATTAGAATACTCCACCAGCAATCTGGACACTTAGCTGTGATGTGTGTTAAACAACGAACAAGCAGCTGATAAAACAAATATGGATCCTGACTTCGTGACATAAATGTTATCACCTCATCTCATCACTCAAGATGAACTGAAAGATTTGGTAAGAGACTTAAATCTTTCAGAAACGCAGGCAGAAACAGTAGGGTATCGATTACATGGTTGGAATCTTTTGAATATAAATGTAAAAGTCACATCATGTAGACATAGGCAAATAGAATTTGAAAAGTGTTTTTCAATTAGTGACGATATAGTATATTGTAACAAAGTAGACAATTTATTCTTAGCATTCGGTCAAACTCATAATGCATGAGACTGGAGCTTATTCATTGATTCCTCCAAATTCAGTTTAAAGGCAGTCATTCTACATAATGGTAATGCCTACCCTTCCGTACCCTTAGCTCATTCTGTACATATAAAGGAGTTCTATAAAAATATGAAGATATTGTTGAGTGTAGTAGTTTACAACAAGCATAAATGGTACATTTGTGGAGATTTGAAGGTTATAGAACTTCTTGGCATGCAACCAGGTTACACCAAATTCTGTTTTTTGTGTGAATGGGACAGTCGTAATAGAGCCAACCATTATGTTCATATAGAGTAGCTCCTAAGAAAGAAATTCATTCCAGGCAAGAAGAATGTATCTCATGAACCATAAATGAATGACCAAGAAGTTTATCTTCCACCATTACATATTAAGCTTGGATTGATGGCAATCTTTGTTGAGGGTCTAAATAAGAAAGGACTAGCAATGATATACTTAAGAAACAAGTTCCCTAGATTGAGCGAGGTAAAAATTAAAGAGGGTGGTTTTATTGGGCCGCAAATAAAGGCTGTGCTTAATCACACAGAATTTGTAAGTACACTAAACAACACAGAAAAAAAGCATGGAATGCATTCAAATCTGTCTGCAATAACTTTCTTGGAAACAAATAAATCGGAAAACTATAAAGAACTTGTAAACGAACTGCTCAAGACCTATCAAAAAATGAAGTACAATATATCGTTAAAATTGCATTTCTTACACTCCTATGTAGACTTTTTCCATCAAAATTAAGGAACAGTGAGTGACGAACAAGGGGGACGATTTCACCAGTACCTCCATGGAAAAGAGATACGCTGGAAGGTGGAAAACCGCAATGCTAGCAGATTACTGCAGGAATCTAACTAGAGACAGTGCAGAAGGTGAATACAAAAGAAAAAGAGAAAACATTTTTTTTTAAAGTTGTAAATTTATGTATATATGTGAGTTAATTACAATGTCAATATGACTTCATACTGCTATGATTGCAATGTAAATGACCTTATATTTTTTTCTATTGAACACCAATATATATCAATTGAACAGATAAAAGGAAAAATTGAGTTTATTGTTCCATGAAAACTGTGGGCGATACAGCAATTCTGATGTTGGATTTGAAATCAGCACCCCAAAATTAGTCAAAATCACCCCATTTCATACAAAGGGCAGAAAAAAAGAGCAAATTTGCTGTGCTGTGTTATCGATACATCTTCGAATTTGTCACCAAAGGTAACCAGTGAAAGTCTGTTGCCCTAACTATGCATGGCGTAACCTTTACTAAATGACATTTTTTATCGAGGGGGAGTATAACAAATTGCATTTTTTATTTTTATGAAATTAAAGTTTTCGAAGAGTTCAGCTATCATATCAGCTAAATTATTTTCTGTTGTTTGTTGATTATTTTTCACATTTCAGTTTGATCCTGCGACCAAACGTTGATTTTATATTCCCTGCAGACACTCTTCACGAAAAGCGATCGATGTGCACAGAAAGTATGACTGAGCTTTTCTGCGCTCTTCGTCTAAAAGTAATAAAAATATTTTTCGCTGAAAAGACGTGTAGAAAAGGATACAAAAGAAATCTGATAGCAATATATCTGAAATATATAAACAAATAATAAAAAAAATCCAACAGATTAATATCTCATAGTTGGGATGGAAAATGGAAACTATTGTTACCATGGTCGGATACGGTAAAAGAAAACCATAACGAAAATGAAACTTTTAAAGACAACTTTCGATTAATTAATTTTTGCTTGTTCGGTTTCTAAAAACAAGCTCCTCATTTTTCTACGAACACTTGCGGTTTTCCAGAAAGTTGTAAAAGAAAACTCCCTCAAAACGCAATATCCAAAAAAGTTTATTTTTCACAGATGGAAAACGAACGATTCGCTTTCATTCAAGCAGAAATATTTTTTGGTTCCTGCCGCTTATTCTCTTATTTCTTTATTTTAACTGCGTTTTAATTTCTCTTATTCATGTATTACTTTCCTCACATACATAGTACAACGTATAGGGTAAGTATGCAATGTATAGGGTAATGTATAGGGTCACGGAGTCGAAAATTCGAATTCGAAGGCCACATTTTAAGCACAATTTAACTTGAATTTAAGGTAATATGTGTTAGTATGTGTGTATGTTAGTGTTGTGTATGTATGTTAGCTTGTGTGTATGTATGTTAGCGTGTGTGTATGCATGTTACTGTGTGTTTGTGTATGTTACTGTGTGTTTGTGTATGTTAGTCGGTGTGTATGTATGCTAGTGGGTGTTTATGTATTTTATTATGTGTATATGCATGTTATGTGTGTCTGTAAGTTAGTGATGTATGTATAATAGTATGTGTGTCTGTAAGTTAGTGTGTGTATGTATGTCAGTGTGTGTATGTATGTCAGTATGTGTATGTATGTCAGTATGTGTGTATGTATATTAGTGTTTGTGTATGTATGTCAGTGTGTGTATATATGTATGTTAGTGTATGTGTATATGTTAGTGTGGGTGAGCATATGTTAGTGCGTGCGTATGTATGTTAGTGTGTGTGTATGTATGTTAGTGTGTGCATGTACGTTAGTTTGTATGTCTGTATCTTAGTGTGTAAGAATGTATGTTAGTGTGTATGCGTATGTATATTAGTGTGCATGTATGTTAGTATGTGTATGTTAATGAGTCTGTATGTTAGTTTGTGTGTCTGTGAGAATGTAGATGCAGTATCTTTCGAACAAATGCAGCGTTTCTAAAATGCTTTGATAAGATTATTATAATTAGTAAAATATCTGATTTGGGAAGCACATGATATTCCCTATATAATGCAATGAATTGACTTCTTCTTTTACAATGAGAAAATGATGCATAAGATCTACGGCACAATATTTTTATATTGAATTAGACATTGGACGTTTTTCCAGATGACAACATGTAAAACGATTTTGAAGTACCCGATTCACTTATATTTTACACAACTCTAAATTGACAATTATCAATATTGATAGCATCCACAATAAGTAATATGGTCCATATACAGGGTGTAACAGAAAAGATGGTCACAACTTTAGAGGGAGATAGGAGACACTAAATACGGCATATTGGCCGTGAACCCCATGTCCGCAAAGGAGCGCATTTGATTGTAGAGTGCAATTATGGTTTGAGTCCACTGCGTACAAAGTAGCAAAAATTGGCTGCAAAATGCCATTCCGCGACTTTATAAAATTACTTCATACAAGTGGATTTTATCCATCTGGTTACTTTCTGAAATCACTTAAGGTATGGTAAATGTTGGCAAAAAAGGTATCTTTGGCAGGGTCTGCGTAAGAATGGAGAGGGGGAATTTGCAAACAATTGTACACATACTGTAGGCATGGAGTCTGTACTTCGCTCAGTAAAGGTTTCAGTTCAAACTATCGTTTGCAGTGATATCAAAAATTAAAAATACTACTCACTTAATCATCACGCACTCACTCTGCAATTACATTTGCAGGGAATTTCTTTCTTTCATAGTTATACAGAAAAATACATTTTTTTTATTTAAACACTTGTTTAATTAATAATAACAGAGGAAAAAAAGAAACAATCACTATTTAAATCTTTACTGAGAGAAATAGACTCCATGTTTACAGTATGTGTACAATTGGTTGCATATTCACTCCTCCCCCCCCCCTTCAACGCGGACCCTGCCAAAGATACGTTTTTTGTCCATTTACCACGCCTTAAGTGATACCATTTACAACGCCTTAAGTGATTTCAGAAAGCAGCCAAATAGAGAAAATTCGCTTGAATGAAGTATTTTAAAAAGTCTCCAAATGACGCTTCGTTGCCAATTCTTGCTACTTTGTACGCTGTGGACGCAAACAATAATTACACTCTACAGCCAAATGCACTCCTCTGCGAACATGAGATTCATGACCGATATGCCTTATTTAGTGTTCCCCAATCTCCCCTTAAAGTTGTGACCATCATTTTTGTTATATCCTGCATTAAAGTATTTTAATATATTCATCCATTTGGCGTTATTTTCATTAATTTAACGCTATCCACATGTAATTTTGACAATATCAATTTAGAGCAAAATAGCGCCAAGTTGGAAATATTTCACTAAATCAGACACAGAGTTCGACAAATTTATCGCCAAAAATTACAAACAAACGAAGAAAAGAACATTTATTATATATAAATGAGTATTGGAGAATGGCTAGGCGTCAAAATTCAAAACAATCACACAAAGTTTCTTCTTTTATCCTTACCAATTAGCCGGCTGCCCAAATTGCTGCTCAAACCCTAATAGTGGGGCGGCCTGGTTTTTCAACAAAGTTTCTTCTCTCGTGAATGGGACAAACGAGATTCACGAGCATGCTGTTAACAAATTTATTGCATATTACAAATAAAAAGTGCGCATATTTGACAATAGTTAGTATTTTTTTAATTGTATATAATTTTTTTGATAAATTTATTTGGAAAAGGGAAACATCTCGAAAAAGGTTCATGCTAGTGTTCTGAAATGCACGTCAATTGTTTCCTAATGAAAAATTCCTTAAGAAATGATTATTTAAGTAATATTATTAAAGGCTCTGCTTTTTTGATGAATTTTTCAAAATTTCATTTGAAAATTTGAGGATAATTTGATTGTGATCTTGTACCAAATTTCATTCAAAACGCCCCATTTATTTGTGAGATATTTCCACGGATTCACAAATACACACACACGCATACACATTTATCTACAGACACACACACATATATATATTTATTTACACACACACACACACACACATATATATATTTACACACACACACACATATATATATATATTTACACACACACACACATATATATATTTACACACACACACACACACACATATATATATTTACACACACATACATATATAATTACACACACACACACATATATATATATTTACACACACATACACACATATATATATAGTTACACACACACATATATATATATATATATATATATATATATATATATATATATATATTTATCACCTCGAAGCGATCGATTCGAATTCAGAGATGCTTGAAAGGTGGTCGAAAACTCAAATTAGAAATTTGGCACTGTTAAAATACTTCCCCTATGCATTATATTATGTATACAGGGGAATTAATACTGGAATCCTATTGATTTTAAATGCGATCAAATATTCGGAGATTCCCAATTACCGAATAAATTTTTGAAAACATCTTACAAAAATCATGACCTTCAATAATAATAAAGTAATAGAATTTCAGGTGAAACTTTTTACTACAAAACGAATCGAACAAATTTTAGAACGCTGACATGAAGCATTCTCGAGATATTTAAAGTTTCTCAAATGAATTTATCAAAATATATATAATTAAAGTATATATCTTCATAACCGAACAACAAACCTGAAGTCAGTAAGACGAAATGAAGTGAAAAGTCCTATTTCGTCTTTTTGACTTCGGGTTTGTTGTTTCGCTTGCCCTTGTCCTAACGAAGGCGATTCAGCGTATCCTCAAAATCGCTGTAAGTTGCAATATTATTTTGTGGTAAAACACTTTTCTCAAGTTTTCTTTACTTTTTTTTAAATAATCAGTTCCTTATTGAAGAACGCATGATGAGTCATATTACTAAAATTGAAAACTCTAAATCTGCAATTGCTGAACATCTTTGGGACTGTAATCATGTTTTCATGTCATAATTTTTTGAAGCTAAGATCGTTTTTACTTCTTATTCCTTTTTTAAATTGGACTGTCTTGAAAGTTTCTCAGACAAAATCCTGATAATTATGATAATTATCCTTTCTTCTCTTCTGCTTAGGAACACACGTGTGTGTGCGGATGTGTGTGTATGTATGTGTGTGTGTATGTGTGTGTGTGTATGTTTGTGTGGGTGTATGTGTGTGTGAGTGTATGTGTGTGTGGGTGTATGTGTGTGCATGCGTGTGTGTGTGCGTGTGTGTGTGCATGCGTGCGTGCGTGGTGTGTGTGTGCGTGTGTGGATACAATGTATGTATCCACACTAACTTAAAAACTAATAGACCGCATTTCATAAAATTACATAGGAAAGTCTCTTGTAGGTGACCCAGGTGCTGATTACACTTTAGTACGATTCGGGAAAAATGAACCTGCTTCTTTTGCGAAATTCCCCGTAAAAATCATATGTATCCACTCTGGCTAAAATCTAATGGATCCAATTTCACAAAATGGTACATGAGTCACTTGCAAGTTACTTTGCTGCTGATTAGATTTTGGTATGATTCGGGATAAAAGAACCTGACATTTTTACGAGATGGCCCTCAAGAAACATCAAAATCTAAATAAAAGACTGCTCAAATGTATCCATTGAATTTGCTCAAATGTGTCCATTAAATGCTTGATTTATTGACGATGAAAATAATAAAACCAACCTCATCAATCTAGGACTAACCGTTCTCGAGATATTTTAATTTTTTAGCATTTTTGCTAAGCCGAATTTGAAAATGTGTCCAACTACCCAATTAAAAAGAATAATTGAATTAAAAACACAAATTCGGTGTCATTTCAAATAATTATGCGTGCTCTTTTGTGCAAGTAAACTCAATTTAATGAATTATTAAATAGATAAAGAAAAAATGAATTTGAGTCTGTAGCGAAAGTCATGTGCTGTCCACATTAGATTTTTATCTCACATGATATTTAATGTTGTGTAAGAACCCGCTATTATATTATCGCTTATATCCATTCTAAATATTTAAACACAGATTATGATCTTTGCAAATTTGTTTTCTCCCCACGTATTTCCCAAACTGTCATTTATTTCTCTTTTACACTACGCCGAATGAGAAATCAATGTTTTCTTAGCACAGCACGATGTGTTAACAATCTCACAATGGACGGTTAGTTACGAATTCAAAGGTGGCAATGGCTAGTTTGCGTTCTACCAAAGCATGCGAGCGAATATAAAAATGGATTGCAGAGAGATTGATTTATGTTGCTTTTCCCGAACAAATTTCTCAGATAAGGACAAAAGACTTAAATTATGTAGGTTGAAAGGATGACAAAAGTTCCGATTACGTTGTACTGTGAACTCTGAACGAATTAGAACTTTTAAATCATCTTAAATACAAATTGTTATCTGAGCGTAAGAAACCAGAAATTATTTAATAATAAAATATTTAATAAAAATAACAAACGGATTAAATGGCTTACTGTTTCAGAATGAATCCCATAAAACGCCAATATCAACAAAGACAATAACATGCTCATAGAGCTAAAAGTAGGGAATTAAAACTTCATATTAAGAAAACACCAATATCGTTTGAGACAATCATTCAGGTGGCGCTGGGATAAGATAAGTAGTCCTACATCGTATGCATTTCTATGGCAAAAGGCCAAAAATATTTATTTAAACTGTCAATTTTGTAGAAATAAATTATTAGCGCAATGGAAAGTAGAGCTGAAATAATAAAGGATATTTCCTACGTATTCAAAATAATTTTATCTTTCAATTTATTTTAAGCTCACTATGTTCTGTACTCTACACTACAACTATGAAAAACTACTGGTTAATTATACTCAAACTAGCAGCATACCCGTTCTTCGTACGGAGTATATAATATAAAGAAACTTAAAATTCACAATCATGTGCAAATTGCTATAGTATACTAATTACATTTTTAATCAAAACATTATGTTAAAATATTAAATTTAATGCTCCTAAAAAGAAGTTTAAGAATCTCTGTTCTCGCTATATAAAATTACCTTCATGGGCAGATCTGAAGAATAAAACACCCTAACCCCTTTTGTAAGCAAAATTACAAAATATATAAAATTGAATCAATATATGCAAAATAAAAGCGTTAAAATTATATGGGACCCGTACTACTTATATACGCGAATCAAGGACGGTTTTAGGAATTTGTTAAGGGGGGGGGGGCTCAACTTCGGAAAATCAGATTTTATGGAATGTATGTATATATATATATATATATATATATATATATATATATATATATATATATAATATATATATATTTATATATATATATATATATATATATATATATATATAATATATATATATTTATATATATATATATATATATATATATATATATATATATATATATATATATATATATATATAATATATATATATTTATATATATATATATATATATATATATCAGTAACATAACCAGGATTTTACTTCGCGGGACTTCATTGTGTATTTTCCTTTCAGTGGACACCTTTACCTTTTCAATGAATGTTAATTTTTCATTTCGGGGGGTGATATGTTTAAGAGAGAAAAAAATCTGTACTAGTAACTTATAAACATATATTATTATAGGTGTTCAATATGTAATCATAAACTTTTATATATAGCCTATATATATATATTTAAAAAGTGGAACCTCCATAAGCCCAGAGCAGATTGTTTATGTTTCGGAAGGCCCGGTGGGGAAGGCGCTAGAAATTATCACTGACGGGTTTTTAGGTTTGAAATTGCATACTATTTAATACATATTATATATATATAATATAGATTAAACTTTAAAGAGTATATATATTTCCAGTCGAACAAAAGCGATTTTAAACACTTATAAAAAAACATATAATAAAATAATTATCCTTCCTCGCCTTTGTTTTATAACTCCAAACACGAGCATGTTTTACTTCCCTATTTATTTTAGGAAGCAGAAGGCGATTTATCAAGAGACGGGACTTACAGTTTTAAGTGGAATCCGAACCACGCTCGAATTATTTAGAAAGAAGATTACATCTCAAAGGATACTAAAGAGATGGAGTCAAGCTCTCAGAGAAATTAGGAAACTCTGAAATCGGATATTTACAAAACGGAATTACTATTTTTTTATTGAAAATTATTAAATCTCAATGAGAAAAATTTTTGAATAATTTTATGTCAAATATACAATTTTTACCATAGTTTTAGATTTTTCTTTCTTATCTTTTTTCTTCAAAGGGGGGGGGGGGGTCCCCTTCTAAAACCGTCTTTGACGCGAATATTAGAAGATATAATCTGTATTAGTAGATTAAATGTATAAATTTAAAATTTCAATAAACCCGTAATTTTTAAACCTGAAGGAAGTAATTGATTCCATTATATGCCAAAATGAAAGTGCTAAAATTATATGGGAAGATATACCTGTACTACTTATAATGTCGTAGATTAGAAGATATGTCCGGGTGTTAGTAGAATATTACCCGTATTACAATATGAGTCTCCAAAATCTTTGACAATATCTGCCAAAATAAAACAGATGACGTTTTAAATTGAAAATATCAATAACCCCCGTAATCTTCATATCAGAAGGCCGTACTTGATTTCAATATATGCCAATATATGTCAATATACCTATCCTACTTATATTCTCGTAGATTAGAAGATATACCCGTGCATTTGTAGAAGATTTCCCGTACAACGTACAATATATGAGTTTCAATAATTTTTGAAGCAATAAAACAATGACATAATAACTTGAAAATATCAATAATCTCTGAAACAATAATCCCCGAAAATATCAATAATAATAATGTTTAAACCTGAAGACCGTAACTGATATTATCCAGTCAAAAATGCAATGGCAATGAAATTTATTTTATATATTACATATCTTTATTATTCAAATCGGAAAAGATTTAATAAAAATCGTCTGCCGCATAAACACATTGGATTTAAATCCGTTGCTAAGCGATATATCATTTGCTTCATATAAATTGTAAAAAATATTGTCTGAATACTGCTATCTCTATTGAAGGTTTGGCGACATTTTCGTCAATTTAGCGACATTTTACAAAACCGCCAAATTTATTGCCAAGTGGAACTGTAGAACTGACAGTCCCATTTAGCGACAAATTGACGAAACATCATCACGATACTATCCAATAACAAAACACAATTAATTTCATTTATTTAGCGCAATTGTATCAATTTCAAGATATTTTTATGGATTTACAAAGATTTTTAACAATTTGGTGATATTTTAAAAATTCGCTGAATGTGTTACTAAGTAGAATGGTTGGACTGACAGACAGATGCTAACAAAACATCATTTCAATACTTTCTTCTAACAAAGCAAAATAAACTTTATTGAATTGCTTCGTTTTTAAAAATTGGCGACATTTCCGTCAATTTGGCAAAAGAGAAAAGTTGTCAAGTTAGCGATATCCCGTCCAATTCGTAGCTCTGAATTTGCAGACCTGAATAAAACATACAGATTCCGTTTGTATATACTAAATGAAAACACTAAAATTGTATTAGAAGATATACCTGTTCTACTCTTTTTCAATTTCAACAAACGACTAAATGAATTTATTGGCTAAACACAATATATGAGTTTATTAGCTAAACACAATATATAAGCTTGGCCAAACTAACCAACACTCGTTGCCAAAATAAATGAAAGTTCTGTACGCAGTCAACAATTAATATAATTGAAAGAAAAATCAAACCGCTCATTTGTAAAATAGTATATTTTTATATCCATTTATTTATTATTCAAATCGAAAAAATAATAATAAACATTAACAAACACATTTAATTTTATTGCGTTGCCCAGCAACATGATATATCCTCATAAAATTCTAAAAGCTAATTAACCATTTTGATTTCTTTATACTTTCATCATTGAGTAAAAGCTTGTGAAAAATAAACCACGGTGATAGATTTTCCATTTAAATGCATGTTTTCAAACAATTCATGAGAAAGTGATTATTTAACGCAAAAATCTGCCACCAAACTTAGACATAAAATTTTAATTCGTTTTCACATTTTAAACAAACGGTTTTCAACCTTTTCTTTTGGAGGAACCAGGGAGTTTGAGAGTAGAGCTCCTAGAAAAAGTTTCGTTTTCAATTAATATCCCGACAACCCCTGATCTTAGAAACTCAACAGTTGGCATAAATTTAAGGGGGGGCTATTTCAAGGCTACCCACAAAATTTCATTAAATTTGGTTCAGCCGTTCTCCCGTGATGCTGGGATAAACGGAAGTTTCGTTTTTCACTAATATCTCGAGAACCACTGGTCGTAGGAACTCGAGACTAAATATAGACTAAATTTTAAATGGGGCTATTTTAAAGCTATCCACAAAATTTCTTCCAATTCGGTTCAGCCGTTCTCCCGTGATGACATAACAAACAGACAGACAGACAGATTTTCAATTTTATTTATATAGTACTCTTAATTTAAAAATAATCAAAAATACATATACTAAATACTACGCCTTTCTGTTGTGTCAACTAACAGTAGCAGCTACTTTACTAACATTAGCGACATCTAGATATAATTCTCAAAGCATTATGGTGTTTTCAAACGTTTCATCCATAGGAATTTTATCTCTTTCTTTCTAACTCCATGAACATGCCTTTCAAAAATGTGTTACATCACGTGATCGAGGAAAGCAATTGTTGTCAAGCTATAACTCGAAATAATGAAAGGACGGAAACTAGGACGAAGGAACAAGAACAATAGAAGGATTCACAGCTCTTTCTGAAGAATTAAACTATACGAAGCAAGTCTCCTACGGTGAAAAATGGGGGGATGCAGTCGATTTTCGAAATTCCATGAATATTATCATCAAAAATCCCCAAACTTCAAATAATATGCACAAAATATAATGCAAAACTACTCCTTTTTAAAAAATAATGGGGAAATCACCGGTTTTGAAGGCTAGACGAGTTGGTTAACTTAATTCCTCAAAAGAGCAAACTACCTTGAAAGTAGCAGTGGATTGAAATCTTAAATTAATAATATAACAAAAATTCAAAGAAGACAATTGGTTTCCAAATGCTGCATGCGCAAATTCAAATAATTTTTAAACAATTTAAAAATACCAACGAATAAAATACTACGAAATTAACGAGAATATGACACTAAATAGAAAGAAAGTAATCCGTTTCGGAATCTACATCTTTGGAATTAATTGAAGTTAACCTCTTCAAATTATTTCAAATAACAATGGAGGAAAACATCAAAAATATCACTGAATATATGACTGAGGAAATGAGAATATATTTAAAAAAATATGATGTGGGCAATACATGACTTTCCTTATATAATGTAATGCATTTACTGCTTTTATAGTAAAAAAAATAGGTTTTTCTTATAGTAGATACTAATATTCTTTCCAAGATATTGAACTTTCGACAATTAATCTTTATTTTCATTGATTTAGCGTCATTTTTATCCATTTGGCGTAATTTTCGTTAATTTGGCAACATTTCAAAAAGTCGCCAAGTTGGCGACATTCCGCCAAATTCGTCGCCAAAATATCGCCAAGCGTTATGGACGAAGAAATAAGTTGTTCTTACAGCAGATAAATGAATATTGGCGTTCAAATGCAAAAGTATTACTCAAAGTATCTTTTTTCATGAATGGAACGAGCTAGATCCACGAGAATGATGTCACCCAATTTATCGCATGGTATTGCATATGAAAAGTGAACATGTTTCTCAATAGGGAATATTTTTTTTTCATTTTATATGACTTTTTAATATTTTTTTTGAAAAATGTGCAATATTTCGAGAACGGTTTATGTTAGCGTTCTAAAATTTATATCAATCGTTTTCTAATGAAAAATTACATAAAAAATGTTTATTTGCGTAGCTTTATTAGTGGTTTTGATTTTTTAACAGATTTTTCAAAATTTTATTCGAAAATTTAGGGGGGTTCTAAACATTCGATTACGTATAAAAACAATAGGCTTCCAGTGTTTACGGATTGTGATTTTTGTACCAAATTTGGTTCGAATCGGTCCATTCGTTCGTCAGTTATCGTCTCCACAGACTCACTGACACACACACACACACACACATACTTTCACACACACACACACACACACACACACAGACATCACTTCAAAAATGTTTGATTCGTGATCAGGGATGCTTGAAACGTGCTCTCCCGTCGAAAACTCGATTTCGAATTTTCGACCCCGTCACAATACTTTCCTTATACATTATGTATATAAGGAAAGTAAAAATTAATGTGGGTAGCACATGACTATCCATACATAATGGAAGTATTTTGCTTCTTTCAATGCAAGATAATGATGGATGGATAAGATCTACTGTTCAATGCTTTTAAGGTTAATAAGTACACTGATATATGGCGCTTTTCTCGATAATAACATGTAAAATTATTTTAAAGTATTATATTACCTTATATTTCATTCAAATATAACTTGACAATTGGAAATATTACCAAAATCTGTTAAGCAATATACGCCATTATAATATATCCAAATACGTCCATTCATCAATTTTGCGTCATTTTAGAACTTTAACGTCAGTTCTGTCAATTTCTCAATATTTTCAACAATTTGGATCACTTGTTTTGGGGTCACTTGGATTTTGTCACTTGTGGGCTACCCTGGTGCTGATTAGATTTTGGTACGATTCGGAAAAAAGAAGTTGTGTTTTTAAGAAATGGCCCGCAAAAATCGTCAAAATCTAAAATAACTATGCTTGCTCAAATATATCATTTAACTATTAATTTCATTAGTAATATTTGAGGATGAAATGAATAAGACCAATCCTAATATTCTAGGACTAACCGTTCTCGAGAAATTTTAGTCATTTCGCATTTTTGCAACGCCGTTTTTTAAAATACTCCCTGTTATCAAATGAAAACGAAAATTGAATTAAAAGTGCAAATTCTGCGCCATGTCGAATAATTATGAGTGTTATTTTGCGCAATTCAATTAATTATTAAAGAAAGAAGAAATATCGATCATGCATAAAGCATTGATTATGAAACACTTTCCAGCTTCAATGCAATTTTATTTAAACATCTCTAAAATGCAATACATTCCTCGGTAATATTTTAAAATTTATGACAATACTACATTAATTTATTATATTTGAAAACTTAAACCCTCATCGAAAAAAATGCACTTCATTCAAATGACGGCATTGAAATATAAATTGCCTGGTTTAAATATCTCTAAAATACGATACATTCCACGGTAATATTTTTAAAACTATCATAATACTACGATAATTTATTATATTTGAAAACTTCATCGAAAACAACTGAAATTCATTCAAATTACGTCATAGAAAAAGTAACACGCCTGGATCTCTCTATAAAAACAGCATTTCATTCATAACTTTCTCACATTCATTTCATTCATCACAATACTATAATAATTTCTTTTATTTAAAAATTAAGACCATGGAGCTACAAGTAATTAAACTCTGTGCTTAAAACTTCATCGAAAAAAATCGTCCTTCTACTACTAACTACTGAATATATTTCGCTGAATTTTTTTTTATATATTTTATGGAACAATTTGTAAAATCAATGTATATTTCATTCGTATCAGCCATACAGACTCCATGGGCTAAATTATTTTGTGTTAAAGAAATACAGCAATTCTAATACAACTAATTCTACATATTTTGCTGTTTACATTTTACATAGGTGAAAAATAGGCTTCGTTGTAGAAATAATCAAATTTGGATGAGAATTTAAACTCAGATTTATTGTATTTGCGCTGTTTCAGTATGTAGACGCACAGAATTTAAGCAAAAATAAAGTAGTTTTAGGATAGATACAACATTCAAAATGAATTAAAAAGAACTTAAAAAATCACGATTTTGAAACAAGATGGATGCCATATATCATTTTGAAGTGGGTCATGTGATCGTTTCATATCATGGTCATGTGATCGTTTCATATCATGGTCACGTGATCTTTTCATATAAGAGGTGTAATTATTATTTTAATTTTTATTTAAAGAACTACTGAATATATTTCGCTGAATTTTTTTTTATATATTTTATGGAACAATTTGAATTTTACCTAAAATTTTCGAAGCAAATTGTGCATTTTAAATTCGCTTAAAAAATGTTTGAAAAGTTCGGTCCCATAGGGATCAATGTATTTCATTTTTTCAACCCGGGCTCAATCCAAAACTAATTGGGTGATATTATTCATTTATATTCCCATAGGTCCTACAGACCGTCTGAACAACTTACTAAAATTTCATTTTGATTAAGTCATTTTTACGGCAGTTATCGTGCTAACGGACAGACAGACAGAATTAACAAAGTCATAAACACTTTTCAACTTTGTTGTAAAGTGTTAATAAAGAGAAAATGTATTGAAATCTGTATAAAAAGTTATATGCTGCCAACATCAGATTTCGCAACCTAAAACAAATAAAAAAAATCTGATGTGGGCAGCACATGACTTAACAAAAATAGATTATTTTTATAGAAGTTATTTGTATTCTTTCTAAGATAATCAATTTTCGTCAATGAGTCGTCATTTTCCATGTCGTCATCATCAATGAGTCGTCATTGATTTAGCGTCATTTTTATCCATTTAGCAAGTTTTTCATTATTTTAGCAACAATTAAAAAAGTCACCAAGTTGGCAACATTCCACCAAATTCGTCGCCAAAATATCGCCAAGCGTTATGGACGAAGAAATAAGTTGTTCTTACAGCAGATAAATGAATATTGGCGTTCAAATGCAAAAGTATTACTCAAAGTATCTTTTTTCATGAATGGAACGAGCTAGATCCACGAGAATGATGTCACCCAATTTATCGCATGGTATTGCATATGAAAAGTGAACATGTTTCTCAATAGGGAATATTTTTTTTTCATTTTATATGACTTTTTAATATTTTTTTTGAAAAATGTGCAATATTTCGAGAACGGTTTATGTTAGCGTTCTAAAATTTATGTCAATCGTTTTCTAATGAAAAATTACATAAAAAATGTTTATTTGCGTAGCTTTATTAGTGGTTTTGATTTTTTAACAATTTTTTCAAAATTTTATTCGAAAATTTAGGGGGGTTCTAAACATTCGATTACGTATAAAAACAATAGGCTTCCAGTGTTTACGGATTGTGATTTTTGTACCAAATTTGGTTCGAATCGGTCCATTCGTTCGTCAGTTATCGTCTCCACAGACTCACTGACACACACACACACACACACATACTTTCACACACACACACACACACACACACACACAGACATCACTTCAAAAATGTTTGATTCGTGATCAGGGATGCTTGAAACGTGCTCTCCCGTCGAAAACTCGATTTCGAATTTTCGACCCCGTCACAATACTTTCCTTATACATTATGTATATAAGGAAAGTAAAAATTAATGTGGGTAGCACATGACTATCCATACATAATGGAAGTATTTTGCTTCTTTCAATGCAAGATAATGATGGATGGATAAGATCTACTGTTCAATGCTTTTAAGGTTAATAAGTACACTGATATATGGCGCTTTTCTCGATAATAACATGTAAAATTATTTTAAAGTATTATATTACCTTAAATTTCATTCAAATATAACTTGACAATTGGAAATATTACCAAAATCTGTTAAGCAATATACGCCATTATAATATATCCAAATACGTCCATTCATCAATTTTGCGTCATTTTAGAACTTTAACGTCAGTTCTGTCAATTTCTCAATATTTTCAACAATTTGGATCACTTGTTTTGGGGTCACTTGGATTTTGTCACTTGTGGGCTACCCTGGTGCTGATTAGATTTTGGTACGATTCGGAAAAAAGAAGTTGTGTTTTTAAGAAATGGCCCGCAAAAATCGTCAAAATCTAAAATAACTATGCTTGCTCAAATATATCATTTAACTATTAATTTCATTAGTAATATTTGAGGATGAAATGAATAAGACCAATCCTAATATTCTAGGACTAACCGTTCTCGAGAAATTTTAGTCATTTCGCATTTTTGCAACGCCGTTTTTTAAAATACTCCCTGTTATCAAATGAAAACGAAAATTGAATTAAAAGTGCAAATTCTGCGCCATGTCGAATAATTATGAGTGTTATTTTGCGCAATTCAATTAATTATTAAAGAAAGAAGAAATATCGATCATGCATAAAGCATTGATTATGAAACACTTTCCAGCTTCAATGCAATTTTATTTAAACATCTCTAAAATGCAATACATTCCTCGGTAATATTTTAAAATTTATGACAATACTACATTAATTTATTATATTTGAAAACTTAAACCCTCATCGAAAAAAATGCACTTCATTCAAATGACGGCATTGAAATATAAATTGCCTGGTTTAAATATCTCTAAAATACGATACATTCCACGGTAATATTTTTAAAACTATCATAATACTACGATAATTTATTATATTTGAAAACTTCATCGAAAACAACTGAAATTCATTCAAATTACGTCATAGAAAAAGTAACACGCCTGGATCTCTCTATAAAAACAGCATTTCATTCATAACTTTCTCACATTCATTTCATTCATCACAATACTATAATAATTTCTTTTATTTAAAAATTAAGACCATGGAGCTACAAGTAATTAAACTCTGTGCTTAAAACTTCATCGAAAAAAATCGTCCTTCTACTACTAACTACTGAATATATTTCGCTGAATTTTTTTTTATATATTTTATGGAACAATTTGTAAAATCAATGTATATTTCATTCGTATCAGCCATACAGACTCCATGGGCTAAATTATTTTGTGTTAAAGAAATACAGCAATTCTAATACAACTAATTCTACATATTTTGCTGTTTACATTTTACATAGGTGAAAAATAGGCTTCGTTGTAGAAATAATCAAATTTGGATGAGAATTTAAACTCAGATTTATTGTATTTGCGCTGTTTCAGTATGTAGACGCACAGAATTTAAGCAAAAATAAAGTAGTTTTAGGATAGATACAACATTCAAAATGAATTAAAAAGAACTTAAAAAATCACGATTTTGAAACAAGATGGATGCCATATATCATTTTGAAGTGGGTCATGTGATCGTTTCATATCATGGTCATGTGATCGTTTCATATCATGGTCACGTGATCTTTTCATATAAGAGGTGTAATTATTATTTTAATTTTTATTTAAAGAACTACTGAATATATTTCGCTGAATTTTTTTTTATATATTTTATGGAACAATTTGAATTTTACCTAAAATTTTCGAAGCAAATTGTGCATTTTAAATTCGCTTAAAAAATGTTTGAAAAGTTCGGTCCCATAGGGATCAATGTATTTCATTTTTTCAACCCGGGCTCAATCCAAAACTAATTGGGTGATATTATTCATTTATATTCCCATAGGTCCTACAGACCGTCTGAACAACTTACTAAAATTTCATTTTGATTAAGTCATTTTTACGGCAGTTATCGTGCTAACGGACAGACAGACAGAATTAACAAAGTCATAAACACTTTTCAACTTTGTTGTAAAGTGTTAATAAAGAGAAAATGTATTGAAATCTGTATAAAAAGTTATATGCTGCCAACATCAGATTTCGCAACCTAAAACAAATAAAAAAAATCTGATGTGGGCAGCACATGACTTAACAAAAATAGATTATTTTTATAGAAGTTATTTGTATTCTTTCTAAGATAATCAATTTTCGTCAATGAGTCGTCATTTTCCATGTCGTCATCATCAATGAGTCGTCATTGATTTAGCGTCATTTTTATCCATTTAGCAAGTTTTTCATTATTTTAGCAACAATTAAAAAAGTCACCAAGTTGGCAACATTCCACCAAATTCGTCGCCAAAATCTCGCCAAGCGTTATGGACGAAGAAATAAGTTATTCTTACAGCAGATAAATGATTATTAGTGTTCAAATGCAAAAGTATTACTAAAAGTATCTTTTTTCATGAATGGAACGAGCTAGATCCACGAGAATGATGTCACTAAATTCATCGCAGGGTATTGCATATGAAAAGTGAACATGTTTCTCAATAGGAAATATTTTTTTTAATTTTATATGACTTTTTGATAATATTTTTGAAAAATGTGCAATATCTCGAGAACGGTTCATGTTAGCGTTCTAAAATTTATGCCAATCGTTTTCTAATGAAACATTGCGTAGGAAATGTTTATTTGCATAACTTTATTAGCGGTTTTAATTTTTTGACGATTTTTTCAAATTTTCACTCGAATATGTAGGGAGGTTCTGAACATTCGATTGTGTATAAAAACAATAGGCTTCCAGTGTTTATGGATTGTGATTTTTGTACCAAATTTCGTTCGAATCGGTCCATTCTTTCGTCAATTATCGTCTCCACAGTCTCTGTCACACACACACACATCACTTTAAAAATGTTTGATTCGTGATTAGGCATGCTTGAAACGTGCTCTCCCCTTGAAAAATCGAATTTGAATTTTCGACCTCGTCACAATACTTTCCTTATACATTGTGTATATAAGGAAAGTAATATATTAAACACTAGCATTTCAAAGCTTTATTTGTCTACGCTTTTATTTTCTAAACAAAGAAAATGTTTCAGAAAAAACATCCATTATTTCGATTTATTTCCGTTTTAAATATTAAAATAGAGATCCTCTCCCCTAATTTCCCCTAGAAAATGTTCTTCCTTAATTTGTTTTTCCCTTCACGTGTTGGCGAAACTGTCATTCATTTTCCCACAGCATGGGAAGCCGAATGTGAAATCAATGCTTGCTTAGCACAGAGCGATCTGCCAGCAATAAAACAGAGGCGGTAGTTTATTCCGAATTTCAGAATGGCAACAGTCACGCTGTGATCCAGAGAGACAAACATACATAGCACGATAAAAATTTGGATCGAATAGGGTTTGAAATTATCACGGCTCTTTTGGGAAGTAAATTTCAGAGGTGACGTGATGACATAAAAGAATGAAATAACGTTGGTAGATTTGGAGGGAAAATGTGAGCTAGTACTTGTTATCATACAAAATGTATGTAAAGAGAAGGTTTAACTAGGCGCACACTCAGCTTTGTTTCGCGCAGTGTGCGAATGTGTGTGTTTGTATTATATATTTTATAAAGGCTTTCTTGGCTTCTTTCAAATTTATTAAATATTAATATAAAATAAGTACAGATTGGAATACACCTAAAAACCTATTTATGAAATGTAATTCAATTTTTCAAAATTCAGAGGGTGGTATCAATACGCGAGTGTGCTCAAAGAGTCTATAAAACAAGATAATTTGCTCGTTTGTGCAGACTCAGGCTCGTTTGCACAGCTCATTTTTACAGATAAAATTGTGAGCTGAGTAGCGACATTTACAAACGCAAAAAAAATTAAACAAATAAAAGCTAGGAATTTAGTTTATTAAAGTCCGTACTTTTGATACTTGTATATAACTTAAATGTATGAGAAATGAATTTATGATATAGCGAGTCCTCCCCAAGAGACGCTTTGGTGGTGAGGTATAAAATCCAAAAAGTTAAAACATAACACGAAAGACAGAGAAGTGCCAAATATACACTGTTCAACTATACAGGATTTCGAGTCATTCTTGTAAAACTTATACATTCTTATGACGGATTTGTTCGATGAGATTAAAAATATAAGGATTTAAGAAATTCTTCAAAAAACAGTGTCATATCAAATTTGGACTTTCTAGCAATTCTGGTTTTCTAGGCATTCCTTAAAACCGAGAACTTTCCTAAGGTGGGCCCGATAAGGTTTAAGATCCAAAGAATTAACATATAGCATAAAAGACAAGGACATTCCGAATTTGAACTTTCTAACTGTCGTGGTGTAGAGTCATTCCCACAAAATGAACAAATTCTTACAGCAGGCGCAGGACGGGCTAGCCCGATAAGGTTCAAAATCTAAAGAAATGAAAAGTACCTCAAAAGCCAACGAAATGCTAAATTTCGCTAAACTATGAGTAAATGAACTTGATATTAAACTATGAGTAAATGAACTTGATATTAAACTAAGTAAATGAACTTGATTAGGGTCTTAAAGATTTCAATTACACTAACGAACGAGCATTAGATCAAGTTAAATAAATGGTTGAAAGTTAATGTTTACCTACGTTTAGTATCTAGGCAATTTAGACCCCATTATTTCCTTGCAGACGATCAAATATCATCCTCTGCAATCGTCAAAATTTAAAGCGACATTTATATTTGATTATTGTTGCAAGATAAATTGATTACATTTGATTATTGTTGCTAGATTGTAAATAAATTGGTTATCTGGAAAATCAAAACCAACCAAGATTCTGTATAGATAAATTGAAAGCGGTAATTTTTGTGTTTAATTGGATCACGTCTTTAAAGTTAGGCTCTAAGCAAATAAGCCAAACGGTTCTGCTGCAGAGTGAAACATGTATGTTCGAAATTATTAGGTTCAAAAATCCAACTTTTCCATTTTAATAAACTTGTACGGAAACACGTCAAAATAATTAATACTTTAAAAATAAGGACAACCAAAAAATTGCCATAATTCAATTAAAAAATAAAGACAACCAAAACATTGGCCATAATTAAATTAAAAATTAGACAACCAAAAAATTGGCCATAATTAAATTAAAAATAAAGACAACCAAATAATTGGCCATAATTAAATGCATTATTTCGTATTTTGACGACATTCCTGATGGTTACCATTTAATTTATGAACTTTTTTCCTTTTATTGTATTTTTATATTTTACAATGAAATTATATTTTAAATGCCTCGAATTTAAAAATGTAAATTGATTAATATGTACATTTTGTCTGGTGGTTATGGCCGCCTGTATTTAAGCACATGTCCGCCACTTATTTTGACTTCGCCACTGATGAAGGGCATAGTAATGCTTAAAAGCGCTATGGCCGTGTAATTTTAATACGTCGTATAGGGAGATTTTAATAAAATATTTTTAATTATGGGTAATTTTTTGGTTGCCTTAATTTTTAAA
This sequence comes from Amaurobius ferox, assembly GCA_951213105.1. Taxonomy (NCBI): domain Eukaryota; kingdom Metazoa; phylum Arthropoda; class Arachnida; order Araneae; family Amaurobiidae; genus Amaurobius; species Amaurobius ferox. The sequence continues at coordinate 131,371,495 of OX578147.1, forward strand.
GTATATTCCATTTTAGTTAGTTTAGGCCTTTGGAGTATCGCTGCGCATATATATAAATTTTTCCAATCTACGATCATGATATGAAAGTAAATTGCCTGTTTGATTTTTGGTTGTGTAGTGGAAAATCTATGCAACCCATAGCCATAAAATTTGACGCAGAAGTACCTTTAGTCTTGAAAGGAAACATCGCGTTGAGTTTGTTTGTTTGTTTGTTATTTTGGTGAGTGCACTCAATTTGCAACAGCATAGGGAACACCGAATATCTCTAAAAGGTAAGTAGTAGCATAGACAGAAATCTGTATAAATTTCTTCTCTGTACGTAGAAGGCAGCCATATCGTGTTTTGAGCGTATAAAAAGATCTTATTTAGGGCGTATTACGCTCGCACAGTGAGCGAGGAGGTATATTTAGAATATAAAGTTCGATGTGCTCACGGACTCGAGACGTGTAACGCACATTAACGTGTAACGGCATATTTTGGCGACTATTTAGGGCGCACTATGCTCGCTTACGGACAGGGCGCAGTTGCAATTGTGTTCGCGTAGACATCTACTACGCTTTTTTAAAAATTATGAGTGAATCCAATTAATCTCTGCTTTAAACCCCTAGCAACGCCAAGATTTAAAGCAGAGACTAATACCTTATACTACGCATGTAAACGAAATTATTAATAAAAAATTAAAATTATTTTATAAAACCTATGGTTTGAGATCAACACAATCAAATTCCAAAAATATATTCATCATTTAACACACGTTTTTCTATATTCCAATAATAAATGTATTTTAAATCGATATTCAAAATGAATTCTCCTGCTACAAAAATATCTGGTGAATTTAGGAATAATGGGGTGTTTGAGAAAAAAACTGAATCACAGCGTTTATAATAAATTTAAGTTAGTCTTGGGCGAGTATAAGCAAATTCAAAACAAATAGTTCCAGGATTTATAGATATACTTCCAAATATATAGACACACTTTTTTATTTTCCAATGGACATCTGCTTTGTTGTCTACATCATTGATTTAAAACAGATCAAAAACAATTGAATTTATATATCTTAGAATGGCAACACAATTAGGGTTATATAATTGGTTACAATGGCTCAAACCGTCATTTCGATGAAAACCTTTGACCTTGTAGCATAAAATTTGCTGCGTATTATCGAATCCAATCTTTTATACGAAAAAAAGTTTTGCTGCTAAAGTTAATGAAAATGACAAGTTGTCTTAGAAACATAGTGTAATGTCCCTTATTCTATATTAATAAATTGTCTTTAAGATTTGTTAATTTATGAAAATATTTTGTATTGACCAAATTTAAATTTTTAAAATGCCAATAACAATTATATTGAGTTTGTTTCTCTATCATCAATGATTGTACATACGCAAATTTTATCACATGTTAAATATTTTTCCCATTAGAATATATGAATAACGAATTGACAAAATAATACAAATTTTACGTTACATTGGCGCACTAATAAAAATGTTGGTACTTTTCTGTTAACGGGGGGCGACATTCTATAGAAATTATAAAGCATATTTTGAATCTGTAAATTGTATCTAAGATATTTGATTGATCAAATATTGTATTTATTGTAGAAGAAATATATTAAACAGTTTCATAATATAAACTATGTACTAGGACAGTTAGCATTACGATGCCGAGTTCCAACCATACACAAGTTATTTCTTGGTTTACGAAAATATGATATTATAAAATTTTAAAAACTTTTACATTGAGTTTAGTTTACTATCATGAATAGTTGTACATATGCAATTTTCATCGTATGTAACATATTTATTCAATTAGATCATATCTGTAACTAATTGAAAAATAATACAAGTTTTACTTTGGCGCATTAATAAAAATTTTGGTACTTTTGTGTTAATGGGGGATTACATTCTATACAAATTATAAAGCATATTTTGAGTCGCTAAACTGTATGGAAGATATTTCATTGATCAAATATTATATTTATTTAGTACAGATATATTAAACAGTTTTATAATATAAACCAGGACCTAGGACAGCTGTTCGTTAACGTCAATACGAGCTCAAACCACGCATTATTTCTTGGTTTATGAAAATATTTTGTATTAACGAATTGTAAAATGTTGAAATGCCAATAAATATTATATGGAGTTTAGTTCACCGTCATGAATAATTGTATGCGAATTCTATCTTATCTAAAATATTTATGCAATCAGATCATACCAGTAACGAATTGACAAATGATACAAGTTTTCTGTTACACTGGCGAGCTAATAAAAATGTTGGTACTTTTCTGTTAAAGGGGGGGGGGGTACTATTCTAGATAAACTGAAAAGCATTTTTCGAGTTGCAAAACTGTATTGAAGGTATTTGATGGATCAAATATTATATTTATTTTAGTAATGTATATTAAAGAGTTTTATAATATAAATTAAGTTCTACGACAGATATACGTTAATGCCAATACGAGTTCTAATCATGCGAAAGTTATGACCGTTAATAATATAAAAACATAAAATAAAAAATATAAGCAGATTCAAAATAAATAGTTCCAGGATTTAAAGATATACTTCCAAATAAATAGACACACTTTTTTATTTTCCAATGGACATCTGCTTTGTTGTCTACATCATTGATTTAAAACAGATCAAAAACAATTGAATTTATATATCTTAGAATGGCAACACAATTAGGGTTATATAATTGGTTACAATGGCTCAAACCGTCATTTCGATGAAAACCTTTGACCTTGTAGCATAAAATTTGCTGCGTGTTATCGAATCCAATCTTTTATACGAAAAAAAGTTTTGCTGCTAAAGTTAATGAAAATGACAAGTTGTCTTAGAAACATAGTGTAATGTCCCTTATTCTATATTAATAAATTGTCTTTAAGATTTGTTAATTTATGAAAATATTTTGTATTGACCAAATTTAAATTTTTAAAATGCCAATAACAATTATATTGAGTTTGTTTCTCTATCATCAATGATTGTACATACGCAAATTTTATCACATGTTAAATATTTTTCCCATTAGAATATATGAATAACGAATTGACAAAATAATACAAATTTTACGTTACATTGGCGCACTAATAAAAATGTTGGTACTTTTCTGTTAACGGGGGGCAACATTCTATAGAAATTATAAAGCATATTTTGAATCGGTAAATTGTATCTAAGATATTTGATTGATCAAATATTGTATTTATTGTAGAAGAAATATATTAAACAGTTTCATAATATAAACTATGTACTAGGACAGTTAGCATTACGATGCCGAGTTCCAACCATACACAAGTTATTTCTTGGTTTACGAAAATATGAAATTATAAAATTTTAAAAACTTTTACATTGAGTTTAGTTTACTATCATGAATAGTTGTACATATGCAATTTTCATCGTATGTAACATATTTATTCAATTAGATCATATCTGTAACTAATTGAAAAATAATACAAGTTTTACTTTGGCGCATTAATAAAAATTTTGGTACTTTTCTGTTAATGGGGGATTACATTCTATACAAATTATAAAGCATATTTTGAGTCGCTAAACTGTATGGAAGATATTTCATTGATCAAATATTATATTTATTTAGTACAGATATATTAAACAGTTTAATAATATAAACCAGGACCTAGGACAGCTGTTCGTTAACGTCAATACGAGCTCTAACCACTCATTATTTCTTGGTTTCTGAAAATATTTTGTATTAACGAATTGCAAAATGTTGAAATGCCAATAAATATTATATAGAGTTTAGTTCACCGTCATGAATAATTGTATGCGAATTCTATCTTATCTAAAATATTTATGCAATCAGATCATACCAGTAACGAATTGTCAAATGATACAAGTTTTCTGTTACACTGGCGAGCTAATAAAATGTTGGTACTTTTCTGTTAACGGGGGGGTACTATTCTAGATAAACTGAAAAGCATTTTTCGAGTTGTAAAACTGTATTGAAGGTATTTGATGGATCAAATATTATATTTATTTTAGTAATGTATATTAAAGAGTTTTATAATATAAATTAAGTTCTACGACAGATATACGTTAATGCCAATACGAGTTCTAATCATGCGAAAGTTATGACCGTTAATAATATAAAAACATAAAATAAAAAATATAAGCAGATTCAAAATAAATAGTTCCAGGATTTAAAGATATACTTCCAAATAAATAGACACACTTTTTTATTTTCCAATGGACATCTGCTTTGTTGTCTACATCATTGATTTAAAACAGATCAAAAACAATTGAATTTATATATCTTAGAATGGCAACACAATTAGGGTTATATAATTGGTTACAATGGCTCAAACCGTCATTTCGATGAAAACCTTTGACCTTGTAGCATAAAATTTGCTGCGTGTTATCGAATCCAATCTTTTATACGAAAAAAAGTTTTGCTGCTAAAGTTAATGAAAATGACAAGTTGTCTTAGAAACATAGTGTAATGTCCCTTATTCTATATTAATAAATTGTCTTTAAGATTTGTTAATTTATGAAAATATTTTGTATTGACCAAATTTAAATTTTTAAAATGCCAATAACAATTATATTGAGTTTGTTTCTCTATCATCAATGATTGTACATACGCAAATTTTATCACATGTTAAATATTTTTCCCATTAGAATATATGAATAACGAATTGACAAAATAATACAAATTTTACGTTACATTGGCGCACTAATAAAAATGTTGGTACTTTTCTGTTAACGGGGGGCAACATTCTATAGAAATTATAAAGCATATTTTGAATCGGTAAATTGTATCTAAGATATTTGATTGATCAAATATTGTATTTATTGTAGAAGAAATATATTAAACAGTTTCATAATATAAACTATGTACTAGGACAGTTAGCATTACGATGCCGAGTTCCAACCATACACAAGTTATTTCTTGGTTTACGAAAATATGAAATTATAAAATTTTAAAAACTTTTACATTGAGTTTAGTTTACTATCATGAATAGTTGTACATATGCAATTTTCATCGTATGTAACATATTTATTCAATTAGATCATATCTGTAACTAATTGAAAAATAATACAAGTTTTACTTTGGCGCATTAATAAAAATTTTGGTACTTTTCTGTTAATGGGGGATTACATTCTATACAAATTATAAAGCATATTTTGAGTCGCTAAACTGTATGGAAGATATTTCATTGATCAAATATTATATTTATTTAGTACAGATATATTAAACAGTTTAATAATATAAACCAGGACCTAGGACAGCTGTTCGTTAACGTCAATACGAGCTCTAACCACTCATTATTTCTTGGTTTCTGAAAATATTTTGTATTAACGAATTGCAAAATGTTGAAATGCCAATAAATATTATATAGAGTTTAGTTCACCGTCATGAATAATTGTATGCGAATTCTATCTTATCTAAAATATTTATGCAATCAGATCATACCAGTAACGAATTGTCAAATGATACAAGTTTTCTGTTACACTGGCGAGCTAATAAAATGTTGGTACTTTTCTGTTAACGGGGGGGGTACTATTCTAGATAAACTGAAAAGCATTTTTCGAGTTGTAAAACTGTATTGAAGGTATTTGATGGATCAAATATTATATTTATTTTAGTAATGTATATTAAAGAGTTTTATAATATAAATTAAGTTCTACGACAGATATACGTTAATGCCAATACGAGTTCTAATCATGCGAAAGTTATGACCGTTAATAATATAAAAACATAAAATAAAAAATATAAGCAGATTCAAAATAAATAGTTCCAGGATTTAAAGATATACTTCCAAATAAATAGACACACTTTTTTATTTTCCAATGGACATCTGCTTTGTTGTCTACATCATTGATTTAAAACAGATCAAAAACAATTGAATTTATATATCTTAGAATGGCAACACAATTAGGGTTATATAATTGGTTACAATGGCTCAAACCGTCATTTCGATGAAAACCTTTGACCTTGTAGCATAAAATTTGCTGCGTGTTATCGAATCCAATCTTTTATACGAAAAAAAGTTTTGCTGCTAAAGTTAATGAAAATGACAAGTTGTCTTAGAAACATAGTGTAATGTCCCTTATTCTATATTAATAAATTGTCTTTAAGATTTGTTAATTTATGAAAATATTTTGTATTGACCAAATTTAAATTTTTAAAATGCCAATAACAATTATATTGAGTTTGTTTCTCTATCATCAATGATTGTACATACGCAAATTTTATCACATGTTAAATAATTTTCCCATTAGAATATATGAATAACGAATTGACAAAATAATACAAATTTTACGTTACATTGGCGCACTAATAAAAATGTTGGTACTTTTCTGTTAACGGGGGGCGACATTCTATAGAAATTATAAAGCATATTTTGAATCGGTAAATTGTATCTAAGATATTTGATTGATCAAATATTGTATTTATTGTAGAAGAAATATATTAAACAGTTTCATAATATAAACTATGTACTAGGACAGTTAGCATTACGATGCCGAGTTCCAACCATACACAAGTTATTTCTTGGTTTACGAAAATATGAAATTATAAAATTTTAAAAACTTTTACATTGAGTTTAGTTTACTATCATGAATAGTTGTACATATGCAATTTTCATCGTATGTAACATATTTATTCAATTAGATCATATCTGTAACTAATTGAAAAATAATACAAGTTTTACTTTGGCGCATTAATAAAAATTTTGGTACTTTTCTGTTAATGGGGGATTACATTCTATACAAATTATAAAGCATATTTTGAGTCGCTAAACTGTATGGAAGATATTTCATTGATCAAATATTATATTTATTTAGTACAGATATATTAAACAGTTTTATAATATAAACCAGGACCTAGGACAGCTGTTCGTTAACGTCAATACGAGCTCAAACCACGCATTATTTCTTGGTTTATGAAAATATTTTGTATTAACGAATTGTAAAATGTTGAAATGCAAATAAATATTATATGGAGTTTAGTTCACCGTCATGAATAATTGTATGCAAATTTTATCTTATCTAAAATATTTATGCAATCAGATCATACCAGTAACGAATTGTCAAATGATACAAGTTTTCTGTTACATTGGCGAGCTAATAAAAATGTTGGTACTTTTCTGTTAAAGGCGGGGGGGGGGGGGGGTACTATTCTAGATAAACTGAAAAGCATTTTTCGAGTTGCAAAACTGTATTGAAGGTATTTGATGGATCAAATATTATATTTATTTTAGTAATGATATATTAAAGAGTTTTATAATATAAATTATGTTCTGCTGCAGATATATGTTAATGCCAATACGAGTTCTAATGATGCGAAAGTTATGACCGTTAATAATATAAAAACATAAAATCTATCATGCCAAGCAAAAATAAAAGCTTGACTTACTTGATAGCATGCGACTCTTCCCTCAAGTTTAAATTAAATGTTTCTGTATTCCGTTGGTTATATACACAAAATTCAAATTTATTATTAAATATACTATAACACACACGTATTTAAAATTTCATGATATATATTTGACTAATTGGAGCATTTTTAGTGACATTATCTCGCCCAAACTCCCTTTTCCAAGAAAACAAATCTTGAGAATTGATTTTCTTTACTCAGTGTTTTTTCATTACCAGGTTTCATTATATTTTCTTCTAAATAACACAAAAGGCATTTATCTTAATAGTTAAATACAGTTTATTTTTATTTAATTTTAATTTTTCAAGTTTTGAGGGGTTTTCAACAAAAGGTCAATTTTATTTTTTCAAATTATGCCAAAATATAATCAACACTGGGATAATACCTGACTGCCAAATTTCAGAGAAGTCGGAAGGATAGTTTTTAATATTACATACGTTACACAAACACTCTCACACTTAGAGAAATGCAACTTATATGATTCATGTTTGAAGGTGATCAAAATGAATTAGTACATCGAAAGTTAGAATTCGAATTTTCGACATCAGAACTTCCCTATATATTATTAAACTTTGTAGGAAAGGTAACAATACATTAATAACATTTTGAAATTAAAAAATATTCAAAACAAACATAAAAGATATAAATTGTTATTCATGCATATATATATTCGTTAAAATATGAATATTAGCTGATGAGAAGAAACTGAAAAAAAAAGGATAAACACCGGAAATGTCATCAGCATTAGAAATATTGAAATATTTTATTTCACAAAGTACTAGCAGTATAAAATCAAATGAATTTCTAATAGATATATTATTCATATTATATATATATATATATATATATATATATATAAATCAATATGTTTTTAAATTTAGGATTTAAAAAATTACCACTAGTGTGTAATATTATTACAGAACAGTAAAAAAAAATTACGTTAACAATATAAACTTAATAAGAATAAAAGTTTTCGGAGTATTTAAGATCGCATTTATTTTTACACATAACTTCTGACACTACGAACATTAAAAAAGTTGGGACAATTTTCAAGAGATACACCATCCAGAGATCTAATCTTAACAGAAAATTCATAAGATAGTTTCATGAAAATAGAAATATTGAGTAATTAACTGTGAAGGAAACGGTGTTCAATCTAAAGATAAAGGTATCAAATGGAATGTACTAGCACCAAATGATAGGTAGTCATTTGAAAGATACCCCACAGCTGGACTGAAAAAAATTAAATATTAAGTAAGATGTGAAATTACTCCCACAGATCCAGTTGTTTTCACCAGAGATTATTTTTCACCGCAGTAAATAGAACGTTAATTAATAAATACGACTTTTCAGATACTGATAGCTAATAGATAACACCCAATTTAGCCTTCGCATTGCATAAACATCTTAAAATCTTCTAATATAAACAAACAATTTAGCAGTAAATAATAAAATTGGAAAATCTCCCCATGATTTAATAACACACGTATGTGAATCTTCTGACCATCACCATTCGACTTTTGATACATCTTGCTGTCTCGGTTACAGTTAGTTTTCGTACTTTATTTCTATAATTTCTGTAAGAAAATATGTTTACTATATGCATATGAAACATGAAATACTTTTACACCCTAAATTTTATAAAACATAACAAAATCCTTATATTTATGGAACTAATATGCCAATAGGCTGAGGTCAACCAACATCCTCCGGAGTGGTGTAGTATAAGTTAACAAGTTTCTAAATCTCGATAAAAGCATACTGACAACGGAGCCGTCCTAGTTAGAGTCGTACCTCACTATTTTAATGTCTGAGAACTATGAAGAGGATTTATCATATCGATTGCAGTATTTAGCATTCTTGATTCCAGAGCCCAACAACAAATTTCATCCTTCAACTAACGAGGAGAAGCAACTAAGCGTTTCTTGATTACTTTTAAAGGCGCCGGTCTCTTTAAAGGAGTTAGGAACCTTTAAAGTTTCAATATTGTCGTATAATACATGGCGTTTCACTCGTTCTTGGTCCCTGATTTTCCTTTATAAATTTCGAACTAACGGGTGCAATTCAATGAAATATGACATTGACATATATACACTGGTACATGAGAAGCGAGGCACGCGTGGCGGGCCTACTCTCTTGCCCAAAAGTAAAAATCTAATGTGGGCAGCACATGACTTTCCTTATATAATGCAATGAATTTACTACTTTTACATTAAAAAAATAGATTATTCTAATAATAGATATTTATTTTATTTCCAAGATATTGAATTTTTGTCAATGAGTCGTCATTTTCATTGATTTCGCGTCATTTTTATCCATTTGGCGAGTTTTCGTTAATTTAGAAACAATTAACATGTCGCCAATTTGGTGGCATTCCACCCAATTCGTCGCTAAAATCTCGCCAAGCGTTATGGATGGAGAAATAAGTTATTCTTACAGCAGATAAATAACTATTGGCGTTCAAATACAAAAGTATTACTCAAAGTATATTTTTCCATAAATGGAACGAGCTAGATCCACGAGAGGGATGTCACTAAATTTATCGCATGATATTACATATGAAAAGTGAACATGTTTCTCAATAGGAAATAATTATTTTTTATTTTATATGATTTTTTGATAATTTTTTTTTAATTGTGCAATATCTCGAGAACGGTTCATGCTAGCATTCTAAAATTTATGTCAATCGTTTTGTAATGAAACATTACATAAGAAATGTCTATTTTCTAAACTTTATTGGAGGTTTTGATTTATTGATGATTTTTTCAAAATTTCTCTCGAACAATTAAGGGGGGGTCTGAACATTCGATTGCGTTTAAAAACAATAGGCTTCTAGTATTTACGGGTTGTAATTTTTATATCAAATTTAGTTCGAATCGGTCCATTCGTTCGTCAGTTATCATCTCCACAGTCTCACTGACACACACACACAAATACATCACCTCAAAAATGTTCGATTCGTGATCAGGGATGCTTGAAACGTGCTCTCTCGTCAAAATATCGAATTCGAATTTTCGAGCCCGTCGCAATACTTTCCTTATACATTATTGCATATAAGGAAAATAAAAAACAGACTATTGGTCTTCCTACAGTAATGACTTATGTAAACTGTCGCAGGAGATGGGGGGATTTCAACAAGAACATGCCGAGCTTCAAAAAAGGCAAAGCTACTTCTCACATGCCAAGGTCTGTCTTCATCACATTTCATTGAATGACGTCCATTAGTTTGAAAGTTATAATATTAAATCAGGGACCGAAAGCCAGTGAAACAACCTGTATATTTCAAAGAGTTTATAATTGGAGTTAATCGCAATTTTAAAATATCCTATGTGAAAAAGTTAGGTATACATTCGAAATAAATTGATGGGGGCTACAAATGAGCATAACTCTTGTTTTTTAAATGGAAAAGTACTTAGTACCTCCCCTCGTAAGTCGATGTCCGTGATCACTATCGATATTATGAGTAAAATGGGAATTTTGGACAATGATATCCATTTATTTTTGGTAGAAATTACTTGCAAACCATTACGTCTTTAAATGATTGAGGACATGACGTGCAAAGTCGCTATTTCTCTAACATTATTAATATACTTTTTTTTTTAGTTTTTTGATTTCCGGAAATAAATATTCTAAAATTTGACGGTTCGGTGGATATCCCCAAGTAGTATTAAACCTCTAATTTTTATATATAGATTTTTTTCTCCAATTTTCACTTCAATCTCTCAGTTTGTTAGAGGTGGTCTGGCGGCCATACAGAATGGCGAATTTTGGGGGGAAATTTAAGCCGATAGGAAGACAATGTATATAAAAATAGATAGAGCTTTTAGACCAAAGAATGTCGTTCGGTGTTGATCAGGTGATTTAGAAAGTTTTAGTTGATTAGATGATTATTATAAAGTGTCCGTATTTTTTTATTATTTATTTGAACAATTCATTTTTTTCTATTATTATACATATTGACTTCTTTCTTTTTCTTCCAGTGGGTGCATCACTTCCTGCTGTCGGAAGAATTCCGTTCAGCAACAGGATTTGATGATCGCCGAAGAAAGAAGTCTGGAGAAAGAAACAGAAACAGAGAAGAAAGAAGGATTACAGAAGGAAGAGAAGAATGAAAATATGAAGGATGATTCAGTAAAGACTGAAGAGCAAATCAACGTATTGAAGAAAAAGTATTCATACGAAGGATGGGACAGGTTTAATAGAATACTGAAGGAAAGAGCAAAAGAAGAAAGAAGTATGCAGAAGCGTGAAAAGAAAGATGAGAAAAAGAAGAAGGAAGAGGAAAATAAGAAGAAAAAGCAAATTCAGAAGATGCAGGGAAATATTGCAATGATTAGAAGACCAATAAATTTGTTGAAGAAAGAAAATACATACAAAGGTTTGTATAGCCTTAATAGAGAAATGAAGGAAAGGGCAAAAGAAGAAAAGAAGATACAGAAAAATGAAGAAAATGAAAAGAAGAAACAGAAGAAAATTGACAAAAAGAATAAAAAGAAAATGAAAAAGGATGAAGAAGAAAATAGGAAAAAGATTAAACAGAAAGAAAAGGAAATGAGAAAGCGAGTAAATGCTATGATACATCGAGGAAAGTTGATAATTGATAAGGAAGAAAAACAGAAGAAGAAAGAAGCAAAGAAGGTTATTAAAGAAGAAAAGAAAACTATTGAAGAAGAAAGAAAAATACAGAAGAAGAAAGAAAAAGAAATTAGGAAGAAAATAAAGAAGGATGAAGAAGAAAATACGTTGAAAATTAAGAGGGAAGAAAAAAAGAATAAAGAAAGAGAAAAAGAAGAAAAGAAAATAATTGAAGAGGAAAAGAAACGACTTAAGAAGGAGAAAAAGAAGAAAAAGTAAAGAAAGTGTGCACCCAATGTGTTTGTTTTTTATGAATAACCTCAAAGTGATCTCAATCTCAGCACATAATTGTTGAGAGTACCCGAATATGACTTATCCCTCAATAAACATTCATTGGGGGATTACCCTTATATGTGTCGACCCACTAATAAACTGTCATTAGTGGAGTAAACCCGGATGTGTCAAATTCCTCAATAGACATTGATTGGGGGATTACCTTGATTTGACTCAACCCCCCCTAATAAACTGTCATTAGAGGGGGGAAACCCGGATTTGTCTATATCTCTTTAGTTAGAGTTACCTGTATTTGTGTCAAACATCTAACAAACTTTAGTTAGATTACTACCTGGATTTGTCATATTATTAGCCCGAAATTCGTTCAGTGAATCACTTTAATATATGTCATCATTTGATTTCTACTATTTTTATACTTGCTATTAATTTATAATTATTTATTTTCAGAAACAACTTTTTAGGCTTTACACATAATATAAGATATTCAAACGTTCAACTACATAAGCATTGTGTTTAGATTACTAAAAATCCTTGTTACTGTCTGACACTTCATAGTAAACTAATTCAATAGACGCTGACTGATTTTTTTTTATTTTAATGTATATTATATTCTCAAAATGAATGATGCTTTATGCACAGTCAAAACTGAGTTTTCAATTGATAGGGTTTTAAACTGTTCTTAGATAATACATTACTCACTAAACTCCATAAATCTACATTATGAATTTGATAAAACCCAAAAAAAATTCATATAAAAAGAGATACATCAAATAATTATCTTTTAAACAGTGAGTTGCCGTAAAACATTAAATCAATAATATTAAGTTTATATATATTTCAACATTGCTTCACTATGACTGTTAAACATAATGAAATTTATAAAATTATTTAAAATGTGAAATGACCTCACATATTATCCTAATTTGCGTTCTTATACACATATTCACACATACTTATGATATTTACATTTAGAATAATGTCACAAACAATATCATTGTGCTGCCAGATTTAGAAAATCGTAGTTTAATAGCATAACATTTTTCATGCTGTATTTCGATTGCCTTATCATTCAAAACATCACAGGTCCAGGATCTGCTGCCATTGATCGCCTTTGTCTTTCTCCGTAAGCCGCATTGTCTCTCAATACGCCATGCTCATTCAATCATGTCAAGAATACGCTCATATATTTATCATATAATAGTCTTGTTGCAAACTCATTGTTGGTTTAGATTTTTTTCTATTTCCAGAAGCTAAATGACAGACAGTTCTAATGTTCCTCTCTTTCAGATCACAATATCGATTTAAGTTAATGGGTCCTTCATTTTAATACCATATTTCTTTCAGTTTACTTAGTCTCCCTTAAACTTAGGCCATATTCCAGTTACTTCCTGATTTGCTGCCATTGAACACCTTGTTGCCACGTCAGTTGCCATGGATGTGGGTTTCACCGGTCTGGATCAATCTTCCAAGAGGATGCTTAATGTGTGGAGTCACTAGATGCAGTTCGCCACCGTTTCCCAGTTGGTTTGTCATTTGCATTTTATTCCAGGAGTTTCGGAACATAAGCTTTTTATTAGTACATTGATATTTGGCCATAGATTTGCTTCGGTTTCATTTCAGCCATTTGATGATTGATTTTGTCCAAATGCGAGACGTCAACGATATTCGGTATTCTTTGAAATAAAACAGAAGATTCTCACTCGAAAAAGTCACAGGCTTGAGTTAAAGTTACGAATGGATAAAAATATTTATTATTAAGCATCACAAAGCTATAATGGAATGGTATCAAACGATTTTGGATGTAGAAGTAGCTTCCTTCTTCAGGATAAGAATACTAGTTTAGCTACACAACTAAAGCGAAAATAAATTATTAATACATTCAAAATAGGAAAATCATGGATGTTAACTTATAAATAAATTTAATACGACATTCAGTCCTTGCAATGCTACTGGTGTAGCTAGTCCGTGTTTTTATTTTAAAGAAAGGCAGTTTTATTTTCCTTCTTTAATCTGTCAGTACCACTAATTTTAATTTTTGGTTCTTACTAACTAATGTTTTTAGCCATGGATATTACGTACCACATCTTGAGATAGTTTTTGATTAAAGTAAAACCAGGGACAAATCTCTGCTAGGGAGGTGGATAGCGATTGGATTAAAAATAATGTATTTTAGAAATTTTTTAAAAGTTAACCTGATTGTATCAATTTTTTAAAAATACCACATAATTCTCATAAATCTCTCCTACCTAAATATATCCCTTCCTTCTGAAAATTTTAAAAACATTTCATATTCCATATCTATTTCCTTTGCAATAAACTGCCTTTTAAGATATTTGTTGAACCACACAACCCCTTTACAACAATGGATGAATATTTTGACTGCATTCCAGTCAGAAATCGATAATCCTATAATTCTCAACGCAGATCCAGACCATTAGCAAGATATCATACAGCTCATAAAAATATAAAAATTAAGAATTTCGAAAATCTGGGAGAGGGGAAGAAAAAAAGTCTGTCAATAAATAAAATTTTTAAGCAAATAGAGTGGAAAATCAAACAAAAAGGACGCAGAGAACAGAAAGAGACTTGAATACCAAAGAGAGGTGGAGAAAAAGAATAAAATGCGGTACAAGTAGTTAAGTCAAAAATACCAAATGTTGCATCTTTTGAAACAATGTCGGGAGGCAGGGACTGTGAAAAACATTACTTTCGTGTATTCTTAGATGTCCAAAAAGTAATGATTAAACAATTATGGCAAAATGGTCAGAAACATGAACCACATCCAAATACAAGAAAAATGACATGCATGTATTAAGTTGAATAGAGAAAGAGTGAATAAAACAGAGACGGAAAAGTGTAAAACAAAAAAATACGTATAATGTGTCAAAAAATCGAGAGCATCGATACTAAGAGAAAAATATTCAAAACTTTTATATTTTAGTCAGTGGGGTGTGAGGGTGCTAAAAAACCCAAACTGCTGGTTCAAAAAATTATGAACAAATACACGTGAATCAATTTTTCAAGATACAACAACCTGATACAAACCCAAAATACAAGAAAAATAACACAGTTTCTACACGTTATTAAAAACAGGAAGTAACAAAATTGAGAGATTAAAACAACAAATTGTTCAAGCTAGATATAAAGTAAAAAACAATGCATTGATGTACCAAAAGTTTCTTATTTCCAGTTACTAGGAGAAAGAGGGTAGGTCGGTAGAAAAAAAAATAATTTTTCGTTTTTTCTTAGCCATACAGTTTAACGAACAAACATACATGAAATAAATATCAGAAATAGATCACTCAAACTATATACAGTAAAAATAGCTGGCCGTTTTTGGTTGATTGGTAGAAGAGGGGTATAATAAACTGCAAAGAGTGGGAATGAAAAAATCAATGAAAACATTTGAGTGGAATATAAAAAAAACTGAAAATATAGAACTCGTTAGGAATAAGAGGAATATACTATTTATGTATTTTTTTTCATTCAGTATGAAAGAGAACGGTAATAAGGCCTGTTTTAATATGTTATTTTGAGTTTCGAAAATGAATTCAACAAAAATGAAAAACAAGCATTTTCAGGTTAATGCCATTTGATTTGAAAAGGATGATCGGAAAAAAAAACGAGTTTCAAAATAAATCGAATTTGTCAAATAAATTATACAAACAGGACTAAGAGAAAAATGAAAATTTGATATCTCGAGGAAGTGGGGTTAGGAGATTAAATGTCAGTCAAAACATGAAAAGCATTTAAAATCGTAACGAATAAAACGTTAAACAAATGATAGCATTTAGACGAGAAAAATTCCCAAATGTTTCATTTTTGCAGTCACTAGTATGGTAAATGTAAGTAAGAAACCCCAGTGTCTCTTTTTTTTCTTAGCTGTCGACAAAGTAATAAACGAGCACATCTAAAATACATCAACTCAACACCAAAGCAGGTAAAATAGCTGAGATGCTTTCCTCTGATAAGCAGATGATGTGGGTACTAAACTGTGGTGGAGAGGTTTGAAATTAAAAAATAATAAAAAGTGAGGTATCAAAAAACTGAAGTAAACACAGTTTTTAATTTTGTCGTGGCTGTGAAAAAAATTATAAATAATCACTTCTGAAAAAAGCTTCAAAGATACGGCCATCCAAACCGAATACAATAAAAATATCACAGATGCTTCAGGTTCATTATAAAATAAAGGATAATAAAATGTAAGTTGGTATAAATTGAAAATTGATAAAGAGTATCCAAATGGGGTACCAAAATATCGGATCTATCCATAAGTGATAATTTCAAAGAATTTTACAAAGATAATTAGAAAAAATTACAGAACGAAAATATCTTAAACTAAATTTTTACACATATGCATCAAGCCTTTTTTCAAATATTTACTTCCAAAATGATTTTTAGTCCAATATAGAACATAATTTTTTAACTTGATTGTGTTATTTCAGTAAATGTTGATTACACTCTGAGTTTTTCGAAATTATGGAGATTAGGTCAGAATGTTATTAGGCCGGGATTCCTGTTGTAACCCTTAGCTTCTCACTTAAAAAATCCAACTAATTTTTTTATTTTACATTTATTTTTCTTGTAAAAAGACATGGGATATTATCGAAATTCTGCAATTTATATAAAGCACTAAAACCCTCCACTCCCCTGTATATCCGCGCATGCGTTAAAAAGTTTGCATTTTAATTCCACAGATCTTTTACTGAGAAATTTAATATGTCTTTTGGGGAAATGAATTTGATCATGGCATTCTTGACACACATCCTGGTACAGTAATTACAGTAATTCGAAACTGAAGCACAGAATACCAGAAAATTTCTTGCCTGATGTTAAGCTAGAAAATTTTAATCTATTTTTAAGATTTATGTTAATGAATATCGACGTACTTTGATTACATTTATTTTTTTCATCTGCGCGAATGATATTTCAAGAACCGTTTAATGAATTCTTATAAAATTTTGCATGCTTAGTAATAATATCATTGTCCAATAAGTATACTAGATAATTATATGTAACTTAAAAAAAATAGAAGAAAAAAATATGTCAAATATTCTGAAAAAAAAAATAAAATTAAAAGAAATATATGAATTTGTCCTATTAAAACTTAAAATAATTAAATAATCCTAGTATGGAAATATATTTTAAATGTTATCATCAATAAAACCTCAATCTAGTCGGATTACATCCATAAAAATTTAGTCCATGCGCGAAACAACATATTATGATTTTATCGACAGAAACACATATGTACATTATAAGCACATTTCATAAAATATTTCTCAATTTTCAATTATTTTTATTTTAAAGAAAAATTATTTTTTTCTACCTCAAAATTTCATTACAATATCATCATTAGATCTTTTTTTTTAAGTTTAAACTTCTGCTGATTATGTGACATTTTCGCATTTTAAGACTCCCATTAAGCTTTATTATAAATTAAGGTAGGGAATTTAAATAAATTGTTTAGAAGATTTATACAGAAAATTATTATGTTTATCTAGAATATTATTCACTTAAGTTAGAATTCTAATTAAAATAATGAATAAATAATACTTAGTTTAGAATACTGTAGTTAATGCATAGAGATGCTTCATTATTAAATTTTATTCCAATTTTATTACCACCGCTAAAAATCGTTAACTATCTTGAAAAACAAAACTTTGAAATCAAGAAATGCTAATAGTATTCACTAAAAACAAAATTATCCGTCGATTACGAAATATGTTAAACGCTTAAAAATCAGGAATATTCATATTGAAATATTTAGTCCCACGTGGTCTCATACAAGATATAAATGGATGTTGATACAATGCCTGAACCAACTTTTATTACTTATTTGAATTCGGACATTATAGTTTGCATTTAGAGATGATAAACAAAAAAAAAAAAATCTGACATAGGCCGAATTGTACACTGTAAAACATTTGCAAGCAAGTTATTGAAAGTTTTGGAAAAATCAGCTACCCGTAATGGGGAGAAAGTTACCTTATAATTATGATAATATAATAAAGCTTCAGCAGACGATCATTCGCTGAATATTTCAGAAATGAAGCTGAAACTTTCATGAACTCCTGTAATTGTGGCTTTTCTTATCAGATTGCCGAAATTACCAATAACGTAGCTAAAAAACATGAGCAACGGTTGCAGAATGTTTTATAGTGAAGAAAGGCTAACGGAGGGACAATAAATTCCGATCTTCATGCAGGTGACACTACTGAGTTTGAGAATCTTCTG
The DNA here is from genome assembly GCA_951213105.1 of Amaurobius ferox. Lineage (NCBI taxonomy): Eukaryota > Metazoa > Arthropoda > Arachnida > Araneae > Amaurobiidae > Amaurobius > Amaurobius ferox. Next base: position 131,389,996 of record OX578147.1, read on the forward strand.
TTTTATAATCAGTACGCATGCGTTCACTGTTGTGGGTTTTAGCAATCTTCGCGCGCCTGTTAGATCAGGGACTGGGTTTCGCGTCGGACTTCCCGGACACTGAGATAGCAATAGATTCGCATTTGCCTTTTAGGAGCTTTATTTTATTTATGTATCAGCATTTTAGTTGCTTGTCAACTTTGCCATGAACTGTAATTGTTAGTTGCGCGAGGGAGTGTCCGGGACGGGGGGAGGGGTCCCCTCCGACGAGGTCCCAACCTTATCGCGGTGGAGGGGTTTGCGTGTCCCACAGGATCCTTCACCGTGAGGGAGGAAATGATATCTTAGAAAGCTCGAAGGTAGCTAGCTTACTTTGTTAAAAGATATCATTATAAACAATAATTTTTGATTATTTGAGGCTAAAATTGCATCGAGCCAATCTGAAGCTGTTTGAACGTCCGTTTCAGACTCCCAAGTGATATTCTGGATCATGTGGGACCTGACCAAGAGGACCTCAAGAGTAATATTTGGTTTTGAAGGAACGGGACAGTGCAGAACTTTGAACGATTTCAGGCAGATGGGGAAAAAAAAAGGGAATTGCGTCTCATGTTTGGTTCTATAAACTGAATATTTGTTTGTGAATTTGTATAAACGAATTTTGAATTTCAATATTTCCTTTTATTTGCTATTCTTCTACAGATGGTGCTATACGTATCATTCAAATTTTTAACCTGCGTCCTCCTGTGACTGGTCAGTCTGACTGTTCACTACAGAGTGACATGGAACTTACATTTTTTGAAACACTGAAGCAATCTAATCTCTATCAAATCACACTCGATCTGGGTTCTAGCGGCTTTTACTTGACCACTTCTGTCCTATCATATTATGTTTAAATCCATAAATATTTCCAATAGCATTTTGGCCATCCTTATAAGCAGTATATCTTCTAAGCTTTATTTTATGAATAACCCTCCCGTTTTCATGAAGCATTTCATCAGTATGGACGTCAAAACTATCTAGAAGATCAGAAACCCTTTCATATACACTGTAAATACATCCTTCAGATAAAGTAACTTAAAAGTACAACCAATAAAAAAGGAAGTCAAATGTTTTATTGAAACACAAAATTTTTAGACCATGACTTCCCTTAAGAGATTTCTAATAGTTGCAGCACATTTTACACATATAGTCATTCCTCCATACTACTATAGGAACCATTTTGTTAGACGCAATTTTGGAAGCACAGTTCACTGGCTAGTTTTCAGATCTAAAGGGTAGGGTGTAGTCCCAGTCCCTCTGTAAGTATACATGCCGACAGTCGTTTGGTATCCACTTTGAACTCTAGCTTCTGGATAAAAACGCCTTCGTGTGCATAGAAAATCCTAATGTGAAAAGACGGCACAGCCTAAACAATGCAATGTAGTCCTATTCAAAATCTGCAAATTATCTGCCAGAACACAGTTTATTTTTTAAAAAGTTATATGTCTTCATCTCACAAGGCAGTCCGAGATTCTTCATTTAACAAAAGAAATGTGAGAACATACTTTTAACATATAAAATGAAATTAAGACTCATAAAAGTGATAAAATGTCTGTCACGCGCGCGTATTGAATTTAACTTCAAACAACAGAAGTTCTCTAAAGTTGATCATAACATTTCAGAGAGTTCGATCGCTAGATATTATTAAATAATATTGCTTACTTATGTAAGCAAAATTTAATGAGCGATGGAGATCTGATCTTCCTAATTGATTTTCACCCTAAATTCAAACAGTTGCTGTTGCCAATTAACACATTAAATTTATCAACTCGATTATATAATTAATGATTAAATATGTAGATATCATTAAAAATAACTGAACCGATTTTATGTAAATTTAATACATGGAATTAAATATCTGTTATCACTTATATTATAATCAAATACATTAAAACGTAAAACAGTTGGACCCATTTAATCGGGTAACGGGTATTTGCATACCCCGCTTAAATTCATAGAATATTGTGGAACAAAAACGAACCCCATAGGATTAGTATTAGACATAGTAGCAATACTCGGTCAAATGCATAAAAGCTTAGTCAATAAACTCATGAATTTCAGTTTTAGTGTTGGAAGACATGGGAGGAAAAGCGATAAATTGCCAAACTGGGCAACATCCGGTTTTAACCAATGTAGTACAAAAGGTATATGCGTAATAAATAAAAATACTATATCATGTATATACTAATAAATTACTACTAACCATGCGTCTAACTGCAAATTGTTATACTTTTTTATATTCATTATCTTCATAGTATATAATCAAGAGGGATATTAATATGTGTATCCATTTAATCGTATACCCTGCTTAATCGCATACCATAAAGTTGAACCAAGAGTATATAATTAAGCGGAAACAACTGTATCGGTTTATAGGTAAAATATCTTTAAATACTGTGCCATTCTGTCTCAGACAGATTTTGATTTATTAAAGTCGGAAACTATAATTATTTAAAATGAGAATATATTAGCTCTTTTTAGATTATCTTTGTAAAAAACTCATTAAACCTCTTTCTATTAATATCTTAATATATCAAGCCTTCATGCTCTTATGCACGTAACCTTTTATTTAAAAAATTTTTTTAGTAAAACCAATTATTGAAGTATTTTCCCTTATAAATATTTAAACGCAGATTACGAGTCTTCCATATTTGTTTTCGCTTCACGTAATTCCCGACCTGTCATTCATTCCCCCTTTATCCCACCCTGAATCAGAAATCGATACATACTTGCAACTGATCAATGTGTTAACGATCAAATGAAGAACGATTTGTTCCTAAACTACTGTTTTGTGAAAATTTCAATATCAACGAAATATCATGCTAGTGAATTTAATTTTTCTGACAGATTACTTACGTTACAGTATAAATAAATAAAAAATCTGATGTGGGCAGCACATGACTTTCCTTATATAATGCAATGAATTTACTACTTTTACATTAAAAAAAATGTTATTCTTATAGTAGATACTTATATTATTTCGAAGACATTGAATTTTCATCAAAGAATCGTCATGTTCATTGATTTAGCGCCATTTTTATCCATTTGGCGAGTTTTTCGTTAATTTAGCAGCATTTAAAAAGCCGCCAAGTTTGCGACATTTCACCAAATTCTTCCTCAAAATCTCGCCAAGCGTTATGGATGGAAAGATAAGTTATTCTTACAGCAAATCAGCAGATAAATGACTATTGCCGTTCAAATACAAAAGTATTACCCATAGCATCTTTTTTCATGAATCAAACGAGCTAGATCCACGAGAATGATGTAACGAAATTTATCGCATGGTGTTACATATGAAAAATGAACATGTTTCTCAATACGAATTTTTTTTTTTATTTTATATGACTATTTGATAATTTAAAAAAAAATGTGCAACATCTCGAAAACGGTTCATGTTAGCGTTCTAAAATTTATGTTAATCGCTTTCAAATGAAAAATTACATAAGAAATGTCTATTTGCGTAACTTTATTAGCAATTTTGATTTTATGATGTTTTCAAAATTTCATTCGAAAATTTAGGGGGGTTCTGAACATTCGATTGTTTATAAAAACAATAGGCTTCCAATGCTTACGGATTGTAATTTTTGTACTAAATTTCACTCGAATCGGTCCATTCGTTCGTCAGTTATCGTCAGACACACACACACACACACACACACACATCACCTCAAAAATGTTCGATGAGTGATCAGGGATGTTTGAAACGTGCTCTCCCGTCGAAAACTCGAATTTTCGACCCCGTCACAATGCTTTTCTTCCGATCGCCCAATTAACTGCTCAAGTCTTCGGATGAGTCGGACGGCCTGGGTCTTCAACAATAATTTCCTAATACATTATTGTATATAAGGAAAGTAATAAACTCTCTTTTGCCACACAATAGATATAATTGCATCTTATATATGGAGGTATAATAGTACTGGAAGAGGCTGTTTAGTTGGGCCTGATTAGTCCACAGCCCCAGTAGATAACTGATTACATTTAACTATATTAGTTTTGTTTTCGTTTCAAATTGCAATATCGTGAAAAGACACCTCATACAGCAATAACAGCTTCTACATTGAGTTGCGTTGAATTAAAGATGTTTCAATATCGTCCAGGGGAACAGCTTGCTAGACTGCTTCTTTGAGTACCCAGAGCTTATTTGTGATGGATGGTGGAGGTGGGTAGTAGCTCAGCAACTTTCATGACAGCAGAGTTGCTTAGCTGCCATGTGCCAGACTAGGATATGTATGGCTAAGGTAAGAATATTAAGTTCGATCAAGGTGTTCGATCAAGGATATGTATGGCTAAGGTAAGAATATTAAGTTCATCATACGATCGATCAGGAATAAGAATATCAAGTTCAAGGCAAGAATATTTAAGTTCATCATAAAGCAAGTCCATCTTATGTTCGAACGCAAGTTCATCTTGAGTTCGAATTCAAGTTCATCATAAGTTCAATCAGGGATATATCTGGTAAAGGTATCTTCTATGCGTGGAAGTGGTTTTCTGGATATTTCAGGCAACATGTGGGATACTATTGTCTAGGTAGAATAAACTCTGAAAGATGGTTATCATATTTGCTTCTAAAATATCTCCAGTGTATCTCTAGGTGTTGAGGAATCCCTTAATTCACATCAGGAAATTTGGCAAATCAGTGGATACTCAAACCACGACCCTTGGTGTTAAGCCGATGTGACATTATAAACTGCTATTTGCCATGGTATCTAATAACACGTGTGCTATCATCATGATGCAGCAAGTTTAATGGTGACTTGTCAAAAAACGTAGCATGTTTCCAATCACCACGGCAGTCGGCAATAGCTATATTGGATATACCATTGTAGGCTGATGCATCTGTGGTTCAGGTGAAAGGAATTCACAGCTTTGGTCTCTAAAGTGACCACTTATGTGTTAAGCACACAACGACGTCTGCACTAGAGGAGAAAGTCTAATATGTGACAGTGTTCCACTGCTACGATAACACAGTGGATTACGATAACACAGTGGATGTCGCTGTGCGATGGGTCACTGCCATATGGAAGATGTGATTATCATCCTGTACAGTTATACTGATTTTTGTACAGTTCCCGGATTTTTGTGGGTCCAAGTATCAGTTGCCTATTGACGCCACATTTTCAATCGTATTTTGTCCAGTACGAATGGCAATTTCATTGATTGTAAACGTGTTATTACACGGAACAATTCCTTCCAGCAATTTTTCAGCAACACCATGCAGTTCAGTGGGGAGAAATCTGGACACCGAATTACAACAATTTTTCCGAACTCAGCAATAGAAATTGCTCAATTTCTAAGCGCAAACCAATTTGAGGACGATAAGATTGGAAGTCACTCGGGCCCGCCTTTTTCTTTCTCATTTGCATTAAATATGGCGATCGTGACTGCAAGCACATTAGAAGCAGCTCAACTACGTTGGAATCTGGAGGAGGAAAAAAAATAATAGAACTTGTACCAAATTATAGACATCTGTGGGATATAAAAGATCCAAATTATACGAAAAAAACACACTAAAGAGCGCTTCCTGGAAAGAAATCGGATACTTTAGAGAGAAGGGGTCTAAAGTATGATTGACGGGCGGAATTGCTGAAATTCGGAAATGAAAATTTCCCTGTTTATGTAATAACACTGTAAGAAAATATCTCTTCTATCATCCCATCGATTCTATCTAACAAATCCATCAGGTGTTTGTTCCCAATGCAACCTTCTTAGATGACGGAGCTTAATGAGACCCAAGAAACTCATTTTCAACTCAACGATGTCTTTCTATGCATCACCTTGTTCGTGCCATCTAGTTATACCCAAGATTGGTTCATAGGGCGCCGTTTCAAAACCCCATGCGTAATTTTGCTGACACTATAATCATTTGCATGTTTCATTCTATTGTACATGTATTATGGGTTTCAGGCTAATAAAATTAGCTTTTCACTTATACATCAAATTGTATTTAAATTGTGTGTTGCCATACATCCAATGAACCGATGATTAGTACTTTTATTAAAGGAATCAATTATTCCAAGTGTCTTCAAATTATCTAGCTTACAGTACTTTTTCTAGTTTCTAATTTTCTAATATTTCATCGATTGCAAAGAAATCAAAATCAGTATCTTGCTGCAGAAGTGAACATTATTCCATGTTCATTGTGATGTCCGTCATAAAAACATTTTATACAAATGGGAATTACACTTTCATCCAAACAAAAATTTGGTAAAGATTCCAAATTAAAAAACTATAATAAGAGGATATATTGTTCTAAATAAAGTCCCAAGGGAAAAAAACAAACATGTCTAGTGAATAATTGAGTCAAAGAATTGGACTGTGAGTCACCTTACTCCTAGAAACGGATATATCAATAGTCCTTGTCAACATAATTCGATATCGTATCGGAGATTATAGAAGCTGAAAGATCTTGCAGGCATCCCTTCCTTTTACATTAACAGTGATCTCTGGCTTGTCATTCCTTTTATTAGATATATACTAGATCTTCTACTGGATTACTTTATTTTTATTCCTTTATATGATTTTTATCAGATTATTTTCTTATTTTTTATATGTGCTATAGTTTGAAGACAGTATAGTTTCTAATTTAATTTTGGGTTGAAAGTGGAAGCTTTTTAAGAGAACGGTGGACGTTAAAATCGAACTTTAAAATTTTTGATCTAATTAAATGCATTTTTTGTACATATACTAAATATATCGTACGTTTAATAAATATATAAAAAACAATTTCGAAGTAGTTTCATTTCTTAATTTATAAAGAAATACAATTTTATATCTTAAATTTTAAAATGCCTTCCTGTGAACCAATTTTTAATTTTTTTTTTCCAATTTCACATTATGTCGATTTAAGAGTACTATGAACAAATTTGTCCATTAAATTCTGAATCAATCTTTAGATTATTTTAAAAAATATTTATATTCCTAAATTGAATGCGTTTTTTATCAAATTTTAGCTATATAGATTAATTTTAGCTATCAGATTTACTACACATGTATGTCACTTATGGTTTCGGATTCAAAACTACATGCATAATTCCATTGTTATAATTTACACTCACACACTATATATATATATATAATGATATTTTTGATATTTTTATTGCTATTGAATGTTTCTTTCGTTTTAATTTTTCTAATAACTACACGTTATATATATATATATATATATATATATATATATATATATATATATATATATATATATATATATATATATATATATATAACGTGTAGTTATTATTAGAAAAATTAAAACGAAAGAAACATTTAATAGCAATAAAAATATTAAAAATATCATTTTGAGAAAACGTACATTTAAAGTACACTTTTCAAAACTATTTTTAGTGCTACGATCTTCACATCTTCATAATTTTGAAAGTAAATATTCGATTTGAATGCAGTATTTTGTAATCCATGTAAGATAATGAGTTCAATAACATTCTGTTCAAGTTATTTTTTACATAATTTTGTCGAGTGTTGTTCATTTAAGAGTCTACTGTTCATATAAGACAGACAATTTCCTGTGTAGATAATATCTCATAAACTTATGGAGTGATTCAAAAGAGATTTTGTATAAATTTTACAATCAGTTAATAAATACTGCAAGCCAATATACATTAAACAAAATCGAGTGTTCGAAACATCTCCAAATTTTCGAAACAAGTTTTGATAATTCCATTAAAAAATCTAAACCTTCAATACTGTTACATAAATAATAATTTCCTATGTAATTTCTCATTAAAATCGATTGACCTAAACTTTAGAAAGAAAGCGCATACTATTCTCGAGATATTGTACATTTTTTAAGTAATTGTACAAAACAATCACAAAGTTATCACAAAGTTATAAAATGTATTAACTATTGTAAAATATGTTCACTTTTCATATGTAATATTTTGCGATGCATTTATTAACATCATTCTCGTGGATCTAGCTCATCCTATTCAAGAGAGAAGATACTTTGGGTACTAGTTTTGTATCTTGGCGATTTACACACACACACACAATTCATTGATAGTTATTTATCGACTATAAGAATATCTTAGTCTTTGTTCCGTGACGTTGGGCGAAATTTTGGTTATTAGTTTGGCGGAATGTCGGCAACTTGGTGATTTCTTTTTGCCAAATTAATGAAGATGTCGCGAAATTAATAAAATTGATGATTCAATAAAATGACGACTAATTGATAAAAATTCGAAATCTTGGAAAAAGTATAAGAATCTACTATAAAAATAACATATTTCTCCGTCCATAATGTTTGGCGAAATTCGATAAACTTGTCGAAATATCGCCAACTTGGCGAGTTTTTTAATGTTGCAAAATTGGCGAATATGCCGCCAATTTGATAAAAATGACTCTAAATAAATAAAAATGACGACTAATTGAAAAAAAAATTCAATATCTTGGAAATACTATAAGAATTTTATATAAAAATAACCCTGTCCGCACTTCATATTGGGTAAAAAATTTAGCAAAATATTGCCAATTTAGCGTCTTTTTGTAAATGTTGCCAAATTGACGAAAATGTCGCAAATGTGATAAAAATGTCACGAAATGGATAATACTGACATTAAAGGCAGGTAATATTTTGCAAATTTCGAAATCCAACATACAACGGTCTCACCATGTAGAAATGCTCGTCTGTTTTTTGTGTGTGACTCTTGACGATACATTTGGTGCACTTGGCGAATAATCTAGCGAAATATGGCCAACTTCACAATATCTCGCCCTAGACTGACAAGAATTCCGTCAAAATTGCAAATATGAAGCCAAAATAACGAAATTGATGAATTAAATATTAAAATATATTTATATATGTAATATATTACTTATTGAGGATGCTATCAATATTGATAATTGTCAATGCTGCTTTACATATAAGTTAATCAGGTACTTTGAAATAGTTTTACATGTTGTCATCCGTTAAAGCGCCAAATGTACAATTCAGCGTAAAAAACGCTGAGTCGTTGATTTTATACATCATTTTTTCACTGTAAAAAAAATAAATTCATTGCATTGTATAAGGGAAGTCATGTGCTGCCAATATCAGATTATTTATAAATGTGGTCAGTATTCATTAAAAACAAACGTAAAAAATTACTAAAATATATTTCTTTTCTTTATAAAAATGTTTATTATATTTGAAATTTCTTTGCAATGTAAGCTTGTTATAGGAAGATATAATGCGATATTATATTGGTTAAATTCATGCAATATTGTATCTATATACTATATGCTCACATCCACACCTCACACACACAGATAAATATACACACAAAGAAGCAGAAATATTTCTAGAACGAATGCCCTGGTTCTAAATAAGCGTCAACTACGTATAAATAGTTAAATGCATAATACATTTGAACACAATTTCAAATGACTTTAATCCGAAAATTGCAAGGATCAAATTCTCACGTGCTCTCCGAAACAGCAAAACATGCGGCGCTTAAATTTTCTCTCTCTCTCACTCACTCACACACACACACACACACACACACACACACACACACACACACACAGACATGTCCCATTATTAAGTAAAAAGAAAACGTTACAAGAATTCCCAGAACAGACACATTTTGTCGCCCTCCAAAAAATTAAAATCTTCCTCAACTAAAAATTTCACACCATTCCGAATCCATGCCCACAGCACAAAATGTATGTTTTATAGCGTGTCCCTTTCGCACTATAACCCAAATTTATACAAAGAAAAGTGTTCTTATAAGTCACAATAGACAATTTCTCACGTCGTAGGGGGGCTACATAATGACGTCATCCAGGAATGACAACAACCCAAGACTAGACAGGAAAGGGTATGATTTGTGACTATCACCATCCGCGGATATAATGTTGTACGAAGAGGAAGAGATGATATAAGGGAAGGCAAACTTTGCAGACAGAAATGACAAATTATATATACTGTCACTAAATTGGTGAAATATCCGGAGTAAAAATCTCCCCTCTACTTTCTCATACATTCATATACCATATTTTTCAGGACTATTTGTATCGCAAGTCTTGCTACAAGAAACCTGATATGGGCAGCACAGGACTTTCGCTACAGACTTAAATTCATTTTCTGTTTATTTTTTTAATAATTTATTAAATTGATTTTTATTGTGCAAAATAACACTCTTGCTTACTTGAAATGACACTAAATTTGCACTTTTATTTCAATTTTCGTTTTCATTTGGTAACTGAACATATTTTCAAAGGCGGCGCAGCAAAAATCAGAAAAATAATTAAAATATCTCGGGAATGGTTTATCGTAGAGTAACGGGGTTAGTCTTATTCTTTTTATCGTCAAATATTACCTACAGAAAAGCATTTAATTGATATATTTGAGCATAAATAATCTTCTGTTTTAAATTTTGCTGATTTTTAAGGATACTTATCTACCAAATTTTATAAAGCATAAACAGTCTTTTGTTTCATATTCTGATGATTTTTTTAAGGGGTACTTTTTTACCAAATTTTGCTGAGCATAGATAGTCTTTTGTTTTAGAATTCCATGATTTTTTAAAGAGCACTTATCTATCAAATTTTGTTGAGCATGAATAGTCTTTAATTTTAGATCGTGATGATTTTTAAGAATTTTGAATTAATTAATCTTTATGATTTGTATTTCGAATAATACTAAAATCTAATCAGCACCTGAGTAATCATACAATGAAATTTGGTCAATTATAGTTTGAATTAAAGTAGATACATGCATTGCACATACAGACATACACACACACACAGACATACACACACACACACACAGACATACACACTCACACAGACTTACAGACATACACATACACACACACACACACAGAAAGAGAGAGACTTACACGCAGAGAGACACATACCCATACGTCAAGTTATAAATAGTTTTTTTTTGTATTCTAGCGGTCTCAAAATGTGTAGATTCGAAAACTCGATTTGCAACATGATTCCACGTCATTTCTTACACATTACCATGTAATTGAAGGGAAAGTAAAAAAATATGTTTTTCATTTGCTTTCCTTTTCCAGTTATTTGTTTAACATTTTAAATAAACTTTCGTAATTATTTCCAAGTTGACAACAGGTCTATACTGAAATTGAATAATTCCTCTATAATATATATTAATTTAATACCAATTGCATCCATATCGAAATACAAATTATCCTTTTTTTAACATCGACATCTTTAAAATATTACTCTGCAATTCTTCAAAAGTATCTTTTTCCAAAGTGCAACAATTCAACGACGCTGAAGGATTCATTTTGCTGATGTTTGCACTATACAATATTTTGATACAATTAACATGATTCGCTTTTCAAACTATTAACTTTCCCTTATATACTATATGCTACTCTCACTATGCCAAATACCTTTAATAAAATTAATTTCCGAGCTGTAATTTCAATCGTTTTTAGAATGCCTAACATCGTAATCTGGAATGAAGAACGATTTCGATTTACACACTGCATCTATCAGCCAATGGTCCTACCGTGCTGAAAACACCGGTTCTCGTTAGATCACCGAAGTCAAGCAGTATCGGGCGCGTTTAGTACTTGGGTGGGTGACCACCTGGGAACACCGCGTGCTGTTGGCACATTTCGAGCGCGGTAGCCTGGTGGTTTGCGCGCTGGATTTGCACGCTGCCACAACTGTCGCAGTGTTCATGCGGAGTACGATCACGTTAAACATGTGGGTCCGTAAGTCCCTCCGAGAGGTTGGTGGTAGGGAATGGACGGTACGGTCCCTGTGGATGCCTCCCCACTGGGTTCCGGTCTAAATTTGGTGGCACTTGCCGGCCGTCCAAACAGTTACCTTACACCTTCCTGGTAATTTTGTCCTTTTGTTTTTTTTTGTTTTTTGCCTCGTCTTTGTCCCGTTTTTGTTGGCCTTGTTTGTCCTGTTTTGGCCGTTGGTTGCTTATGCAATGTTTTTCTTCGTATTTAAGTTTTTTGTATTATATTCTTGTAATTTTCCCCTGTCTTCATCAAATTATATATCACTTTTTCAACATATCACTAAATATCATATATTATATAATTACACTCATATATTTTAATACTGTCATCAAATATCATGTTTTATATCAAGTCATCTTGCTAAATATCATGTCATCTATATTTAATCATGTCATCTAATCATCAAAATGTTAACTCATCATCACCTCTTTGTACATCTCCTTGTAACCTCAATGTATATTTTTTGAAACTTAAATAAACTTTGCCCCAGACCGTCGGACCTTGGCCGCCCCGGGAGTTGGCTTCTGCTAACTCTTTTCCCGGCCGTCCAATTAGATGCTCAAGTCCTCAGGATGAGTCGGACGGTCTGGGTCTTCTACACCTTCCTGGTAGGTCGGACGGTCTGGGTCTCAACAACAGCAACACTCCATCTATCGATATCGTTGGTTCAAGTTCGCTAATTTTAGAAGTTTTTATCACTAAAGTACTATAATATAGATAACGTGTAATCGTAGTTAAACATACAGTGTCCATTAGCATCACTTATTGTTTAACGTTGGTACATTCTTAAAATAGTATTAACTGGGATAATGGAACTAAGTAAATATTATCATATTAGCTAAATGCTGTTGAAAATCAACGATTTTATAATAAGCAATCCTCAAAGTAAATTTTTGAATAATTCGCGTTTCACATTTATTCGACAAGAAGAATATATTGGTATGCTGCGATCTTTTAATTTAAAAAAATTATATTAATTGAATCTGTTTGATTAATTTTTATAAGTTTTGTCGTTTCAGTAGTTCTGCGTATGGTATAAATCTGTATGCAGTATGAATGCATTTTAAATTGTATCTGAGATATTATTGTGTGAACTATATGGACCTTTTCCCAAAGGAGAAAAAAAAATTACGTCATCCTTCTGAATTAATTTTAAACAATCAATTTTAATTTTCTAAAAAGGATTATGCCAAACTTGGAAGTTTCAACAATTAAAATTCACAGACACCAAAAACCATTGTTGAAATTCGATTTCTCTACAATGGAACATTTGAAACAATATGAAAAGGGTAAAACTTTTTAAACAATATATGATTTCAGAGAAATTTTGAAAGTGCTAGTTTGCTTAAAATATATCTCTGGGCGATAAAAATTGCGAATTTAAGATTAAAGTCTAAAAGTTGTTAATTTTGGACTTAATTTTGTTGGATCGTGTATATCTGACACATTGTGATCGTTATGGAAGACGATAGAGAACAGGACCGTATAAGATCTGTGGAAAGGTCAAGAAGGATTGATGATATAAGAGAGCAGCGAAGAAGAAATGTCATTTGTGGCATATCGTTTCGAATGGAGATTAGTAGATACGTCATTGATATTCTTGAAAGTAAGAGCTACCAGTTTGTTAAAAATTTAGGAAATGGATCGTTTGGTGACGTTGTCTTGATGAGAAAGCCCGTTACCAGAAAGGAAGTAGCCCTGAAAATCGTAACATCGGACAGACTTTCGGAGAACGAAATAAGTCTTTGGCCTCGCCTGAAACATCCCCACATCATGCGCTTGCAGCAGATAATGGTGATCAACTCGGCGGAAGCTTGTGTTTTTGAGATGGAACCCCAGGAATGTTCTATGTTTCATCGGGTAAATAGCAACGGTTTCAGAACAGATCCGTTGTCAATCCAAAAGCTGCGAATTTGGTTCATCCACATCCTGAGTGGACTGCAGTACCTCCATAGCAAAAAACTGTGCCATTTGGATTTGAAATTAGACAATGTCTTAATCAGCAGCCAGCAAACGGCTGCCATCTGTGATTTCACCTTTATTAACACCTCGGTTATCCCTGCCACCATGTAAGTTGTAGTCATTCAACATAATTTTTATATTTAAATATAGAAACACGTAAAATAATCAAACGGACTATGAACAAGTATAAAGGAAATAATCTATCTTTTTTTATAATTATACGTACACCATTTGTATCACGAATGCAATTACTCTTCATGGCCGCAGTAAAAATGTCTAGTAATGATCCAAGTTTCAAAATATCGTCTTTTAGAACTTTTATAAGATCTAATTTAAAATAAAACTATCTATGTCATAGAAAATAAAATTATCTATGTCATGGAAAATAAAATTATCAATAAGACGTATACAATTACAAAGCACGTTAAGAGAAAGTTAGCTCTACTCGTTGCTTCGAATCTATTTTCTGCAACATTATCATTATGTAAATTTATAGGGGCTTTCTGTTACATCCAGGTTGGAGGATAAATTTCTGTCCTTTCACCCCGAAAAATTAAACAGATACCTCATAAAGGTACTGTAGATATATTATTTGATCCATCTGTATCCCTCCCCTCCACACCATTGTAACATACGATTAACTCTATCACATTCGGGGCTAGAGTCAAAACGGCGTCCTCTCAAATAAAGCGAACGAAAGCAACACGTATACTAAACCTGAATGAGAATCGAAATAAATACATATTAAACTGCGGATTCAGACAGTGTTTTGGATGACATATTCCTGTGGATGTCTTTCGAGATCTTTCTTTATCAGGAAGTTCAGACGCGAGTCATAAAAATTATACGTAGGTGGTTCAAAAAGTAAGGTAATAAGAGCGCTCATGAGTGCACAAATTTGGTGTGCGAATTAAATTCCAAGTCTAGATAAGGTGTCGTGTTGTTGCATGACAAGGCTCGATCGCATAAAGCCTCGGTTACACGTGATTTGGTACAGCGTTTTCGATGGAATGTACTGGAGCACCCACCCTACAGCCCGGATCTCGCACCAAGCGATTTTCATCTCTTCGGACTGTTGAGGAATGATCTGGCAGGTCACCATTTCACAACCGATGCCGAAGTTCAGGAAGCTGTCGTTGAGTGGCTTCCGCAACTTGAACCCTGATTTCTTCTATGCTGGTTTCGATAGATTGGTTTATCGATGGAACAAATGTTTCTATAACCATGGTGACTATGTGGAAAAATAATATGTACCAGTGCCCTGCTAACTTTGTGTATCTCTTTGATTTCGTGAATAAACCTTTTCTCTCACAGGATTTGTTACCTTACTTTTTGAACCACCCTCGTACTTTGAAACTCAAGATAAGAGAGGTGGTGTAAGGAAGACACATTTTTAAGATACAGAGCGATTTTTACAAAGGGATTACTGAGAATTCATATTCTTAAGGTTATTTGAACAGCACTGTGCTGGAGATATCTTTCGCTGACCGTTGCAATGTTCGCCTAGCATGCTTTGGTCTCAGTTTCTTTCTCCGCCATGACCAAACTTATTAATACTCTCCTTGTAGTACCTTACTTGGGCACTGTAACTGAATCTTTCATTTTGTTCCAGCTACGGGATACCTTTGCTTTTCAGACCTCCAGAGGCGTGCATCAGTCGGGGAAGCCAGATACCCGTGGAAGGCGTGCCCGCCGACATGTGGACGATGGGCATACTTGTTATAATGTCACTTACCGGAAACACAATTATGAGAAAAATTGCCAGACGTCCGCCATCTTGGACGCTTTATACATATCCTGCCTTATATACAATCCTACAGGTGAGATTTACTTACTGGGTACTCATACATAGTGTTGTGATATGTTTCCATGATTTGTGGGTGTATTCTCAGGGTGCACGAATGAATTTGAAGATCAGGATAACTTCCCTAGTAACCACCCAATATTGACCCAATTTTGGTTTATTATTAGCTCCAGTACTGGACCAATATGAAAGAGTGGACTTTTTCGCGGAATTGACCCAATATTTGCTTAAAAGTATTGGAACAATATTACGCCAATATTTCTGATGTGACACCAATCTTGGCGTAATGTTGTAATGAAAGTATGCATTAACCAATATTAGAGGTCAACATAACCGTAATATTTGCTCAATATTGGAATTACATTGGAAATATTTCAAATCTAATACCAAGATATGCAATTTGGACCAATATTAAATGCTACTAGGGTTAATGTTTATTCAGAGCGGTAATGAACAGGAACAAAATACAATTAACAACTAGTAGTTACCCATATGGCATATGTCAAAAAATGGTCGTCATATATAATAGAGCGAAATCACAAAAAAAAAAAGTCTCAATCTCAAAACGATGAAATATTCACATTTTAGAGTTTCTGTATTATCACATATCATTCCACTTAGAAGAATAGTTCGCCAATTATATGTGTAACGCGCAAGAAGAACGCCGATTTATGACTAAGCAATATGAGTGGGAAGGCATTCAAAAAATATGAATGCCATAATTTAGGAATCCCGACTCCTAGGGAAATAATAGAGAATTTTTTCGCCTCACAACAGTCGGGAATTTTTAATCATATTTTTGAAAATTTTGTATACTTCATGTACACTATGTGACAGTGAAAATGAGACACCGAGGAGTGGGGAGAAAGTAATGAAAATCGACAAACAACAACGAACAATAAGTGTTGTTTATTGCAACATGTTACACCTATACACTGAGCGCTAACACCGTCTGATCAGTAGGTTGAAGACCCAGACCGTCCGACTCGTCCAGAGGACTACTCTGATCAGTAGGTTGTAGGACCACCTCGGGCGGCGATACAGGCAGCAACACGTCTAGGTACAGAGTCAATGAGCATGCGGATGATGTCCTGAGGGATAGCTATCTATTCCCTGTCAACCATTTGCCAGAGTTCGTCTTCTGAATGCGGCGGTGGCAGCACACGCAAACGACGTCCAATCAAGTCCCAGACGTGTTCGATTGGTGAGAGATCAGGGGAGACTGGTGGCCAGAGAAGCACCTGTATATTTTTGCTGTGCATGTTGGTTAATGCATCCCGTGTGTGATCGAGACTTATCCTGCTGTTTAATGGTATTGAGAACCTCCTGAAGGAAGAGTAGTGTTACCGGCCGCAGCACGTCATCCACGTATGATGGGCCGTCATAGTGCCCTCAATACGGACCAGAGATAATTTTCTATCGTAGGCGATGGCGTCCCAAACCATGATGCCGCGGTGTGGCGTTCCACAGATGTGGCAGGATTGGACCTGTCACCACTTCGACGCCAAACTCGCACACAGCGACTGTCACTGCTAAAACAGAAGCGTGACTCATCTGAGAACACGACCCTGTGCCATCCCGCTGCCCACGTGGCTCTATTCCGACACCATTGCAAACGGAAGCGTCTGTGCTGTTGGGTCAATGACAGCCTTCTTAATGGGCACCATGAGTGCAGGTCGCCGGCGACCTATCGGCGAATAATGGTCCTAGTCACTATGGGAGTATTAATGGTGTCCTTCGCGTCCTGCTAAAAGGCGATAGAATTGGCCTGCGGAGGCCGCCAACTCTTGCCTGAGGGTGCGTTTGTTCACGCATGATGACATCGCTCTGGCCGTACCGGCACCCCCCGAAACGTAGCACATTCCCTTGTTCCAACCATCTTCTCAACAGCCGGTGTACCGTGGATGCGTGTAGGTGGCTGTCCACTGAGATTTGTTGTATGGACCAATCTGCTCTTTTGAGTCCAATCACCATACCCCTCGTGAAATCGTCTGTCTGCTGCAACTGCCTCGGTTGGCGGCGGATTCTCTGCTACTGCACGTTTCCTCTGAGACAAAAAAAATTGCAAAATGATTTCGCTGGCAGACATAGCGGCGCGACTATTGCCGATTCTGCAGGTTCCTTCCCTCATATCTCACTCAACGTGGGCGGACAGCTGAGCATTTCGCATCATTTACTTAACACGGTAAGCTGCGTCTACCCTGCAATTTGCATAATATTCTGACTACTCCTTTTTGATGTCTCATTTTCACTACGTAGTGTAAAAATGTTAAAATTTTCACCTTTCTGGTAGGTCGACCGGTCTGGGTCTCACCAACAACAACTGTCACATAGTGTATTATTACCATAAGCAAGTACTATTCAAAGCGAGAATTACTTATAGAATTTTAATTGCTTTGTTTTTATAACGTTTTCAGATATTTTTGGTGGGGAGCAGGTGAAGAAGAAAACTACAATTTCTTGGTTTAACCTACCTGTGTAAATCAGAATATTCGTCAATAAAAAATAACATTAAGACCGCTGTATCAACCACATTAATGCTATATTTAAAATATGGCTCTTATTTAACATATTTTTTACAAATTGCAATAAGATCTTGTGGTTAATAGGTGGTGGGTTTCAGGAGAGAATTTTGAAAACAAGCCTGTCATATTTTATGGTTTAAGGATTGTTTTCGTGAATCCAGTTTAATACTATCACAAAAATTTTTGGTTTTAATTAAGCACATTATTTCTAAAACGTATATTTAAATTGATAAAATTATATTGTTCTTTTCAAAGACGATACAATTTATTCAATATATTTTTTTAACACTTTACAACTGAGTTGAAAAGTGTTTATGACTTTGTTCATTCTTTCTGTCTGTCTGTCTGTCCGTTAGCACGATAACTGCCGTAAAAATGACTTAATCAAAATGAAATTTTAGTATGTTGTTCAGACGGTCTGTTGGACCTATGGGAATATAAATGAATAATATCAGCCAATTAGTTTTGGATTGAACCCGGGTTGAAAAAATGAAATACATTGAATCCTATGGGACCTAATTCTTCAAACATTTTTTAAGCGGATTTAAAATTCACAAATTGCTTCGAAAATTTTAGGTAATATTCAAATTGTTCCATAAAATATATAAAAAAAAATTCAGCGAAATATATTCAGTAGTTTTTAAATAAAAATTAAAAAACTAATTACACCTCTTATATGAAGCGATCACGTGACCATGATATGAAAGATCACGTGACCCACTGCTAAATAAAATATGGCATCCATCTTGTCTCAAAATCGTGATATTTAAAGTTCTTTTTAATTCATATTGAGTGTTGTATTCCTCCTAAAACAGCTTTATTTTGCTTGAATTCTGTGCATCTACATACTGAAACAGCGCAATGACAATATATTTGATTTTAAATGATCATCCAAATTTGATTATTTCTACAACGAAGCCTATTTTTCACTTATGTAAAATGTAAACAGCAATATATGTAGGATGAGTTGTATGAGAATTGCTGTATTTTTTTAACTCAAAAGTATTTAGCTCATGGAGTCTGCATAACTGATATGAATGAAATATTCATTGATTTTACACAGAGAAGGACGATTTTTTCGATGAAGTTTTAAGCGTAGAGTTTAATTACTTGAAGCTCCATGGTCTTAAGTTTTTAAATAAAATAAATTATTTTAGTACTGTGGTGAATGAAATGATGGTATACTGTGAAAATGTTATGAATGAAATGCTGCTTTTATAGAGAGAACCAGGCGTGTTATTTTTTCTATGACGTCATTTGAATGAATGCCTGTTGTTTTCGATGAAGTTTTCAACTATAATAAATTAATGTAGTATTCTGATAAGTTTTAAAATATTACTTAGGAATGTATTGCATTTTAGAGATGTTTAAATAAAATTGCATTGAAGTAGGAAAGTGTTTCATAATCAATGCTTTAAGCATGATTGATCTTTCTTGTTTTACTTTTCCACCATTTCTTCTCGATAATTCAAAAAGAATATTTTGATAAACTGCTGCCATTCATTTTAGCAACAGTTAGAAACAGGTCGTACCCACAGCGTCAAAACTTGGGTCAACCCTGGTTTAATGAAATACCACCTGATAAATTGCGGATTATTATCAAAAGGCCTATTTTGTGATTATGTATAAAATGATAAGTTGCTTTATCAAATCTTTACAATTCATTTCCTCGTTGCAGAGCGAAAAATTGAAAAGATATATTCAAAAAACTCTTCCTGGATCTCAGGTGACTGATAGAGATGTTAGTTACATCCGGAATTTTATCACGATGTTCCTAAAGTTGGATCCGGACAAACGAGCTCAAACCGAACTGGCGCTCACCCACAAATTCCTGGCTCGCGGAATATACATGAGTCCGTCCGATGTCATATGGCTTACAAAAGGTAAGAACAACTACTGGTTTGAAACTCTAATTTTTTTAATGTAAGCGCCAACTGTTGAAGACCTTAATTTTTTTTTGTTAAATTATACACCAACCAAACTATGTTTAGCTCCAACTGGCGCTATCCCATAAATTCCTGGTACGTGGCTCTACATAAGTCCTTCTGAATCCATGTGGTTCACGAAAAGCGATAACAACTATTGGTTTAAAACCTTAAAATTATTTTTTAACTAATGAATTGGAGCTATGTATTTAAGCGATTGGCCAAATAAGGAATGATGTGAAGGAGAAGAAATTTTGTAATACATCACGGGATCTATATCTCTACAGATGTGAAACTTTAAGGACAAATTCTTAGGGACAAATGCCTTTACAAAAAAGTAAAAGCATTTGAGAGGCTTTGCGATAAATTGAATCCGGAAAGATAAGTTAATCCGCATAGTTGTAGAACTCATTTGCTCTCGCTATTCTCAGTGCAACCAATTGCAAATTAGAACAATGTCTAACAGTGTCTATCTGGCCAATATAGCTCCTCCAGTAATCGCAGCATGCCTTGAACTTTAAAGTATTCGCTGTTGCATAGATCAATAACTGTAGAATCAGTGCATCTATGTAAAATTCTCAAAATTATATAACTATTTTCCCCGCAAAGACGTTACTTTGGTATGTTGTTAACTAATTTAGGTACAAGTTGATAAAAATTATCTAAAACTATCATTCATTGTTCAAACAAAAACTAGCACGAGCGAACAGAAGATCGGGAGATGACCAGAAATAGATTCATGAAATGCGGTGTATTTTTCAATACCCGACAAAGAAATCTGAGGACTTGCAAAAATTACAATGGGATGATAAAAATGGTTCTCATTATAGCATCACCTATTTTATAATATAAGTTTGTTATATACAATTCTTATTCTACACTAAAGGGATAATTTATTTTTTTACAAAATTTGAAAATATCAAAAAGCTACTAAATATGAAAACAAATCATATAGTGTCTTTATATTTTGAAACTTTTTACTTTAGTATTTTGATAAAGCTAACACTTATTCTCGTTCCCACGCTATTTTATTTCAAGTGTGAACTCATTCGATAAGCCTAGCCAATGTCGTCATTAAAGTATAACATGTCCACTAAATAATCAGTCGTCTGAGGCTGAAACGTCATTGTAAGATCAATGTTTGATCAAGTCATTTTTCATAACCTTCAGCCAACTTCTGCTGGCGAAGTTATCTTGATATTTCTCTAGACCTGTATATACTGCTTTTAGTTAATCAAAGAACATTCTACCCAACAGTCTATAATCCAAACGTTATGCCCTATTTAACAGCTCAACAGATGTGTTCGTATACGAACACATCTGTTGAGCTGCGAATAAAGCAGCCGACAGATGTCCCTTGTCATGAATATATACGCACACAGTCGGTTTACTCTGAATTTTTTATTACTTTCGCCAAACTTTTCGCCCAATGAAATTTTCTGTCGTACATTATACCTCAGGACCCTGTTTCTCTAGGATCCCATTACTGAGATATTTTAGAGTTTTTTTTTTTAATTTTTGCTACGCCGCCTTTAAAATACGTCCAGTTACCAAATCAAAACGAAAATTGCATTTAAAGTGCAAATTCGGTGTCATTTTATAGAATTATGGGTGTTATTTTGTGGAATGAAACTCAATTTAATGAATTATGAAAGAAATACAGAGAAAATGAACTTGAGGTCGGTAGCTAAATCTATGTGCTGGCCACATCACATTTTTATTTTTTCTACAAGGCAGGACAATATATAGGAATCGTGCCAAAAGTGTGTGTGTGTGTGTGTGTTCGCGCATGCAATGAATGTATTCACTCTAGATGAAAATCCATCTAACCAAATTTCACAAAATTCAGTAAATAGGTTATTTGTGGGACACCCTAGTGCTGAATAGATTTAATACGATTCTATAAAAAAGAATTGCTTTTTTTTGTGAAATGGCCTGCAAAAATCGTGTATATCCGCTCTAGCTGAAAAACTAATTGACCCAATTAAAATTTGGTGGATAAGTCACCTACGGGGTATTCTGGTGTTAATTATATTTTAGTACGATTCTGAAAGAAATAATCTGCCTTTTTTGCGACATGTCTCGTAAAAATTGTTAAAATCTATAATAAAAGACTATGCTCAAATGCATAAATTATTTACTTGTTACACAACAAGATCAACTCCTTTACTCTAGGAATAATAACCTCATAACTCTAATAGTCCGTAGGGAAAGAGATGTGCTGGCCACATAAGATTTTGCCTCTGAAATAGGGAAACCCACATTTGGATTACCACCTGTATTATTCTCTCTATTAATTTGCAAAACTTCTGTAACTATTATATAGGGTGTCCCATCAAGACCGCCCAAACTCTGCACAGCCAGATTCCTCGCTTGGAATACATAAAAATTGGCCAAAGAACTGTACCTCTATGACCCATAGTTTTCAAGAAAAATGAGAGAGAAAAGTATGACGTCATATCCGATGTTCGAAAAAACAACTTTATTGGAAACATGAACATCGGTATTTGCATATGTTTACATAGGAACATGTTCAAAATGTCCACCGCGCATATCGAGACATGCGTGCGCGCGCCGTGGAATGACGTCAAGCATGACGGAGCTCCGGCGCATTTCAGCTCTCCTATACGTAATTGGCTGAATATGGAATACTCAAGCCACTGGATTGGACGGGGGGGGTCCGGATTTATGACCGCCATGATCACCAGATCTGACACCTTTGGATTTCATCCACGCTGCTGCAACGTGTACAGTTAGTCATTCCATGGCGCACGCATGCATGCCTCGATATGCGCGGTGGACATTTTGAACCTCTTCCTATGTAAACATATGCAAATACAGATGTTCATGTTTCCAATAAAGTTGTTTTTTCGTACACCGGATATGACGTCATACTTTTCTCCGTCATTTTTGTCAAAAACTATGGATCGTAGAGGTACAGTTTTTTGGCCAAATTTTATGTATTCCAAGCGAGGAATCCGGCTGTGAAGAGTTTGGGCGGTCTTGATGGGACACCCTGTATTTTACTCTCAACGACGTATAGTTACGTAAATCACCTCTCTCAAAGCGTTGTGTCAGTATGTCAGAGCTCAGAATGCAACCCCGAGGGCTGAAATAAACTCTAGCATAATCATTCAACCATGCTGAATCAAAATCTAAAATCCAATTTTCAATTTGCTTCTTAAATCTGGAGAAACAGCCTCTCGAATTTTAACTTTTTTTTCTATTTTGGGGTTTATGTCACGGACTAAAGGCGATTTGATGCAATTGCATGGTCATGATACTTTAATGCCTGAATAAATAGAAGAAAAACTATGTTCAGTTCACGGAGTTAGAGATGAAACCATCTGCATGATTCAGCTGAATAGGAAAGTTAATATTGAGAAGTCATACCAATTTAACAATTCAGAATATGAATATTTAAATCATAGGGTTCGAAAAACTTTATCTGCGTTTTAAACAATGTGATTTACGCAAACTTTGTCTATATAGATAGCTAAATTGTATGATCCATAAAGTTGGAGGAAGTCAGTCCCTTTTCTTCCATATCACCAGAAATTGAAAACTTGAGATAACATGTTTGAGGCATGGAGTTATAAAGATGTAGATAAAACTCCTATGTATGAAAAGCTTGAAAATGTCATAATGCTTTGAGAATTATATCTAGGTATCGCTAGTGTTAGTAAAGTAGCCTCTATTGTTAGTTGATACAACAAAAAGACGTAATATTTAGTATGTATATTTTTGATTATTTTTCAATGAAACGTTCGCTAATTATGAGTATAATTAACCAGTATTTTTCACAGTTGTAGGATAAGAGTACAGAATATAGGGAGATAAAAATGAATTGATAGGTAAAATAATTTTGAATACGTAGGAATATTCTTTATTGCTTCAGTTCTACTTTGAATCGCGCTAATAATTTATTTTTACAAAACTGATAGATTAAATAAATCTTTTAGGCCTTTCGCCACAGAAAGTCATACAACACAGAGCTGCTTATCTTATGCAGGAGCCAACTGAATGATTGTCTCAAATGATATTGGCGTTTTCTTAATATGGAGTTTTAACTCCTTATTTTTACATCCACGGTTTGAGATATTGAAGTTGAAAAATTGGCTTGTTTGAAGGTCTATTGGCTTGTTTGAAGGTTGCACTGTATGATTAACATGGTGCAAAATCGTCTGAGGCTGTGTGGAACTTAATGCATCTCGTCTTTTCTGACAGCACTGCATGAGAACCTTGATGCACCACTTTATGCACCTGTGCCGACTTTTATGCATACCTGCATCCCGACTCTAACTGCACTCTGCAACTATATTCTCATCTATTACTGAGCTCTCTATATTTTACATATCTGCAGACATTATTGCATGTCTGTTCGACTTTAACTCTATTTATATTTTCCCATCTTAATTTTTATATCTGAATCTGTGGAATCTTCTTTCGGTTGCCACCTCTTTTTGCCTGAGGTCTGATACGCCTTTTCGACTATCATTGATTTACCCCAGGGCGATGCCACATCACATCTTCCCTATTGGCTGATTTGTGAACCAATCTCGTGGATTCATCTTTAGTCCCTCTTTTATGGCTTACTGAGCTCTCGAGTCAGGGACGCTGTAAAATTAGCTACAACCAGACTGGGCGTTTTATCTGGCCTGCTAGATATCGTAAATAATCATATAACCCTGTCTACGTATATTCTGGTCTCACAACATGATTAGCTGATTTTGCAGCAATGTTTGCCAATACTTTTCCCTAAATACCTACATGTCCCGGAACCCAACAAAATTGAATATGGTGTCCTCGTGCCTTCGGGTGACTCTCACGATGTAGATGTCTGAGGCAATGGAGATAAGAGCGGATGGGAGGGTCGGCAGGAACTGATGTCCGTGGGTTCTTGTTTCCCATGCACGGCCGTGGTGCACTTAGGCGGCCGTAGTGCACTAAGCGTGCGAATTTGCTGGTTACTGATAATTTCAAGTATAAATACGTTTCCGTGTTTTTTAATGACTGATGTTCTGGTAATCAGACAAAGTATGCCGATTGCTTGTACTTTTGTTTTAAATATTTTTGAACATGTGGCATTTCTGTAACTCGTGTCATTCGTTTCAGTGAGTCGTGCTCGGATTGACGTCTTTGTTTCGTCTTACCATGGCAGACTAAGTACCAGGATATATCCCGATCCTATTCCGATGGAGCTCTCTCCTCGCGAAAGCGATACACCCGTTGTTGAAATCTCATCAGTTGATTTGGGAGAAGAGTTACCAGTAATACAGGGACGGGAAGAACCTCTCACTACCTCAGAGAACGTAAACGAATCGGAAACGGATCCCGGAGGAGTGGGTTCTGTGCCCAAAACTTCTGAAGAAAATGTGTCAGAAATTCCTCCCGTTTCTGGGGGAAAATTGTTGAGCACTACTGACCCAGTCACTGGAGTGATGGATAAAAACATCTTTGATGTTATTAACATAGAGAATTCTGAAGAAAATTTTCCATTGGAATATGTAACATGTGAGGAGCAAATGCAGCCGGCACCTTTGCCTGCAATCTTAGAAACAGATAAAACAGTGGATTCTGTGCCCAAGACTTCTGAAGAAAATGCGTCAGAAATTCCTCCCGTTGCTGGGGAAGAATTACTGAACACTTCTGACTCAGTCACTGGAATGATGAACAAAAACATCTCTGACGTTATTAACATAGAGAATTCTGAAGAAAGTTTTCCATTGGAATATATGACATGCGAGGAGCAGATGCAATCGGTACCTTTGCCTGCAGTGTCAGAAACATATGAAACAGTGGGTTCTGTGCCCAAGACTTCTGATGGAAATGTGTCAGAAATTCCTCCCATTGCTGGGGAAGAATTGTTGAGCACTTCTCACTCAGTCACTGAAATGATGGACAAAAACATCTCTGGCGTGATTACCATAGAGAATTCTGAAGAAAGTTTTCCATTGGAGTATGTGACATGCAAGAAGCAGATGCAGTTGGTATCTTTGCCTGCAGCGTCAGAAACAGGTAATTTTAAAATATCGATTTGTATATTGTGATCATTCCGCATTAATTTATAATTTTGAACTTATAACATTTTTATTAACTTTACAATTATTTCGACATTTTATATTTTTCTAACATGGCAGCTATAGGAGAAAATTTGGCATAAACATGCATAAAACATATTATTTATGGCTCAATAATCATTAGACTTCTCAATTTCAATCATTGTAGTGAAAAATTGTCTCGATGCAATTTTTGATTTCGTCAAGTCATTCGTCGCCCTCGAGGGGGGGCAAGTTATACTCTCCGAGCAGACGAATTTTTGCTTAGCTTTTTAAAAACATAGATGACAGCTAACTGACGCATAAGGCGCGGTAGCCCAGTGGTTAGCGCGCGGGAGTTGCACTCGGTAGGCCCGGGTTCGATACCCGCCACTGCCGAAACTGCCGCCGTGTTCACGCGGAGTACGATCACGTTAAACATGTGGGTCCGTAAGTCCTTCCGAGAGGTTGGTGGTAGGGGAAGGAGGGTACGGTCCTTGTGGATGCCTTCCCCACTAGGTTCCGGTCTAAATTGGGTGGCACTTCCCGGCCGTCCAGAAAGTTATCTTACACCTTTCTGGTAGGTCGGACGGTCTGAGTCTCAACAACAACCCCCCGAGCAGATACATTGCCAAACTTGGTATCAATCAAAATAGATTTTACAGTCTTTTTAAATGAAGAATATAATTTTTATCAGTTGGACCAAATGTACAGAACTTTCAAATATTTTCTTGCAAAATTTGAAAAAAAATACAAGCTACTTAAAGATTAATTTTGGGATCAAAAATTCGAATTGAGCCACGCTCTAGTTAATTTAGGTTGTACTTTAATAATTATTTTTAACATCATTTTCTTCTTATTGAGTCTAAGTAAAATTGAGTCTAATCATAAATGTTTACGAGAACTTATCCAGTTCCCCTTTATATGACATTTTAAACCGTTACGTTCACAGTAAATATGTACAGTAAAGTTAACTCAACAATTATACAAAACCTGTAAGTCTCCACTAAGCTATAGAGTCTACAAAACGCTATTAGTAATTAACCTTTTGCTTACGAGTGGCACAGCGTCAAGTACGCCAATGTCTGCAAAGGGGGATCAAACTGTTTGGGATAGGGCATGTTAAATACCTGTCTTTTTGGGAGGTTCTTCGTTTGGGATGACGCTGTCCCAACCGTAAACAAAAGGTTAAAATCTAAGAATTTGATACATAAAAGCGGTGGTTTAAGTTCAATTCAAGGTTTGAATTCTGAAATAAATATTCAAAATTACACTTCCATTTTTTTTGTAATTCAATAAAAGGTATTCTGATATCGATATTTAAAATTTATTCTGCAACTATGGTAACCATCTAGTCCTTGTGAGTATAATATTAGTATAAAAAGAAAACCGAGTCTCAATGCTAGCCAGCAGTACTAGCCAGCTTTCACAGTTAGCTTTTTTAAAAGCATAGATGAACGGTGAGCAGTAGAAAACTAATTTTTCATGTGATCTCACCTTTGTAAAGACAACACCCAATCTCATGTCTGGACTTACAGTAATCCAGTCAATACCTTATATACGTGTTATGAGATCAAAATTGAATTTGTCAAAATTATAATTTTTTTAATTACATAAATTACAGTTTTAGGACAGAAATTGATTCAACACCTTAACAGTATGAACTGTTGCTTTAGACTTTTAGAACAATTGAAATTTAAATGTATTGTTTACAGACGCCGATCCACTGCCTGATATCACCCTCCAACATACTGTAACGGACGGAGATCGTAACTTTCCATCTGAAAGTCTAGAACTGGTTGAGGCACAGCAGGAAGAACTTGTCAAAGATTCTGATGAGCAGCAAGATAATTCAGAGGCTGAAAAAGAATCCGAATCTAAAACGGATGTATCCGGCCAGCCACAAAACTCTGCTGAAGCAAGTGCAAGCCCTTCTTCTCAAGAGGTGACTTCAAACAATAAGACAGAAAAAATAGATGATCCTCTTAAAGATGACGAGAATCCAAATAGAGAGGATTCAAATAATGAACCTTTAGAGTTACAACACCAAGATGATGTTGAAAACGCAAAAGGTGATTTTTTACCTCGATTGAATTTCAAGTTATAAGTTTCTATATTAATTGTTTCTGCCTCATACTATAGTAGAGAAAGCGCATTTCTATTCGACACTTTTAAAGAAAAGCACGTTTTAAGACCTCCTGGACTCATTTTATACACTTTCTGAAAGATTCCAGATAGTATATGTGTATGCATGTATGTATTGTTTTTGTGTGCTTTTAACCTGATCACTCATAAAGGATTGACCGCATTCCTGTGAAACTGTGTAATCATATATAATGTAAAACTGGAACTATATAAACAGTCTCTGTAATGTGCATAATCAGAATGCGAATCATTCGATATTTGGGATTTTCATGCGATTCTTTTGAACAGGAAACATTTTCCTGCGTGTTATTGCCCTAAACAATTGTCATAGCATTAGTTTAAGACTAGTTAAATGAGAGATTCCGTGACAGCATGGATGTAAATTGTATTTAAATTGTATATACTAATACAATTCTGTGGAATGCATAACATCGGCGTGTTGCCAACTTGAAAAATTAACTTCAGTTTTTTTCCCTGGCGCGAATTTGTAAATGAATAACTTTTCGAACGAAGGTTAAAAAAAATCAAATCGTCAATACATACATTTTTCTTTCTCATAAGTAATATTGAGAAAGTGATGTTTTCACAAAAATATTTGACATCGAGATTATCATGCCAATATATGTTTTGTTTTAAGACCTTCTGAACATGTTTTGACTACTTTTGGAGTGATGTCCGTCTGATGTCTGTAATCGATTTTTTTGTGTACACGATAGCGGCCACACATATTAATGCATTTTTACGCCACTTTATATCCGACTTTTTTATTATAAAATGTAGAATTAGATCGAATTTTTTTAAATTCGAGCGAAAACTTCGAATTTTATTCGAAATTTCATATTTTATTATATGGCAGCAAAGATGACAAAAATTGACATAATCATGCTTAAAAGGGTTTATTTATAGTTCAATAATCACGAGTTTTAACAGTTCCCCGAGGAGGCACATTGTTAAACTTGTATCAATCGAAATAGTTCATCAAGCCCTTTAAAATGAAGGGTAATATGCTATAAATGTGATTATGTGGATTAGTGGTACAGATTTTTCAAAATTGTTCTTGTAAAATTTGGAAAGAAAAATCCCCAGCTACTTAAAAATGAATTATGGAATCAGAAATTCGAGTTAAACCACATCCAGTCATTTTATGCGACATTTTAATGAATATGTTAACATCATTTTCTTCTAAGCGAATCCAAATCTTCGTCTAATCAAAATTTTAATGAAGATCCTAACAGTTTATGAGAGTTTGTCCAATTCCAGTTTTATAAGCCATTTTTAGCAGTTACATTCAGTAAATATTTACAGTAAAGTTAACTTGCACTACAGGGGTTTACGAAAATGGTAGATCTCTCCTAAGCTACATAGAGTCTGTCTATTAAACGCTATTAATAAATAATTAAAATCAAAATTTTGGATATGTAAAAGCGATGGTTTGAGTTCAATTCAACATTTGAATTCTGAAATAAATATTCAAAATTATTTTTTCATTTTTTCGTAATTCAATAAAATAGTTGTTCTGTTGCGATAGTAACCATTTAGTCCATGTGCAGATAATATTAGTTGGAAAATAAAACCGACTCTCAGTACTAGCCAGCAGTACTAGCCAACTTTCACAGTTATCTTTGTCCAAAGCATAGCTGAATGGTTAGCAGTAAAAAACTAATTTTGTATGTGAACTCTCCTTTGAAAAGGAAGCATGCAATCTCATATCTGGATTTGCAGTAATCCAATCAATACATTATATATTTTTTATGTGATCAAAATTGAATTTGCTAAAAATATAATTTTCTTTATTATTACAATTATAATTTTCCTTATTATGACAGAAATTGATTCAACGCCTTAACAATATGAACTGTTGGTTTAGGCTTTTAGAACATCTGAAATTCAAATTTGTTTTTTACAGACGCCGAGCCACTGTCCATTACCTTCCAACTTAGTGTAACAGACGGAGGTTGTAACGTTCCATCTGAAAGTCTGGAAATGGTGGAGGTACAACAGGAAGAACCTGTCAAAGATACTGGTGAACAGCAAGATGAATCAGGGGCTGCCAAAGAATCCGAATTGAAAAAGGATGTGTCTGGCCAGCCTCAAAACTCTGCTGAAGCAAGCCCTTCTTTGCAGCAGGTGGCTTCAGATATTAAAGGAGAAAACGTGGATGTTCCTCTTAAAGATGACGAGAATACAAATGGAGAGGATTCAAATAAAGAACCTTTAGAGTTACAACACCAAGATGATGTTGGAAACGCAAAAGGTGATTTTTTGACTCGATTGGATTTCAAGCTATAAATTTCTATATTAATTGTTTCAGCATCATACTATTGTAGAGAAAACCCATTTTTATTCGAGACTTTTAAAGTAAAGCACGTTTGAACTCATTTTGTACACTTTCAGAAAGATGTCTGATAATATATATTTGTGTGTATATATGTACGTTTTTGTGATACTTTAACACGAACACTCAATAAGGAATGTCAGTACTCCTATGAAACTATGTGGTGATATATTACAAAATACTGGAACTAAATAAATAATCTTTGTAATGGGCACGATCAGAAGGCGAATGATTAAAATTTTAGGATTTCCATAGCATTATTTTCAATAGAAAACTATTTCCTGAGCGATAATGCCCTAAATGATAGTGATAGTACTCGTTAAAAGCTAGTTTCGGTGACAGTGGGGATGTAAATTACGTTTAAATTATATACAATACTGCGGAATGCACAGTATGGGCATGCATGCTGACAACTTCAAAAAACATTTTAAGAATTTTTTGCGCAATTTGTAATTGATTAATTTTGAAAACTAAAGCTATAAAAAATCAAAACGTTAATACATATGTATTTTTATTATTTCTTTTGGAGCAGAAGCACATTTTACTGTACGATAGATAAGTAACTATTTATCTGAATAAGTAAATAATTATTTAATTTGTGTGGAATGTTAAAAAGTACTGTAATTCCAAATAGATATCCGAACATTCCTGTTTTAAACTACTACATAGAATGAAATCTCTTTCAAAGGAAGGATGGGAATTTCTTTTCTCAGCGATTATCTATGGCCGATGAGAAAAACCCTTCATAAAAAGCGAGTTCCTAGCTCAAAGGGTTATAGAGGTACTGTAATTATACCGATTCTCCATCACGCTTTTTTTCACTTACTGCGTCGAAGATTATGAAATAGTTTTTGAGAATGGTTACCTATGACGCATGGAATATTCCAAGAAGATTTTAAAATTCTGTTTACAGGAGTTGGGAAGATAGGTTGAGAAGGCCACTGAAGTTTCTCACCATTTTGTGGTGGATTACGGAAATACCATTTTTGGGTGTTTACGTATGAGACCCATGATGAAGATTTCTATAAAACTTTAGATTCTTAGCTTGAGAGATTGGAAAAATACTACAATGAGGTCGCTCAATCATCTTACTCCTTCGAGGTAAGGTATACATAATAGATCTTCTAAGTGTTCACATTTGATCTGTGAGGAATATTCTTAGAAAAATGCAAACTTTTAGAACGATCCACCGAGAAAATATGGTAATGATTGATTCAGTGACTACTTGATTTTTATATACACAGTAAAGGGCGCCGACAAAAGGGGGCGACAAAATGATATATTGCATAGGAGTCCAGAAAGCTTGGAAAGCCGGACTGCATTAACTATGAAAATTGTCAATAACTTGTAAAAATAGGGGTTCCACGCATTTGCTGCATAGGTTCTACCTGTGGCCCTGTAACAGACTAGTTCATGTTGTTTTAAATACAATTTGCATTTCAGTTATTGTTTTGTTTTCGTCTCAGAGATCGAAATATTTTCAATTAAAAATGGTAGAAAATATTTGAAAATTCTAGTCAGAAACTCAAGACTTTCACATCCGCTTATGCGTGTATTACCCCTCTATTCTGTTCTCACCTAAATTTGTAGCATTTAATGCACTACAGACAGAAATTATCCACTAGAGAATATTTGCTTCATTTTAAAAGTTTTCAGAGATTCAAGACCGTGGGGAATCTTATATTTTAAAATAAAATTTACAGTACAGCGTCCAATATTTCTTTTCTCAATACTAATCTTAAAAAATATAACATTTTGGGTAGAATATAAGAATGAATTTTTCCTACCTTCTTTCATTTATCGAGGTCTGCTTGACCATTAGCACACGTGTCCGATTTCACACCAAATCATCATCATGGAGTGTGGTTCTTCAATGCCAACTGATGAGAACTAAAAAATAGAGAGAAAGGGATTATTCTGGTAACCTCATTCGTTAACTGAGTAATTGATTCAGTCCCCCTACTATCGTCAGCCTTTCAAGGATAGGTTGCAACAATGTATGGTTTTATACATTTGTATGCGGTATAAAAATAAATACCCCAACTTTCATTTCAGGTACTAAAAAGAAAACCAAAGGACTGAGACGATTGCTTCATTGGTTTCAAAAGCGATCGCGAAGTATGTTTGCTTGTCGTAGTAAGACCACTGATGATCATTAATCAGTGTAGCGAGTTGTTCCATTTTCAGTTGGTGAGTTCTAACTTTCTTATATACTTTTTCATAAAATTACGTTTAGACATGGCAGCCCACAGAATGTTTTCCAGGAGGAGGGAAACCACTAATGTCAATGGTGCAAACTCAAGGATAAGATGTACAACATCGACTAGCTTGATTTCTATCTTTATGATCTTAAACATCTAGGAGAAGAAAAGTACCCTTTCTTGCCCTTTCCTGTGGGCGCCCATGCCTATAGTGTTTCTCAAGGTGCGATTTGCTGCCCATTGATGATACGCAAGGATTATCTCAGTGGGCTGCTAAGAAATCAAGCTGTAACGTCAGTCAATAGCAAATCCAGTCCCATACCCACAGAAGTCAGTTCTAGAGAGTCTTTAAAGTTAATATTGCAAATAACAGCAGTCATGGACAGATTACGAGAATTTTATGCGATCGTCAGCATGGAATCGTAATGATAACAAAAAAAACTCGTTTATGTGACAACATTTTATGTAACAGGCCATATGTAAGGCCTCCTACCATTGCAGATATATAGGATTTTCGAAGGCAATGACAATAAAGAAAAACTTGCCACCACCCATGAATGCTTTTGATGCGAATTAACACATTTATGGTTGGGATATTTCTGGCTGAAATCGGGGAGCGAACGAAAAATGTAAACATTTTGAAACACTTATATCTCCGAAAATAATAAATAAAAATTAAAACTAATTTTACTTGCTTTGTCAAAAATAGGGTTCTATTTATAAATATATAAAAGTAATTTAACCTTTTGCACGCGACAAAATGTCTTTAATAGGACATCCAATTTCTAAATTAATCATTTTCCTTTTAGAAAGCTCTAATAGTTTTTGAGGAATCGTCTTTTCAAGTTGAAGAGTATTAAAAATTTTTACTCATCATTCTTGGCCATATACGACATAAAATAAAACCGTGGGGCGTCCATAAAGAAATTATATTTAAACATTAACAAAATTTTAAGAAACCATAGAAGTGATTACATGGAAATGATATATATAGTCTAAGAATGACGGATTATAAAATCAAAATTGTGAAAGAAAAATTTAAATGAATTGATGTAATCATTCTTATATGTTACTTCCATGTTATCACTTCTATTGCTCCTTAAAATTCTTTCGATGCCCAAACACAATTCCTTTATGAGCGCCCCTGGTTTCATTTATAATCGAATTTTTATAATATAAACAAACACCTTGATTTATCTGTCTGATTATCTATCTATCTCTAAGTAACGTTTGGCGAAATTTTGGTCTCGAAATTGGCGGAATATCGCCAACTTAACGAGATTATTTTTAATGTTGCCAAATTGACGAAAATATCGCCAAATTGATAAAAATGTCGCCAAATTGATAAAGATGACGAGTAATTGATGAAAATTCATCTTGGACACAATATAAGAATCTACTATAAAAATAACCTATTTTTCCATCTGTAACGCTTGGCGAAATTCTGGAGTCGAATTTTGGCGGCATATCGCTAACTTGGCGAGTCATTTTAAATGCTGCTAAATTGACGAGACTGTCACCAAATTCATAGAATTGGCGCTAAACCAATGAAAATAATAACTAATTGATGAAAATTCTATATCTTGGAAATAACATAACAAACAAACGACTACATGCTTGGCGTAATGCTTGGCGAAAAATTTGGTGGGATGTCGTAAACTTTTTTTTTTCTAAATATAGCCAAATTGGCGAAAATGTCTCCAAATTGAAAAAAATGTCACCATATTGATCAAAATTACGTTAAATGGGAGACAATGCTTTGTAAATTTTTAATTCCGTCATATGACAAGCATTTTGAAACTTAATATCTTCTTGTGAACAAGAATATTGTAATAGCTAATTTTTTATTTTACTTTTTAGTGCATTTTACTAAAATCGTGTAACTTAAAAAGCGTTTTTATAATATTTTTTCATCAAAATCTTACATAAAGATCCGAAATTGAAGCAGCTAATACGAAACTCATTTTTAAGAATAACATTTTAGTTGTACATCTTTTAATTAGCTTGAGACATTTACTATTACATGCATTCATCCAACTTAAATAAATACATTAAATAAGAAAAACATTTTTTAATTTTAAAAAATTAATGTACAAATATCCAAAAATTAGGATTAGCAAAGTCAGTAAGGATGAAGTAAGAACTCCCAGTTTCTCTCAATATTGAAAAACGTAATGTGATACTTTGATACGGCATGAGGAATAGACTGGAAAAATGACAGTCATAAAATTTCACAAAGAGATCAATATGAACCCGGATGTGTACAACATAGCCATAGAATTTTTAATTAGTCTTTAGTTAATTAAATATTAATGAATAAAGTTTCGCATTGCCAATATAGGGAAAGTTTTATTTATTGGGTAGACTTGATTTCCATCTTTGTGAGCGGCAGTAAAGGGAACGTAAAGTCCCAGAGTTACATAAGTTAGTGAGCTTCAGCTAGCAGGGGAAATAAATGCGGTCATGTGTGCCGGTCTGGATGAAAGAGCTCCCGCAAAGAGCTCTAACTGTTAAGCGAGTGGTAGCGAACAGGGACCAAAGCTCCAGAGCTGGTAAAGTAAGCCCTGGGAGTAAAAGAGCTCCGCCGATCGGGAGCGGGAGTCTCCCATCTCGTGAAGCGAGTTTCAGGGATTGATGTGTGTCAGAGAGCAGGAATCCCCCAGTTATAAAAATAAAATAAATTACCCACAAAATCAAAAAGTTATTTCGATATAAATGTTTATAAAAAATGTATAAATCACTTTAACTTATGTATAAACGCATTTTATATAAATCCTGCTTATTTACAAATAGCAATGTATTTAAATGTTGATTAGTATACTAAATACATAATATGTGTTATTTTTTTTTACAGCTACTGGGGCAATATCTAATGTTGGTGAATTCATTGCCGAAGTCTGCTGGCAATATTGCAGAAAGTTTTCAAGCTTGAGATGCAGATAAGAATCCAAACCCAACGGATTCAAATAAAGAACAACTAGATAATGATTAATAGATATTCCAAAATCTATAAATTCAAATTCACTGAATCTATCGGTCATTATTTCCTTTAATGAATTTTTCGTGGTGGAGTTTGGGGAAGGGCTGGCACCTGCGTTAACAAATAAACCCCCAAACTAGGAAACCACGAAATTCGCAGGTGTCAGGTTTCTGAAGAAACCGGCAAAAGCCCGTTTTTTTACCAGCATTGGTCACAATTTAAAGCATATATCCATTTAGTAGCTCGTCATATTTTGCAAACTTGACCGAATAAATAAAATTAATCTCTTCTTGAACCTCTGGGCAACGGCGGATACATTTTCTATAGAATGATAACGAGACAGAATTTTAAAGAATGGTGTTTTATTTCAGTTACGATTAAGAGAAAGAGGTTCCTGCGACTATTTATTTGGCCTCCAAAAATATAACGAAGCCTTTTTGTATGCCGCAGAAAAGTTGCTGAGGACTGATTGGAACATATAAATGTTACATTTTGCAGCAGGTCAGTTATTACAGCTTTCAATTCCTATTCAT
This sequence comes from Amaurobius ferox, assembly GCA_951213105.1. Taxonomy (NCBI): domain Eukaryota; kingdom Metazoa; phylum Arthropoda; class Arachnida; order Araneae; family Amaurobiidae; genus Amaurobius; species Amaurobius ferox. The sequence goes on from OX578147.1 coordinate 131,426,185, forward strand.
TTACTTTGATATATAAGAAAATTAGGGAATATTAATTGAGATTGAGTAAGTGTATTGCAAAATAGAGTAGGGGAGAGTCGGTAAATGCCGTACGGCTGGTAACGCCGTACACTCTCATTTCTGAAAAATGTCAATAGATGACAACACGGTATCGATCGGCCCTATGCATCATAAATGTTTTGTATTCGCAACGAAGTTACTTCGCTGAACGGCTGTCGAAATACTTTTGATTTAAGGTAAGTTCTCCTTCAGAAATTTTATTTTAACTATGTTCACTAACTGCTAGAGACCACCCAGTTTCATTTTATTTTTTGTCTTGGAACTTATTTGATAGTTTAAGCGATTAATTTAACGATAAAGTGGTAGATGAAATCAACATATGCTTCATTTAAATGCGGTTAGGCTTAAGAAAAAAAGGATCAGATTGGCTAATTCCTTACATTTTATACGGTATTATCCACCAGTGTACGGTATTTGCCTTTGGGTATATTTTCTTAGAAGAAAACGGTATTTCCCGACCATGTCACATAATGCCGTACATGCACCATTTTCAATTTTTACTTTTAAAAAAAGCAAGATTGTTTGGGACCAATTTTAAATATAATTTACTTCGACACATATCAGAAGTAGGGCGCGGTGGCCCATTGGCTAGCGCGCTGGAGTTGCACTCTGTAGGCCCGGGTTCGATTCCAGCCACTGCCAAAACTGCCGCCGTGTTCATGCGGAGTATGATCACGTTAAACATGTGGGTCCGAAAGTCCTTCCGAGAGGTTGGTGGTAGGGGAAGGAGGGTACGGTCCCTGTGGATGTCTCCCCCACTGGGTTCCGGTCTAAATTGAGTGGCACTTCCCGACCGTCCAAACAGTTACCTTACACCTTTCTGGTAGGTCGGACGGTCTGGGTTTCAACAACAACAACAACATATCAGAAGTAAATTTAAGACCAATACAGTCACTATTGCTGGAATATTAACAAAGATAGACGACATTTAAAAAATATGTAAGCTATTTATCGACTCTCCCCTACCATTTACATTGCCAGGGAATTCAAAGGAAGTTTTACATGGTCAGAATGATGTTGCTGGTAATGTTACTGAGGAAATATGAAAAAAAACCTGTTCTATTCATGTTTCGGCTAAGTAAATATTTGGGATGAAACTAAAAAGTTGTCCTCTCTGTTTCGTTTACAAATCTTTGATTACAAATCTTTCTGTTTCATTAACAATAGCTTCGTCGATATACAAACGTATCTTTACAGCTAATTTTAAGAATAAAATATCCTTTTCCCCTGCATAAACCAGTCTACAAAAAATACGAAGTTTAAATAACGTACGTAAAATCGAAATGAGAAAGCTGAAACAGTGACAAAAGAGTTCAGTTACCCAGCTTTTTCTCGTTAATTTCTCGCTTAGCATTTTACTTTATTATTAATTTATTACACATGAAATGCAATATGTACTTTGCTTGGCGAAATGTAAGATGTCTAATCGGAACTAATCTTAAGACTGTCTATGATGTATTTATATAGAAATTATCCGATGTGGGTGACTACCCTGATCGCTTTTTTAAAAAATCCAATGTGGGAAGAACATCACTTTTCTTATATAATGCAAATACTTTACTTTTTTGCAATACGAAATAATAATGGACAAGATCAACGGCACAATTTTTACCGTTAAAACTACACTGATATTTTGTGCTTTTCTGGATGACAAGTAAAATTATTAACCCAATTAACTTAATAAATTTCAATCTCTTCAAGTTACTTTCCCTATACATTTATATTATGTATGTAGAAAAAGCAACAGCTTAAGTTTTGACGTAATTCCTTGTAAGACTCCAATATATACAGGCTGACGCAACCGACTTCAACTTGTCCAGTCAGTTATCGTCTGCGTGTGATGTTTCAATGACGTGCGCATTTTACATGGTTCTTATACTATGATGCGGAATTTAGCTGTAAAATGATGCGTCTACTTTCAAAAATATGTACCAATCATTCAGGAAAGGCAATCATTCTAGGTGGAATTACTCGGTAAATGCGAAATAGAGGGCGCTGCTCCAATTTGACTTTTCCACACACTCCATCTATTCTTTATTTCCTGAACTAATTCTTTTAGAAGCAAATAAATCATTTATCTAGGATAACTGTATCTCTTTAAATAGGATAAATTCTTTAAGTTGGATAAACAATTTAAGTAGTCTAGAATGTTTTGATTTTCTTGAGATCCTGAGAAATGACTAGAAAGTAACCCTTTTTTCACCATGTACTTTCATCGTTCAATAATTGCCACTGTTGCGCCATCTTATATATTTAGGAGCCTTATTCTCTTGCAGTAGCTGTCAGCAACGCAGGGAAAAACTGTCGAGAATGGGTCTTTTTTATATTTTTAATTTTTCCCCATTTTATTAAGACATTCATTAAAACAGTGTTTCTTAACCGCAGGGCCCTGGCATCCTTTATACAGGGCTACCAGAGATTCTCTGGGAATTTGTCATTTTAGTTTTCTAAGCATTTTTCATAAATAAGTATTTGATAGTGAAAATATTCAAAGGAGAATAATACTCTTGAATGTGTCGAAAAGCTCAGAACCAGAACGCCTAAAGAACATCTGTGTCGCAAATGTCAATGACCAAGCCCCATTTAAATTTAAATATGAATAAAAGACTGCTCAGATGACTTCTGTGGTGAATTACAATGAATAAATATTATTATCCTTCAGTACCGTATTTTTTTTCACACCAGCATCAATAAAATCAATTTAATAACATACAATAATCCATTTTATACTGAAAAATATTATAAATTTTTGGTGATAAGAGTGGGATATGTCAGTGAAAATCAGCATCAGTTTTCATTAGTCCAATGATCGATAACTTATTTAAATGTAATTGTATATTTATCAACATGTCACACCTTTTATACATAAATGTACTAATACGCTCTTTATGATTATGCCATGATTAATTATTAATACATATATTAGTTTAATGTACTAGTAATTTGTAACATAATTTATTATGTTACTTTTCACAGCATGATGCTACTTTTAACGGCATATTTTATAAAATAATAGGTCGGCTAAAAGTATCCTAAATATGAGCTAAACGAAACGAATAAAAAATCCTAGCAGTCGAAATTAAAGCATAAATGTCCCTACGCAAGTGAAAATTAATTTTATCTGAATACATCCAATGTTCATTAATATGAAGTTGAGTCGTCAGCCCAGCATACAATTAAAAATTGTTTAGCTTTAATGTAATTGGTAGAAGAATACGTTGACAAAAATTATTCTTTCGGATTATACGGAAGGAACATTATTTTTTTACTTGTAAAATTTTTGAAATATAATAGTTTATCTGTGATTATACAAAATCTACTATTTTCAACTAATAACAGAGAAATATACATCTAGCATCCAAATTTGAATTGATATGGTTAAATCTGACTTTAAATCAGCAGATCTAAATTACTTATTATTAAAAAAGACTATAATTCGTAAGATAAAATTATTTAAGATTGATTAGTTATCACTGCGTCATTTTTATTTAAAATTAATACTGATTTATGTTCCATCCACTTAATTTCTTTTAAGTTTTTAAAATATGTATTTATGTATGTGAAAAGGACAACACTGGTAAACAAATTTATAAAATGTAAAATATGTTGTTGTTTTTTATTTGCATTCATTTCATACTTACTTAATACATTTATTCTAAATGCCATATATATAGCTTAATATATATGTTCATATAATATTTAAAATCATCACGACATTTAGAAGGAATTGACAAAATGCGGAATTCGGAAAGTAATAACATAATGCGCGCGTAAATTCCACCAATAACCATTCAATATTGAAAATTACAAGACCATCTCCGAGAGTAGTTTTACTTATTAAATATTATAGATGAATACAGATATATTATACAATTGTGATCAATGTTATAGAAATTTTATTATTATAATTTGTTGAAATTCTGTACTGGTAGCTATTAAAATTTAACATTACGGAATTCATTATATTTGTCAAACGCATTTTAGATAATTTGAATGCAACAGAAGAAAGAAACTTCAATCGTCAGTCGAAAGTTAAAGTACGAGATATGATGAGATATATAAAATAAAGTAAAAATTTCACTCTCATACGCTCGCAGCGCTTATTTAACACTTGTTCGCGTCACAACGATATTAATTAAACATCAATGCCGATTTGATTTATGGTTTCCCTTTTGTAAATTAATAGAAATAAGGCGACTTTCTGGCCCAACAAAATTGCCCAAAATACTAAATTTTAAATTTCTGATATGAGTTTTAAAACCAGGATATAAATGAGTGAAAATAAATATTTTTTAAATTTATCAACAGTCTTAAAACGGCTTAACTAATTTAGACTTTTTAAAGTTATTTTCTTCCTAAAATAGCGCTGCTGACCTTATAGTAATAGTACTTACATTCTTTCAACTCCTCGAATTTAAGAAGCCCCGTGGAAATACACTGTCTTGATGCTTGCTATATAGTTCGATACATTCGATGAATTCTGTGCAAACTTTAAAATGGGAGATAGAGAACACAAAAACAAACCTTTTCCGTTAATGAATCTACGTGCGTAATTGTCACGCTTTGGGATTAGAGGGCGTTATTGGTACATAAATTAAAGGTTAACACCATTTCTATTTACAGCATTATTTTACTGTTTTACTGTAGTTTTACATTTTTATAGTAGTTGCTCAAAAGATTGTTTGCTTTAACTGCAAATACAGGGTGATTCAAAAGGATGGGGCAACACTTTAAGGGGGTTATAGAACACACCTAATCAAGCACTTTTCGTCATAGAATGCATAGTCGTAACTCAAGCGGTTAAGCACTAGGTGTTAGCACGTACTTTTGTTTCAAATGATGGAATGCAAGAATGACAGAGGAGGTATGAAGAAAGAGAAGAAATTACAAAACACATTTCAAAGAACAACTTACATAAATTGCTCAAAATCGAAGAAATTAAAAGCAAATTGTAATGGATAACTTACGGAAACTGCTCGAAACAGCGAACGTCAACATGAATGCAGGCCTCACATCTGCGACGTAGTTATCGTCGTATATTGGCAAAAACACCAGGCATTTCTCGTAAAACGGCAATAGCAACAAATCCTGGCAACATGGTCCTCATCGAAATCGACGGGGCTATCGTAGATGAGGCTTATCATATAAACCCATAGGAAAAAGTCAAGACATGAGAGATCGGTCAATCGTGCCGGCCAAGTGATGTGACAGCCCTGAGCAATCCATCATCCTGGGAATGCTGCATCCAAAGCGTTTCGCACAGCCACGCTGAAATGGGATGGTGACCCGTCGTGTTGAAACCACATACGGATTTGGATTTTCCTCACATTCTCGTCAGCAGCTCTGTACATGAAATTCATGTCGGCCTTCTCCTAATTCTTGAAACAATCCAGCCCTTCTGAAATCCACGGTAGTACTGACGACGAGTGCGATAACAGGCGCTTAATGTTTTCGCTGGACAGTCCCTCTTAGTTTCATGAATTACTACCATGTATTATCTGACGAAAAGTGCTTGGTTAGGTGTGTTCTATCACCCCTTAAAATTTCCCCCATCGTTTTGAATCACCCTCTGTGTGGTCATTCAGCATATGTCCGTTAGGGTTTCGTTGATGGTTTAATCTTGTGGACGTTTTTCCACTTGTAACCCCATATGTTGCATAGTTCACTTTGACAATAAGAGCTTGCAATTCCCAATAGCTAAACAGTAAAGCGTCGGCTGGCCAGTAAGAATATCCGCAGTTCGATTCCCGCTTGTGACAGCAAGGTAATTTACAATGGCGCCGAAACAAATCAATCCTGTAGACTAGCGCAAAAATGGAGATCTGAAAGCGATCTTAGTACGACTAGCACGGATTCATTGAATTCTGGTATACTGAGCCCAGATTTTAAATCGGGAAATCAACGACTGTATAGGATGCTAACCTGGAGGATATCAGGGGGCTAACTTGAGGTAAAAGTAGCAGGAGGTAATTAGTCAGATTGTCAGTTGCTCGCCAAACTGACATTAGAGGATGATGAATTCAGATCAACGTCGACGATATGAGCTTGCAGTTCCGGCCTAGTGTCTTAACGGTAGAACTTTGGCTGGCCAATGCGAAGATCAGTGTTTCGATTTCCGATTGAGGTAACAAGGTTCTTTACTATGTTAGATTCATATCAGCCATCTCAGCATTTGTAAAATGCTCCATGTTACACGAACGACGACCATCTTAAAAATGACGACGACGCAAAATAGCCATCTGCCGCGCCGGGCTGTAGCGTCACCTCCGAATCGGGGGTGACGGCTGCAGCGCCCTCTAAAACCAAAGGGTGACGTCTGCGGATATATATTTATTAACGAAAAATGGCTGTTTTAATGTTTTCGATCTCCTATCAAAGTCTATACAGAAAGTTTCGAATCAGCATGTATATTCTCTTCGGCTATGGAAGTTTTGAAATGTTTAACCTTACTTCTTACTTTTATTTGGCAACATATTTTGATATTTTAATATATTTTGAATTTTTCAGCAATTTTTTCCTGCAAAACTGTGCTGTGAAAGAGAGCAAAATAGCTAAAAATGTGCTTAAAAATGTCTATAGTATATAAGTTTATGTTGGAAAAACACGTTACACGTTCTCCTTACGCAGAAACAGCTTTAATCGCAGAGCTTTATACACAGAGCTTTATGAAAATCACGTTCCGTCCATTTCAGGAATTTGGACATAGCGTTACTACATCATCAACATGTATTCGATGGCTCATACAGAAGGTTGACCTATTTATCCTATTGTGTTAAAATCGTTAAATGGATAAAATATCCCTTTTTGCTGTAGGGGAAAAATCCCTTTTCTAACAATGAGGTAATGATGATAGTAGGTCTAATATAGTTTTTTTATTTTTTCCCTCCATGATTACGAAAACCTGAAATAACAGTTATTACCCTGGTAAATCAGTATGATTCAATTTTTATTTTCCTATAATACATAGTATATGTAAAGAGAACGCATTTCGGTGGATGTCTTATTCCGCGATTTTTATGGATCTATGTTTTGTGAATGCATTGCAATTTATTTTAAACCAAAAAGCCTCATTTACAGAAGGTCCGTTCTCGAGATATTTGACATATTTAATCTTAGAAAATAAAATTATGTTTGTGTGCCTGTGTATCTTCATGTGTCTGTGAATCTTTTAGTGTATCTTTTGTGTGTCTCTGTGTCTTTTTGTGTGTCTTTTTGTGTGTCTGTTTATCTTTTTATGTGCTTTATCATTTTGTGTGTCTTATATGTGTCTTTTGTGTGTATATGAGTTTTGTGTGTCTGTTTCCCTTTTGGGGTGCCTGTGTATCTTTCTGTGTGTCTTTTGTTAGTATTTGTGTCTGTGTGTCTTTTGTTAGTATTTGTGTCTTGTTGTGTGTCTGCGTTTTATTTTGTGTGTCTGTGTATCATTTTGTGCGTCTGTGCGTATATGTTGTATGCAACGGAACATCGAAGAGTTGAATAATGATGAAATTTGCTACAGAGGTACTTTAGGTCCCCGAACATTACACTTCGAGATTTTTTTTTAAATTCGAAGTATCTTTATGTTGATGTACGATGTTGAGTGATTTCCATACAAATCAGTTACTTGGTGATTGGTATTATCACAGAGTTTCCTTGGCATCATCGGAAATATTTCAGAACGTTCATTCTAATGATCTTTGAACCGAATCCGTAGTACATTTCCTTCTTATTTATTTGTTTATTTATTTACTTTAAAATGCATCAAAATATGCATGTCTAGGTAATATGATGTTGGAAAATGAAAGTTTAACACAATTCTATAAATTAGAAAGAATATGTGTGTATATATTCGCATTCCAATGATTTTTAACACTTTACAACAAAGTTGAAAAGTGTTTATGACTTTGTTCATTCTGTCTGTCTGTCTGTCTGTCTGTCTGTCTGTCTGTCTGTCCGTTAGCACGATAACTGCCGTAAAAATGAGTTTATCAAAATGAAATTTTAGTATGTTGTTCAGACGGTCTGTAGGACCTATGGGAATATAAATAAATAATATCACCCAATTAGTTTTTTATTGAACCCGGGTTGAAAAAATGAAATACATTGAACCCTATGGGACCTAATTTTTCAAACATTTTTTAAGTAAATTTAAAATTCACGAATTGCTTCGAAATTTTTAGGAAATATTCACATTATCCCATAGAATATATAAAAAAAAATTCAGTAAAATATGTTAAGTAGTTTTTTAATTAAAAAAATTATTTAATATAGGGAAAAAAACAAATTCAATTAAATTCTGACTTTGGGATATCTTCCAGAAAGAAAAGAGAGAGATATTATATAATAAATATCTCTCCATTTGTTTAAACGTTTTGCATATGGGAGTGGCTTCATATTTTAAAATTAATTTGGTAGATAACAATTTTTCATTTTTTTTAAATTTTATATAACTCTTCTTGATAAATTTAATTGATGGCATTTTAAATGCACTTTCCTACGTCCTAGAGAGTTAAAATTTGGTACACAGCTTAAATTTGTTGAACATTTTATTCGACAAAAATTTGATGGATCTTTAAATATAGATCATACATTTTTTTCGAAATGGCCTGAAAATAATCCCCGTTCACTTCTATAAATCATTGGTGTAATATTGTTAAAAATTCTGATGTGGACAGCACATGTCTTTCTCTGCAGACTCATATTCGTTCTCTTTATTTATTCAATGATAATTTGAGTTTATCTGCACAACATAAGTATTTTAAATGACATTGAATTTACACGTTAAACTTAAATTTGGTTCTCATTTGATAGCTGGACTTATTGTCAAAGGTGGCGTAGCGAAAATGCGAAAAAACTAGAATATCTCAAGAACGGCTAGTCCTAGAGTAATGGGGTTAGTCTTATTCTTTTTGTTGTCAAAAATCACATATAAAATAGGAATTTAATTGATATAATTGAGCACACGTAGTCTTTTATTTTTATATATAACGATTTTTGCTGGCCATTTCGCAAAAATAGCCCGTTCCTTTTTCCCGAATCGTAGTAGAATAACCTACAAATGATTTATATACAAAATTTTGTTAAATTTGGTATATAAATCACTTGTAGGTTATTGAAATATTATACTCCAAATTTTGTTAAATTTGGTTCATTAGTTTTTAGCTAGAGTGGATAAAGGCAATTTCTGCGGCCATTTCGCAAAGAAGGCAGATTCTTTTATTACGAATCGTACTATAATCTAATGAACATCAGGATTTCCCACAAAAAACATACCTACCAAATTGTATGAAATTCGGTCCATTAGTTTTTCAATTAGAGTGGATGTAATATCCACACAGACACACAGAAACATACACAACACACACAGACGTCTTCCTAAAAGTAGTTTTTTCGTGTTCTAGAAGTCCCAAAACGTGTAGATCCTTTGAAAATTCGAGTTCCGATCTTCGGCACGATTCCAATACTTTGAGTACATACACATACACATATATATTATCTGTGTATTATCTGTGTATCTAAATTCCGTGCCTATGCAATTACAATAGTTGTGATTTTAAATGATCCCTAAACTTTTATTATTTCTTCAAGGAAGCCTAATTTTAACATATGCAGAATGCAAATATCTCAAGCGATTGTAAGATGAATTACATAAGAATTGCTGAATTTTTTTCACACAAAATTATTTAGCTCTGGAGTCTGGAATACAAGTTATATGAATGAAATATTCATTGATTTTGCATAAAGAATCAGATGATTTATATTTCGATACAGTTTTAAATATTTAAGTATAATAAATTACTGTAGTACTGTGATAATGTAAAAGATATTACCACTGAATGAATCACATTTTAGAAATTTTTAAATGAAATTACATTTCAGTTGGAAAGTGTTTCATAATCAATGCTTATGCATGATTGATCTTTCTTGTTTTAATTACTCTATTTTCTGATATTCTGTCATGTTTCAAAGAAGATCATAAAAATTGAGATTTTCGACTCGATTGAGTGCTTAATTTCTGGTTCACAGGTTGCTGTGCATTAGCATAACAACTGACGTCACAACCTGCCCGTTACTATGGAAAGCAGTGCCGTATTTATCGGAAAAGCAGTGTTAGGTTTTCAGGCATTCCGGATAAACATAACATGGCAGAGCGGGGCATGACCACGCCTTTTGAAAATTTATATAAATAAAATCAATTAATCCCTGCTTTAAATCAAGTGCAGCGCCGTGCATTTTTTTTATATATAATGAAAATAAAATCATAAAATTAATATATTCACTATTTATTCAAACATTTTTAAATATTTATAATCAGAAATAAATGGACACAATTGTTTAAAAGTTATCACGAGCCATTCTCAAGTTATTGGAAATGTTATTAGTACACGTCATAAGTATCGTTGAAAACGGTTGATTCGCATTCAGCGATGCACAAATCATATCAATCCCTCAAAATCTGAGAGATGCATTTTTGAACCCTTTACAATGTTTATACAAATTGTGCAAAGATTCCGACATAATTATAAATATAAAAATTAACAAAACGCAAAGGACAGAGCATTTTCTAAAAATTGTTGACAAAAGAATGACACAGAAAAATGTTATGTCTACACCAATAAAAAGCAAATAATTGCAAAAAATGAATAAATAATAATTACAATGAATTTGTAATTTTACTGAAAATTTCGATTTCATTGGGTGACTGGATGTACTTCCAAAGGCAATACTGTAACAAGAAAGATCAATCATGCATAAAGCATTGATTATGAAACACTTTCCAACTGCAATGCCATTTTATTTAAACATCTCTAAAATACGATGCATTCAGCGGTGATATTTCTTAAATTGACACAGTACTACAATGATTTATTTTAATCAAAAACTTAAAACCATGGAGGTAAAAGTACTTTCCACCTCCATGCTTAAAACTTCATCGAAAAAGACAATACTATAAAATCGTTTGCTTCTCTGTAAAATCAATTAATATTTCATTCATATCACCTATATTTCAGACGCCAGAGCTAAATAATCTTGCGTTAAAAAATTCAGTAATTCTTAAACAACCCATCTTACAATTTGATTTGTTTACATTCTGCATCCATTAAAATTAGGCTTCATTGCCGAAATAATCAAGTTTGATGATCATTTAAACAAAAAAGTAATGTAATTGCATTGGCGCAGCATATAGATGCACAGAAAATACGCAACAATAAAGCAACACTAAATATACATTTAAACAAGAAAGATCAATCATGCTTAAAGCATTGATTATGAAACACTTTCCAACTTCAATGCAATTTTATTTAAACATCTCTAAAATGCAATACATTCCTCGGTAATATTTTAAAACTTATCAGAATACTACATTAGTTTATTATATTTGAAAACCTAAAGCTTCATCGAAAAAAATGAACTTCATTCAAATGTCGGCATTGAAATATAAATTGCCTGGTTTAAACATCTCTAAAATGCGATACATTCCTTGGTAATAATTTTAGAATTATCAAAATACTACGATAATTGATTATGTTTAGAAACTTCATCAAAAACAACTGAAATTCATTCAAATGACGTCATAGAAAAAATAACATGAAGTTCTCTCTATAAAAGCAGCATTTCATTTATAAATAATTTCCGATTCATCTCATTCATCACAATACTATAATAATTTATTTTATTTAAAAATTAAGACCATGGAGATACAAGTAAGTAAACTCAATGTGTAACTTCATCGAAAAATATCGTCCTTCTCTTTCTAAAATCAATGAATATTTCACTCATATCAGCTAAGCAGACTCCATGAGCTAAATAATTTTGTGTTAAAGAAATACAGCAATTAAAATACAACTCATTCAATATATTTTGCTGTTTATATTTCACATTAGTGAAAAATAGGCTTCGTTGTAGAAATAATCAAAGTTGGATGATCATTTAAACTCAAATATATTGTAATTGCGTTGTTTCAGTATGTGGATACTCAGAATTTAAGCAAAAATAAAGTGGTTTTAGGACGGATACAACACTCAATATGAATTAAAAAGAACTTCTAAAATCACGAGTTTGAGACAAGATGGATGTCATATTTCATTTTGAATTGGATCATGCGATTTTTTCATATCATGGTCACGTGATCGCTTCATATAAGAGATGTAATTATTATTTTAATTTTTATTTTAAAAACTACTAAATTCATTTCGCTGAATTTTGTTTCATATATTTTATGGAACAATTTGAATATTACCTATTTAGGGTAATATTTGAATATTACCCTAAAAATAGGTTAAAATAGTAACCTATTTTTGAAGGAATTTGTGAATTTTAAATCCGCTTAAAAAATGTTTGAAAAATTAGGTCCCATAGGGTTCAATCTATTTCATTTTTTCAACCCTGGTTCAATCCAGAACTAATTGGGTGATATTATTCATTTATATTCCCATAGGTCCTACAGACCGTCTGAACTACATACTAAAATTTCATTTTGATTAAGTCATTTTTACGGCAGTTATCGTGCTAACGGACAGACAGACAGAATGAACAAAGTCATAAACACTTTTCAACTTTGTTGTAAAATGTTAAAAACGATAAATTTAAAAGAACTTTAAAAATCACGATTTTTACACTGAAAAAAAGAGGTAGATGCCATATTTTATTTTGAAGTGAATCACGTGATCTCTTTATAATATGGGTGTCATTATTATTTTAATTGTTATTTAAATATCTACCAAACATATTTTACTGAAATTCCCTACATATAATTAATAAGTTGATTTTTCCTAAAATTTTTGAAGCGATTTGTGAATTTTAACTTGGCTTAAAAATGTTTGAAAAACATTAGTGTTCAATGTATTTCATTTTTCAACCCGGATTCAATACAAAATTAATTGGGTGATATTATTCATTTACATTCCCATATGTCCTACAGATCATCTCAACAACATACTAAAATTTCTGTTGATAAAGTTATTTTTACGGCAGTTATCGTTCGAACGGACAGACAGGCAGGAAGAATGAACAAAGTTATAAGGACTTTTCAACTATGTTGCAAAGTATCAAAAATAAATAAATTACGTAATACTAATTACCACAAGACGTTGTTTTACGTTAAAAGACTAATCCGCACATTTGCGGTTTAGTTTGATAGCTATTATAACAACCTAAGAACCGTTAGATTTGCAACTCAAAATATTTATTCGACGAATTAGTCTCACGACATATTTGAATGTTTTTACAGTATGCTGATTCCATCATTCACGCAATTCATTCATTAATTTGACGATTTTAAAATCTCATACGATAATTTTTGAAGAAGGTTTAACGTTCTCAAACACAAGATGAAGATACAAGTAGCCACTAATATCTTTCAGTAAAATGTGTAGCAAATGGCCCACTTTGTTAGAACAGTTGTGGTCAATAATTAAATATTGCCCTTCAAAATGCAGATTTCAATATGGAGCTGATCCCTGAAAAATGAACATTTCCAAATAATAAATATCTTCCGATAAAAAGATAGGAACTGCACGAAAATTGCTACTTGTACTAATTTGGGGATCTAGAATTTGTTTATAACATAAATTCGGGTGTTGATATTGAAAATTTCAAAGTTTGTGCACATTTGAAATGCATACCGTCCTTTATACAAATTATATGAACATGGATGTATAGAGCACGGTATTCCTAACAGAATGGTATCTTTAAATTTGCTCTACGATGAACCCTGCTTGAATAACAAGGGGTGAGGCGATTTTTGTTCCGCAGCTGTACCACACACATACAGACAGACATGACCTTGAAAATAGTTTGTTCGTGTTCTAGAGTGCTCGAAACAGAATTCAAACTGAAATATTTTACAATTAGCACTCAAAACTTAAATTACACTGAATTTGCACTTTTAATTCACTTTTCGTTTTCATTTGGTAACTGGGAGTATTTTCAAAGACAGCGTAACAAAAATTAAAAAAAAAAACTAAAATATCTCGATAACGGCTGATCCCAGAGTAATGGGGTTAATATAATTCTTTTTATTGTCAAAAATTACGTATAAAGCAAGCATTTAATTGATACATTTGAGCATACGTAATCTTTCATTTTAGACTAGCCGCCTTCGGCGATCAGTCTGTTCGCTACCCATGAAAATTCTCACCGTGGCAAACTCGCAGGCGCCATACCCCCGTAGAATTAACAAATTTTGTTTTAGTTTACTGACGTTAAAACTAATAATGAAATTTTAAAATGAAAAGTAATGTGCTAGGGGGGTTCATAAAAATTGATTTGTAAAGTGAAATTATTCTAATGTTTGTGAACTGTGAGATTCCGAGTATTTCTTTACCTGTAACCCTAGGAAAAGAATCCCTTTGATGTGTACTCACAGCCGGCATCAGCAACTCCTATATTTTTTTATAGAGGTATGCTCCCCTATTTTTTGTTTTACATAAATGAAATTATATCCATTTGTCTGCATTTTTAGTATTGCATCGCAAATGACATGAAAGTATTTTTGAGACTGATGATGTTGAATGTGAATTTAGTATTTAAGAAATAACGATGCTGCTTTAACGATACTGCTCAACGAAAAAAAGTTTTTTTTTTTAAAAGCTTGTCCCCAACACCACCCGATGCATAAATGCACCGTGACAATCTCCATAACTTTTTTTTATTTTTTTTTATTTCTTCCGTGTTTAATTTTATTAATTGTGGTCCCAACAACCACCCGATGTATGTAATACATCACCTCAATTCAATCCACCATAATTCAATCATTTAAATTTTATAATGGCCATATGCTAAGCTCTTAATTCCGTCATTTAAGGTATGACGTTTATCATCATAAGTGGTTAATCCCATTTTAATTTGCTGAACAGTATCAATCTGATGGTCTTTACTTGCAATTTTAAATTGTTCAACTGTATTATATCTTCGCCTTGTTATACAGATATATTAATCTTGATGACACATTAATTTTTTCACAGCGTTCTTATTAACACTTTTAGCAGTTATATTTTTAGACAATGAAATTTTGTATACGCAACCTCGTCAAAACCGTGACGTCAGAACCCTCCCTCCATTATAGAAACACCGTGCGACTGCGCGCGCATGTGGGTGAAAAATCGATCTCTTCTTTCGCAGTTTGGAAGGAAATTGAAAATCATTACTTCCTTAAAATCCGGATCGTGCGGCTACTTTCTCTTATTGCTTGACCAGATTGGGCTTGTAAGAAAGCCTGATCGTTGAGCTTTCTAAAAATGTAAATTATTATTCAAAATTGTCGTACTTTTCCGACGCGAGGATTTAAAAACGAAAGTTGGTTTTTTTAGCCGAATGTGACTTTTCTTTTAAAATCTTTAAACATATTAGAATTTGTCATTGAGATTTGAAATTGATATATTTTTACTCGCAATTGTCTGCTCTTTCCGGTCGTGTGATTAGTTTTTTTCTACGACTCTGGATGGTGGAGAAAGAAGGGGAAAAAGGGAAAAAACGGTCGAAATCGCATAAAACATTGAATAACAAAAAAATAATTCAAATTTTAAAAATCGGTTTCACGTATCATCTGCCCCCCCCCCCCGGTCTCCGATTGTCAAATTTCGTAGCTCTGCGACGCGCGGTCCCTGAGCCTATAGTTGTAAACATTAGCCTATAAGACACACACACACACACACAGACATTGCCTTTTATTATATAGATTTTAATGATTTTTGCGGACTATTTTGCAAAAAAAGGCAGGTTCTGCTTTCCCGAATCATACCAAAATCTAATCAGCACCTGGGCAAACCAGCAAATAGCTGACCTAAAAAATTTTAGGAAACTTGGTCAATTAGTTTTACACACACATCCGTCACGCTACACATAGTTTTATTCGTACTCTAGAGATCCCAAAATGTGTAGATTCGTCGAAAACTCGAGTTGCGAATTTCGACAGGATTCCAATTCTTTCCCTATACATTATCGTGCATTGTGGGAAAGGCTTCTAGTTCTTTCCGAGTTTTAAAAAAATGTTTTCTCATCATGTATAAACCAGAACAACCACATGCTTTCAGAAAATAACCAATTTCTTTTGTAGCGTTGAAATCGTTAAATGAGCAGCACCCTTTATTATATGTGAGAAAAATCCCTTTTATGTTCTATGGACAGAGCAATAATGGGCCTATTGTCTGGATATTACACGGTTTTATCTTGTGTTATTGTTGTAGCTCGTACAAAAAGATATAGCTGCTAAACAAAGTTAATAACGATTCATTTTTTTCTCTTGTAAATAGCTGTTGTTTCCGAATGTCCAGAATTTAATCTATGTTTCTAGGATTTTTTACTGTGAGTCAAGATATTAGTATGAAAATGAGTCAATATCTTGGCATGTGAAAGAAGAACTTCGCATGTGAGTAAAGATCTTAGTATGTGAGTGAAGATTTTAGCATGTAAGTCAAGATCTTGGCATGTGAATAAATATCTTAGCATGTAAGTCAAGATCAAAGCATGCGAGTCAAGATCTTGGCATGAATAATGGCATAAATAATCCATGGCATAAAAATACAAATTACTCGATGGCACACAAGTTACGTCGCACTTTAAATGGTCAAAAAAAATTTATGACGGATACTTCATATTGTGAAGATGTATTCTCTCAAATCGTAGATGGACTCTCAAGATATAAAAATATGTCCAAATTTCTGGATAAATAATGCTACAATGCTTTTTCTTAAAAGCACCAATAAGCGTAAACAGGAACAATATACAACGAATATATCTTACAAGATCAGTAAACAACTGTCAGATACAATAAAACAGCAATTGTGTTATCAAAAGACAGACGTATGTCACAACTCATTTTAACTAGTATGGTGCAACTCTAATAAAATGAGCGATGACCTCAATAGAACTACTCTCTAAACAGAGAGGGAAATCATCGAAATTAGTTAAAACTTCTAGAAAGTTCCAGCAGGTTTGGAAATTCACCAAAAATCGCTAAGTTGGAGATATTTCACAAAATCCAGCACCAAGGTCACGAAAATGTCTCTGAATTCAAGCAACTATACTTCCACCTAATAGCGATGGTTGCTTGTTAAAGAGTTTTCTCATTGCAAGGCGTCAAAGAGCCGTGAAGAATTTTACACATTCGTAACACTGCCCCCCCCCCTTCTTTAAGACTGCACATCCTGGGCAGTATCAACCTACTGTGGTCCATAATATAGGGCTAATCTCTAGATATGGACGACTTTTGAATAGGTGCCTTTAAATGTGCTTTCTCTTTGCAAGAAGTTATAAATATGTGAAGTATTTTATTTATACGTGAAGTATTTTGCCCCCTCTTTAAGACAACACATTCCGAACAGTATCAGTCTACTGTGGGGTTCATAATATGGGGCTAATCTGTAGATATGGGCGAATTTTGATTAGTTGATTTCGAATGTGTTTTCTCCTTAGGAGGAAGATCCGTGAGTATTTTATACATTCATAACACTGCACTTTCAGCACCACTTAAAACTGCATGTCTCGGGCAGTATTAACCCACTGTGGTCCATAATATGTGGCTAATCTGTCGATATGGACGACTTTAGGAAACTAGAAATAGAAATCCTTCGTAATCCATCCTAAGCTTCTGAAATTCGATGCTGAATCCAATTGTCACCATATAAGCTCTAACTATAGCCAATCCTGAGAAATAGGTGTTTGAAGAAAATGTTTTGAACCGGAAGTAAAAAATATCCAGAAGTGAAAATATTTAATAATTCTCCCCTTCAAGATCTCCTCCGGATTTTAAAGATGAATTTAAAGACTGGCTTTAAGTCATCATCTGAGCTGTATCAATAGCTAATCTGGAAAAATTGACGTTTCAAGAAAATTTTTTGATCCAGAAATGGAAAAAAAACTGAAAGTAGAAAACCTTAGTAACTGCCCTCTAACACGCTCCAGAATTTGCTGTAGTCATATCAGTCATTATTTCAACTATAATAGATTTCAAGAAATCTATATTTCAAGGAAAATGTCAATTTTTGAATCTGAACTGACATCGCTAGAGCTGGAAATAGAAACTCTTAGCTATAAGCCCTTTATCCCCTACAGTATTTAATGTTGAATCCATCCAGAAGCTCTATCTATAACCAATCGTGATACTTCGATGTTTCAAGAAACATTTTTGAACCAGAAGTGGAAAAAGATTGGAAGTGAAAATTTTCAATGAATCATCCTACTTCCTCGAAATTTGATGCTGAATCCATATCAGTTATCATATAAGATCTAGTCAATCTTGAGAAATAGGTGTTTGAAGTAAACTGAAAATTTTTAAACTGGGAGCTGAAGAAGAATCGTAAAAGGAAACCTTAGTGAATCCTTTACCTTCTCCAGAATTTGGTACATAATCCATATCAGTCATCAATTCATCTACGCTCTATCTAGCAGATCCTGAGAATAGATATTGCAAGACAAATTTTATCCAAAGAAAAATATCATGGCAAATATTTACCACCAATAATTTTAATTTATTATTTTTATTCTAAATTTTCTTTTTACAGAAAACTTTTGAAAGATTTAGGATAAGGGAAAAAATCAAACTATAAATCTTAGAGAAAGGGTATATTCAAGAAATTCGCAACTTCATTGACCAGACTTGTTCGCAGGGGTTTGCCTACAAGGATTATTTTGACTTGGAATATTTTAAGGAAATGGGGGCTTACATTAGCGCGTCCACAATTCTTCGGAATCTGAAAATCAATATCAAGGATGAAATACGATAGTTGAATCTAAGCTTATCGTGGTCTAAGCCTATGGGCTAAGCCCGAACCTCTGCAGACTTCTAATATTTTAAAATAGTTCGATTCGAGTCCATGAATGGTTAAAAAGTGAAAATCAGTTACATAATCAAATTCGAATGTCTAACCGTGTCACAATATTTTTTTTTAAATATTTCTTTTAATATTTTATATTTTTAATTAATACATAATTAATTAATAAGTAATATTTTTAAAATATTAAAATATGTATGTGCAGAACGTAAAAATAAAGCCATTTTAAAATTTTGATATAGCTTTTTCCCAGCATGTATAAAAATTATAAAACTCATGCATGCGAAAACACTTCAAACAGTTCCTCTACTATAATAAAATTGTTAAATTGATGTAGCAAACATTATTATATGTGTGAAAAATCCCTTTTATTGTCTACGTCCCGTGTAATCATGACAATAATGGGCATATTGCGAGGATAATATTTTATTTTCCTGTGTGATTATGGCAACCTGTTAAAGAAATTATAGCTGCCAAAATTTCTCTTAGATTGTTGTTGTTTCCCATTGCCCAGCATTTAATCAATTATTAACAGTGGAAGCGAAACTGCTTCAATAATTCAGTTAATGTCAAATGGTTGTTTGATATCCGGATTGTTTACTCTTTAAGTAGCATTATTGTTTCCAAACGGTTACTGCTAAATGTTCTTGCCAGCGAACCATGTTAAGCCTTACTACGATTCCATGAAGCACTTAATTTTAACATTTGCTCGCTTTTCAAAATTGCAGCATTGTTACTCCATATGTTTATTATTTTTATAATATTGTGTAGGTATATATCGTAAATAACGTAACCAGCACTAGAACACAAAACATATATTTCTATATTAGCTTTTCTTCTCGAGTTATCCTTTTAAAACCTTTTGTAAATTTCTTTAAAAAATATTTTTAACGTTTGCAGCAGGTCTGTCATTCCAATAAAGTTTAACCTTTTAAGTAGTGATATGCTACTGTAATACACTTTACATCCATAGTGTAATTTATAAACAGTCAAGTCAACTTGTTATGACCATCTGCTAAAATCCAGAATAATCGCCTCTGGCAGCACGGACTCAAACCAAACGCCCTGGGAGTGACTCAATAAGGTGCTGAATGGTTGATAGAGGTATTTGAAGCCATGCATATTTTCTGACGATTCATTCGATATTTTCTGACAGGCGCGTGGTGGGTGATCCCAAATATGCTCGATCAGGTTAAGATCTGAGAAATTCGGAAATCAGAAAAGTAACTTGAAATCTTCGTCAGGCTGGCTCATCGAACCACTCGCAAACAATTTTGGCGGTATGACAGGTTGCCATTGTCCTGTTGAAAGATCCCATCGGTCATAGGGAAAACCGTCAATAAAAATGGGAGTACTTGAGCGGCTATGATGGCTAGATATCCAAATCTATTTAGAGTTCCTTCTACAGGAATCAAGGAACCCAAAGCAGACCAAGAAATTATTCCCCAAACAATAACGTTGTCGCCATCAGCTTGTTTATGTCCAACAATGATTGCTGGGCACTTGTTTTCTCCGGTTTCATGCCATACACGCCAACGTTCATTCGTTCCTTGGAGCTAAAATCGTGACTCGACAGAGAAGACAACCCTTTGCCAGTTGGTGCAAGCCTAACTTCGGTACTCCTGTGCAAATTTCAGTCATTGTTGACGATGAACCTTCGTGAGTATGGGTGCAATCACCAGCCGTCTGCTCCGGAGCCCCATTCGCAACAGGATTCGCTGCACAGTTGTTTTGAACACACATCTGGAACTCCCTTGGTTCGTTTGTATGGTTTGCTCCACAGTAGCGTGCCGATCGGCCCCTCAATCACCTGAGCAGGCGACGTTCACATCTCTCATCGATGGCTCGTGGTACTTTACAGTTACTGTGGTGCTGGAAAATAAATAAAATGCAACGCATACTTTAAATTAAATTATCTTAAACATGGCCGTAATATCGTGTAGTCGTGAAACACATTGCGTTGTGCCGCTTTTAACCCACCATATTTTCTTCAGTGCGAGTTCCTGTAATATATATATATATATTTATATATATATATATATATATATATATACTATTACGATAAAGTGAGACTAAAATAGGATATATCCCAAACAAGCCTGAAATTAAAAGAACTATTCACTACAAAGGAGGAGGCGCAAATGCTGCTCAAATTCCCTAGTAGAATACATGAATGAAAGTAGAAAAGAACGGGAGTGACCATATGAATTACATAAGAATGGTAGGGGTGGATTGCGACACCCCTTTCCCGCTTAAAGCAGTTTTTACAACCCGGGTAACGCTCACGGAACCAACATAATTCCATGGTCAGCCTCCCAAATGTGCGAAAATGAAAGCACCAGAACAGACTCAGAACCAAAGAAGTAAACGAATCCATGAAGGAGAAACATCCGCTAGTCCAACTCGATGGAACGTCTCTTTATATAAGTAAAGTTGCTCATGCGCAGAGAAATATCAGGATAATAGTTTCGCAGTCATGAATATTAAATCTCTATATCAACAATCAGATTACAAATTTTCTTTAAAAAACGATTTGTAATAATGTTGTACAAAATTGACAGGATAATTTCTTTTTATAGCTTCATCTTTAGGAAAGACTGCATTTGCAAATGTAAAAAATTTGCAGATGAAGCTATAAAAAGAAATTATCCTGTCAAT
The DNA here is from genome assembly GCA_951213105.1 of Amaurobius ferox. Lineage (NCBI taxonomy): Eukaryota > Metazoa > Arthropoda > Arachnida > Araneae > Amaurobiidae > Amaurobius > Amaurobius ferox. Next base: position 131,447,655 of record OX578147.1, read on the forward strand.
TTTGTACAACATTATTACAAATCGTTTTTTAAAGAAAATTTGTAATCTGATTGTTGATATAGAGATTTAATATTCATGACTGCGAAACTCTTATCCTGATATTTCTCTGCGCATGAGCAACTTTACTTATATAAAGAGACGTTCCATCGGGTTGGACTAGCGGATGTTTCTCCTTCATGGATTTGTTTACTTCTTTGGTTCTGAGTCTGTTCTGGTGCTTTCATTTTCGCACATTTGGGAGGCTGACCATGAAATTATGTTGGTTCCGTGAGCGTTACCCGGGTTGTAAAAGCTGCTTTAAGCGGGAAAGGGGTTGTTGTTGAGACCCAGACCGTCCGACCTACCAGAAAGGTGTAAGGTAACTGTTTGGACGGCCGGGAAGAGCGGGAAAGGGGTGTCGCAATCCACCCCTACCATTCTTATGTAATTCATATGGTCACTACCGTTCTTTTCTACTTTCATTCATATATATATATATATATATATATATATATATATATATATATATTTCAAATGGCCAGGTACTAGATTTTTCGTCATTCGCAATATATTCGGTCGGAAATGTGAACCATTTTGCCGGCCTAAGACGTTGCCACAGGCGCACCAGAGGGGGCGGAACACATTGCGTCCACATCACACAAAATCCATGTCTTACGTGGGACTCGAACCAACAACGCGGCGGCCGATCGATCGCTTTGAAACGCTCGCCCTGACCATTTGGTCACCGCGTCGACTCCTGTAAAATAATATGTATTAACATAATTCTACTCAATTAATTGCACCATTTCTTAACTTTAAAAATAACATTATTTATTAGGAACTGTCTCTAATTACAACAATATATCACATATTATTTGCGGAGGAGATTGGACAGAGGAGACCAGATAAGTTATTATTACCAAAATTGTCTAAGACCTGCTACAATAATTGATCGCAGATACCTCCAATGTCGTCTTTAACCATTGACACGCAGCTCGTACGTTGATTCTGTTTCACCTCTCGGGTCAGGGTTGCTGTATAACTGGCGTCATTCAGACTGATGCCATTGTCTGATATCGCAGACACCATAAATAATAACCATAAATCTGTCACACACATTTTTGGTCTCACAGTTGCCACGTCGAGTCTTCGAAATCGTTCCATTCTTTCTCTCACGGTATACGTTAACCACACTAGCCCGCGAACAGTTCACAAACTCGGTCGTTTCCGATGTGCTGCTGCCCAGTAGCCAATGATCATACATTTTTCACGTCTGTTAAATCACGTCGTTTACCCATGATAGCCATGGCTGTTATTCTGGAAAGTTGCCGACATCCCACTTTATATATCCACGAAGTTTGACCAGAGTTACCAGGTGGTTATAATAATGTGACTCGACTTAATCGTTTTTCAGCATACCATTTTCAACTACTATCATTTCTCACCATACTGCGACAATGCATTTGGAATTCCGATCGAATAAAAATGATTTCAGCGCCCCTATCGGAGAATTTCAAAAGTCAGTGTAGCAAACTAAACAATACGATAGACGAAATAATTCAATTGTAAAGTCGCAGAGCATCGCATAATGAGCAGGCAACGACAATAAAACTGTTACAGAAGAAATTCATCTGACATAATACGGTTAATGACGACAAATTGCTGTCATATTTAGCAACGCTAAAATAAACAACACTGTAAGAAGAACAGGAATCTAATACAAATTTGGTTCAAATTGTCCTTCATCAGCAACAATGCATATTTGCTTTCTACCGCGTATTTTGAGAAGCATTACAGAATACAGAGTTGCATGTCCTGATGATGCGACATTTTAACACGTAATCATCACCAATCATATGCGCATGTTGCATGTTCCTGATATCGATTGCTACTAATTAGACAATTCTCTACAAGATTTAAATGACACTTTTCTTCTATCTCGCCTTATCGAGTTTGTTATATATTTAAATTCTCCGCTAGAGACGCTATAATCACTTACGTTGTCTCGGGTACGGATACTTTACTATAGATAGGCCTAACATGTAAACTCAGTAACCTTTTCTGGAAGGATTTAGGGTGCTTAAAGATTTTCCCAGAAACGCCGTATATACCCAATGTAACAAATCAGATTTTTATGAGGGAATTAAAATAAATACAGTCATTTTCCTCTGCCAAAAGTGCTTTTGGTAGCATTAAATACTGGGTATGAAACTCCACTGGACTTTCTCTTGTATTCATATTCTATACGTTCTGGATGAAGTTCAAAGTAGGCCAACGATGGTAGATGTAACTATGGAAGCGAAACATTGGTATAGAAAAATGTCCAATCACTGCCAAATGAGATTAACGCACATGCTTCTAGTAACAAAATTTGAAAAAGAGTAATCCCATCTCCGAAACTGTGAAATATACAGGAAATATGTCTATTAAAACATTATAATTTCGCGACGTGATAATTTCATGTGCATTTTCTTAAAACTTAAAAAAAAAACAGCACACAATTTTGGTTGTACAATTTAGACCACAGTGAACTTTTTCTCATTTAGGGATTCCACTATCAAATAAAATTTTAAAGGAGTTCCGTAAAAAAAAGTTTGAAAACATTGTTATAGAGATCACCTAAAAACCTTTATTTCATTTATTACAAAATCACTAGTTACATAATGTACAGCTTAACATACGTTCAACGTGCCCATCATCAGCCATAATATGTGTCTGTATGCAGGAACGAACTTTTGTTGCACGTTCACCAGCTTCACGGATGAACATAGAACAGTAGAAAATCGTACTACATGCTTTCATGCAGTTTCCAAAGTGTTTTATCTGGATTCCTCGCATAGCAGTGCCTCGCAGTAATATTCATTCGAATAGCCTGTCACGATCGGTTTTAGAGACGACGCTCATCAAAATACACACAGCTGATGATAGACTAAAAATTGCTTTCAACAATTCTGCAAAATTTCTCGCAAATTGCATTTGCAGGATAGATTTTGCATATCACAGCTATTTGTTTCTGCAAAATGCCATCTCTTAATACAGTGATGATATACAACTAAGGAGACGGTGAAATTTTTTTTATTTATTTATTGACTTAGAAACGTGAAAATTTGTATAAATATTTCTCTTAACATTACTGTAAGCACCACCATTATTTTTTTTCAATTTTGTTATGATTTTGTATTTTTTTTCAATTTAATTTTTTTTAACGAAAATTTGAAAATGCTCCTTGCGTGCCATTTGTTCACATTTTTGATTAATTTTACATTCTGATCCCTCAAAAAACATTATGAACAAATTTGGGTATTAATTTTTAAATCCCTTAGAAAGTTAATTTTTTTAAAAATATTTTTCTGCATTAAAACTTAATTTTCATCATTTAATTAGGTTCTTATTCACTTTTAATTACCTTAATAAAGTCAAATTATAAAATGCATATCCAGTTTCATTAAAACGTATAAGAGGTGACTTCTTGCCAAATTTCATGCTTGTCAGACAAAAACTAAGACGCATTGAGCATTTTAAAAATGTGAAACCTTTGAACATTCCGTTTGGAAAAAAATGCATTCAACCTCTTGCTTAGTTTGGCATGGATGCTGTGCCACCCGTAAGAACCTCCCAAAAGGACAGGTATTTGACATACCCTATCCCAAATACGGCGACCCCCTTTGCAGGCATTGGCGTCCAAGGAAATCACCGACAGAAACATTGCACCTGCTGCAACAGGTGCAACAGGGGGGATCGAACTGTTTGGGACAGGGTATGTCAAATACCTGTCTTTTTGGGAGGTTCTTCGTTTGGGATGGACGCTGTCCCACCCGTAAGCAAATGTTAAATCTGTAAAATAATGTTATGTATCAAAAACTTTTTCAGTCGATTTTTGCTCATTTCAACGACCACCGTCCCCTTAAGATAGCTTTTAAGATAATAATGAAAAGTGAATAATCTTTTTCTTTCATTTTACTTTCTCAAATACTTCATTTGAAAAATATCTTTTATAGTCTCTTTTTCTGACAACTGCTAGGCAAGCAAAATTCTAATCGATGTTAACTTTTTCTAAAACAGCAGAACATTTCGAACATTAAGTACAATAAATAAGAAATAACCTATCTATCATTTATTCTATTTATACGAAAATATCATATCAAACCGCGCAATCTTAAATAACATTTTCCATTTCTTGGAACTTTTCCAAAGCGAAGACATGTTTGCTTACAAATATAATGTGTAACCATTTTCACCTTCCTTCCTTTTTTTACTCTATTTTATTGAAATGAATTCAGTAAATGAATTTCAGAAAATGCTTTCACGATAAACATTTTAATATAAATGATACTGTGAAATGGGACTTCTGGAACTGGCATTGTTGAAATAGATTCTTAAATAGTTACTAACAGGTTACAGGCATAATAGTTACTTACATGCGTAACTTTTCCTCTTTATGAGCCTTTAGATGTCAAGCTCAATCTTGCAAAATGGCAAATTTTCTTTCAAAGTATATCAGCGGCCGGGATTCAATGAAACACTAATTTTATACAAGAAAATATGATGTGGGCAGCAGAGGATTTTCCTTATATAATGCAATGAGTTTAACCTATTTTTTTTACTATAAAATTATTATTCTTATAGTAGATACTTATATTCTTTCCAAGATATTGAATTTTCGTCAATTACTCGTCATTTTCATTGATATAGCATGATTTTTCTCCAATTGGCGAAATTTTCGTTAACATGGCAACATTTAAAAATGTCGCCAAGTTGGCTACATTCCGCCAAATTCGTCCTCAAAATCCCGCCAAGCGTTATGGAAGTGAGAAATGAGTTATTCTTACAGTAGATAAATAACTATTGGCTTTCAAATACAAAAGTATTAATCAAAGTATATTTCCTCATGAATGGAACGTGCTAGATGCACGACAATGTTGTCACCAAATTTATCGCATGATTTTACATATGAAAAGTGAACCTGTTTCTAAACAGTTAATATTTTTTTTAATTTATGGGAATGTTTTATAAATTTATTTGAAAAATGCGCAATATCTCGAGAACGGTTCATGCTAGCGTTCTAAAGTTTATGTCAATCGTTTTCTAAGGAAAAATTACATAAAAAATGTCTATTTGCGTAACTTTATTAAGGTTTGATTTTTGATGAGTTTTTCGAAATTTCACTCAAAAATTTAAGGGGGGGTCTGATCACTCGATTGTGTTTAAAAACAATGGACTTCCAGTATTCACGGATTGGACTTTTGTACCCAATTTCATTCGAATCGCTCCATTCGTTCGTGAGATATCGTCTCCACAGACTCAATGACACGCACACACACATACTTTCACACATACGTACACAGAGACATCACCTCAAAAATGATCGATTCGTGATCAGGAATGCTTGAAACGTGTTCCCCCGTTGAAATCTCGAATTCGAATTTTCGACCCCGTCACAATACTTTCCTTCTATATTATATTATGTATATAAGGAAAGAAAAAATATTTTATTTAAATTTAATGGTATACATCAAAATTAAAATATTACTTAATAATAACGGTTAGGGTTGGGACAAACCAGTGGTTATAGCGCGGGGAATACCCTCGGCCGACCCGAGTTCTGTTCTCGGCTCTACCCAAACTGTCCCCGTATTCACGTGGAGTGCGAGCACGTTAAATGTGCTTATCTGTAAGTCCTTCCAATAGCTTGGTGGTAGGGGAAATGGGGTTCTATCCCTGTGGATGCCGCTCCCACTGTGTTTCGGACTAAATTGGGTGGCACTGTCCCGGCCATCCCAACAGATACCTTACACCTTCGGGTAGGTCGGACGGCCTGGGTCAAAGAATAAGGAGTCATACAGTAAAAATAACTCATTATTTCCAAGATCCAGATACCTGACATGTTTTCAGCTTTATTATGACATCTATGTTTGGCGTCAAGTCATTGTACGAATTTCAAGAATTGACTGAAGATGCTCAACTGTAAGTCTTGAACGATATTGAGATTTATTAATTGTTGGAAACAGTTGTTCAGACGAATAGGAACTTCTTAAAATACTTAAAATACGAGCAGCATGATTCTTCGTATTGGGATAGTTGCTATGATTATATTTTGTATAAAAAGTTCAAACATCAACTTCGTTGATTTAAAAAAGTATCACATTGCAAATATTGGTGCCTTTTCAACCTGGAACTTAAATGGGTTGCTAAATAGAGAAAATTCGTACATATTGAACTTGTGAAAATCAGCAAAACACCTATCAAATTCATCAATGGGATCCAGTAAAAAATCAGAAAATTTTGTTAGTGAGTTTGCATTGTGTCAGCGTATTGAAAAACTAGTCATGAAATCCGATAATATATATTTGAAGGCTTGGGGGTCGCATCTAAATGCCCAGGGTGTCCGCTCATGGCCCGCATCTTTGACATGTCTGCTCTATCGCCTTGAAAATCGCTTACAGAGACATTGCACCCTGCTACAGCAGTTGCAGTGTTTCTGTCGGCAATTTCCATGGACGCCAATGCCGGCAAAGGGGGGTCGAGCTGTTTGGGATAGGGTATGTCAAACACCTGTCTTTTTGGGAGGTTCTTCATTTGCGATGGACACTGTCCCACCCGTAAGCAAAAGGTTAAATGTGTAAAATAATGTTATATATTAAAAAAAAAATTTTAGTTGATTTTTGCCCATTTCAACGTCCACCGTTCCCTTAAGAGCAAACTTTTATGTAAAACAGAAATCTGCTGGTGTACTACTTTTAAGTCTTTAGCAATGCAGTAGAGCAAATGTTGCATTAATTGCCGTATAACACCGAAGCTTTGAAATTATATGTAACATTTGAATTCTGATTTGCAGAGGTTATGAATATATACAATGATAATATAAGATAGGATGAACAGAAATTGAGTCTATCAGTCATCCATTAAATCTTACAGTTACATTTAAATCGTCGACTATTACTATTATGATGGCGTATTTAAGTGATATTCTAAAGCAATTAATTACGAATTCGCAACTGGCAATCTTGTCCAGTTCAAAGCCTAAATCGAATTCTCTTGAACTTCTCAAGATGGAAATTTTGATTTTAAATGATTGAATAAATCGATTCTACTTATTTGTGTTACTTATTGGTTAATTATTAATACTTTAATATTGTTCATAAAATAAATTTTACTGCTTAGGAATTGAATTTTGACAGAAATAACAGTTTTGCTTCATTGTTTCAAAGAGACGAATTTACACAATCATGTCTGTCCAGCAATGAATGATTTCATATCATTTAAAGTGATTCTTTTTTAACCTTATAGGTAGCCTCTATATGATGTTGTAAGCAAAACGGCCATGGGGAAAACAGCCCTCTGGAAATTCGTGGGCGTTGAGACCCTGCTAATCCAATTCTAAATTATTAATGCCACCTCTCTTCCCCCCCTCCCAACACATTTAAAACACATGCAAATACATGACCATTATTGATGTGATTGCCCCAAAATTTTTAACAAATATACAAATGGTATTATTTATATATATATATATATATATACAAGTCGTAGTCAAAGTATTTACATCTTTTGTCTTAGTTCGAATTTCACCGGATTTGTTGTTATTGTTTTTTACTAGTAAATTAGTTGTTTGTATTACCATATGTTTGGCGCAGCAAATCCTTTTCGAATGTTGTGACATAAAATCCCTATCAACCAGCCAACCAACCGGATTTATAAAAAAATATTGTTGTTGCTGTTAAGCCCTTTGACCTAGAAAATGCTAGGTCAAGTCCAAAAGATTACGGCGCCCATAAAGCAATGAGGCTACTGTCTTCAGGTACTCTACTAGAAAATTTAAAGAGGCTTCAATGCAGTCAAGAAGCTGAGAAGGAGTAGCCGAGGGAGTGGATTTGAGGATGAAGAACAGGTACAAGGAGGGGAAACTCTATCTCCTCGTTCAAATTTCATATCCTTAGTATATCAGCTTCTTAACCTGGCCAACGCTATTTTTATGGATCCAAGGACCGACCATCATATTGGAGCGATAATTGTTAAGAAAATTTTCGAAATTAATTAAGTCAGGTGATATTCTTATGAAAGCAACTATATTTCTTTATATTTTTCCTCGACCACCACCATAAAATAAATCATGTTAACATCAGACAGGCAGAAATGAAACACTTTTTAAAAATAACTCCAAAATATCGTAAAAACTCAAAAGTACTCAAATCACAAATACCATTATTATTGCATTAGAATAAAGGGCAATTATGGTTACAATAAGCCGCTCAACAACAAACACTGAAATCTTAATCTAATTTCTAAACAATTTCCCGTATCCTTTCTCTTGTCTAACTTGATCTAATCACTAATCTTCAGTGGAAGAATCATTATTAAAGCTTAACCGCAGGGAATTTTCAAGAACTTTGACTCAAACAACGATTGGATATGATTTAGTTGGAAGCTCAGAGAGAAAGACAGAGAGATTGACAGAAGGACAGATGAACGCCTAAATTTTAAGTTGGACCTTATCAATCAATGCTTGTCATCAAAATTTCATGAAATCTTGTGACGATGATACAAGCAAACAAAGAAACAGTTGGATTTTCCATTTTATTCATATCGCTATATCTATTTTACAAAAAATTATGTAAATACGATCACTAATATTGATAACATTTACATGACATACTGTAACTTAAAATACTATTAATAGACGACGCTAAATTGAGCACTAGATAGACATTTGCATGTTATAATCCATCACATTCTGAAGCAATTCGGTAACGAACTTTGGCATCTCCGCTTTTATCAAGGCTTCGGATTCCCAAGTTACACCCTCATGTGGAAATCACTAAGCTTGTCACGTGACTAATGCTCTCCCACCAAAGGAACAAATGGAATTTTAATGAGGGTTTTGAATTATTTACAATTAGATTTTACTCTTGCACAGTAAGCGGTTTCTAATTATATCAATCGGAATTATTAACAAATTTCCTTGGATTCAACTTGTGATAATAGAATATGGAAAATAACAAAAGTGGAATACAATATACTTAAGAGTTTTGTATATTTTGATTCCAGTGCTCAGTGGACGTATTTGTAGAAGACATTGTGAGTGAATATGAAAAAGACTAAAAATGGAACACAATATACTTAAGAACTTTGTATATTTTGATTCCAGGGCTCAGTGGACTTATTAGGAGAAGACGTAGTGAGTGAATATGAAAAAGACCAAAAGTCGAATACAATATATTTAAGAGTTTTGTATACTTTGATTCCAGGGCTCAGTGGACGTATTTGTAGAAGACATTGTGAGTGAATATGAAATAGACTAAAAGTGGAATACAATACATTTAAGAGCTTTGTATATTTTGATTCCAGGGGTCTGTGAAAGTATTTGTGGAAGATGTAGTGAGTGAATTTGATTTTTCATACATTTCGTGCATGTACAAGAAATTTATGAAGCCATGATTGATATTGTTACGAAAATGAAAAATTCCTTCACTGGCAGCTCTTTTTAAAGCCAGAAGGGGAGAACACAGTAAGCAACCTTTCCTACGACGCAAATCTAGGGTTGCAACTTCAGGACTGCCAGTGCTGCCATATTTAGCGATTTATCGCCAATTTGGTGACTTTGTCAATATCTCGAATGCTCGAGAATCATTTTGATATAACGAATATTCTACGAAATGGGAACCCCTTCCAGAAATTTGTACAGCAAGTATATAAAAGGAGCCATCACTCAGTTGGAGAACAGTTGAGACGATACGAATGTTTTAGAGTCTATGTTTTGAGAATAGTAGTTACTATTTCGTGAAATGAGATTGCATATTTACTGTGCCTGATAGTTTTTAAGTGATTTTGTGAGTTACTTATCAAGGTATTTGCTGTATAGTGTTCCTGTTTACGCCATGCTTGTAAATAAACGTGTTAGTTATCCAGAAATTTGGACTTATTCTTATATCTTGAAAGTAAATCCACGGTTCCAGAGGGTACGTCGTAACAGTATGGTGTCAAATATGTGTACACTTCATTTTTAATGAAACTGTCAAGCATTTTTGTTCTCTTTTGCATGCTTATTTCGTACAGTCATACGAATTTCCGGGAAAACCTAAAGTGACATCTGCAAAACCGGCAAAAGAAGTATTTAGGAATCCCCCCCCCACACACACACACACTTACCTTCTCTGGAATTCGATGTTGAATGGATATCAGTTATCATCTAAGCTATTTATATTAACCTTAACCTACGGCGATAAAATAGTTTTACCACTGAAAATCTCTTCTAGAACGGCGCTGGTTCAACAGCTGTACCAGTGTTTTTCACCCTCATTTTTCTGGGAAAGGAGGAGAACGTCTATTGTACCCAGTTGAGAGCTTTGAAGAACGCATGTAGCACTTCCTGGAAGTTTCTCCTGTCAGAAGGGGAAAAGAGTTACGAACAAAAGGACAAGGTCCTTGAAGGTATTTATTTACAGGGATGGAATGTTTAGTTATTTATCCTTTCTGGGGTAGAAAAATTGGACTCTTGGAGCCGTAACGTAAAGGTTAAGTCCAGAAAAATATATGTTAATAGAAAAGTTTTTGAACCGCAAGTGAAGAAAGAACTACAAAGGGAAAAACCTTAGTGAATCATTCACCCAATTCTTCTCCGGAATTCGATGTTGAATCCATATCAGTCTCCATCTAAACAATATATATATAGCAGATCCGGAGAAATAGATGTTTCAAGGAAAATGTAAATTTCTGAATCGGAGGAACCATCTTCAAAACCGGAAGTGAAAATCCTTAGTGAGGCTTTTAACCCCTTCCATAATTTGATACTGAATCTAAATCAGTCGTTCTCTAAGCTCCATCTACAGCTAATCTAGAGAAATAAAGTATTTTGTCAAGTTTTCAAGGACAATTTTTGAACCAAAAGTGGAAAAAAACTGAAAGTGAAAATTCTTAGTGAACACTTTACCTTCTCTAGAACTGGATTTTGAATCTGTATCAGTTAATATGGATTCAATATCATCAGCATCAAAAGAAAATTACAGAAACTGTTTAAACAGTTTTAGAACGAGTTTATTGCAAAAAATAACAAAACTTTAATTCATTCAAGAATTGTTTTAAGAAACACCTAATTTTATAAAAAGCCAAGTTATTGTTTGCTGTAGTTAAATATTTTCTATTTTTAACACTTTGCAATATAGATGAAAAGTGTTTATAACTTTGGTCATTCTGTCTGTCTGTCTGTATGTATGTCTGTCCGTCCGTTCGCACGATAACTGCCGTAAAAATGACTTTACTAAAATGAAATTATAGTATATTGTTCAGACTGTCTGTCAGACATATGGGAATGTAAATGAATAATATCGCCCAATTAGTTTTGCATTGAACCTCGGGTTGAAAAAGTGAAATACATTAAACCCTATGGGACCTCATTTTTCAAAAAATTTTAAAGAAGTTAAAATTCGAAAATTGCAAAATATGTTTGGTAGTTTTTTAAATAAAAATTAAAATGATAATTACACCCATATTATAGGAAGAGATCACGTGACCCACTTCAAAATAAAATATGGCACTCATATTTTTTCTCAGTGTCAAAATCGTAATTTTTAAAAATCTTTGAACTTCATATTTAGTGTTGCATCCGTCCTAAGACCGCTTTATTTTTTTTCGTATTCCCTGTATATCTATATATTTTGTGCCAACGCAATTACAATATTCTTAGTTTAAATGATCATCAAACTTTGATTATTTCTACAACGAAGCCTAATTTTAACATATTCAGAACATAAACAAATCAAGCTATGAGTTGTATACGAATTGCTGAATTTTTTAAACGCAAAATTATTTAGCTCTGGAGTCTAGAATATAGGTGATGTGAAAGAAATGTTCATTGATTTTACATATAGAAGCAGACGATTTTATAGCATTGCCTCTTTTGATGAAGTTTTGAACATGGAGGTAGAAAGTACTTTTACCTCCATGGTTTTAAATTTTTAAGTAAAATAAATTATTGTAGTACTGTGACAATTTAAAAAATATCACAGCTGAATGTATCGCATTTTACAGATGGTTAAATAAAATTGCATTGCCAGTTTTAAAGTTTTTCATAATTATTGCTTTATGCATGATTAATTTTTCTTGTTTTATAATGGCGCATGTAAACAATCTTTGGATTGAAAGCTACGTTTTTACTCTTTTCGAAGAGAAATACTCTTATTCTGTAATTGAGAAACACTGTGAAAATCATGAGATTTGCATTTCTAAATGCAAAATAAGTAGTATCTTTAGATATAAAGGAAAAAAGCATTACTTTGAACTGGAAAAGAACAACGAATAATTAGCCAAAGAAGATAGAACTTTTACGACTATTTCAGAAATAAAGCCTCTTGTCTCAAAAGAAAACCCACGGACTCAAAGAAAAATTGCAGCGTCTTTAAACGCCTCTGTATCGCCTGCAAACAAGATAAATAAAGATTTAAATCTTTAAAAAGCTAAAAAGTGTAGTGTTCGCTGCCGTTTGATTATACATGTGCTGGGCTCAGAAGACGCTGTAGAAATATCTACGAAAATCATTTAGCCGGTGACAGATGGAAATCTATTGTGACAGTTGATGGAGCATAGACCTATTTAAATGACTCTCACAAAAAAAAAGATGGATTTGCAATCTAAAAGAAGAGGAAAAGACCTAGAAACTTGGTTCGAAAAATGAAAATGAAGTTTCAGCAAAGGATTCATGACTATTGTTGGCTTTTCATACAACAGTAAATTAAAGTTAAGAAAAATCGAAAAAGCATCTCAAAATATAGTCACAGCATATTATTAAGATAATGTTTTATCTCCTATATTTAAAGAAGAAATGCTATCCATCCCTATATCCACAGATATATATATATATATATATATATATATATATATATATATTAAGAGAAAGTAAATAAAATCTGACGTGTGGACAACACGACTATCCTTATAGAAAGCAATGAATTTACCACTTTTACAGTAAAAGAAAATAGGTTATTCTTATAGTGGCTACTTCTTTCCAAGATATTGACATTTCGTCAATTAGTCGTCATTTTCATTGATTTAGCGTCATTTTTATATATTTAGCGAAATTTTCGTTAATTTGGCAACATTTAAAAAAGTCGCCAAAATGGCGACATTCCGCCAAACTCGTCGCCAAAATCTCGCCAAGCGTTATGGATGGAGAAATAAGTGATTCTTATAACAGATTGCCGTTCAAATACAAAAGTATTACTCAAAGTAACATTTCTCCTGAATGGAATGAGCTAGATCTACGAGAATGATGTCACCAAATTTATCGCAAGATATTGCATATGAAAAGTGAACAAGTGAACATGTTTCTCAACAGTTAATATTTTTTTTAAATTATGGGATTTTTTTATAAGTTTATTTGAAAAATGTGCAATATATCGAGAAAGGTTCATGCTAGCGTTTTAAAGTTTATGTCAATCTTTTTCTAAGAAAAAATTTCATAAGAAATGTCTATTTAGATAACTTTATTAAAGGTTTTGATTTTTTGAGGAATTTTTCAATATTTCACTCTAAAATTTAGGGGTTCTGAACAATTGATTGTGTTTAAAAACAATAGGCTTCCAGTATTTACAGATTGTAATTTGTTTACCAAATTTCATTCGAATCGCTCCATTTGTTCGTGAGACATTGTCTCCACAGTCTCACTGACACACACACACACACACACACAAGTACCATTTACCTACTACATTTAGGCATGAATTAATCTTTACAGATTTAATACTTGACTTAAATAAGTTTATTTATAAAATCAGCTATAAATAACAAATTCTTGTAGAAGCCTTCAAACATTGGAGAGTCTTAATAGAGCAATGCTTAAATCACTATATATATATATTCAGAAAATCAATAAATCAAGAAAGTTCAATTAAAAAGGATATTAAAAAAATTCAAAAAGATTTTGTTATTACGTATGTCGATAAGGCTAGTAGTAACTACTCAATCATATGTATATATTACTGCGTAAGTACCCTCCAGTCACACATTCTTAATAATTCTAATTATAATTTATATAATATTAACATTAAAATCTTATCTAATAGAATATCAACCAAATATAAGCAAATCCATCTCAAAAATAGTAATAAGAACATTTCATATCTTGTTTTAGTACCCAAGTTTCATAAACACCCTATAGCTTTTCGAACTATTACTAGTGGACATAATTCTTACTCTACTAATGCTGGTAAATTGTTGCAAAAATTTTTAAATGAAATCTCTTTGTCAAATGACATCTCTAATACAAATAGTCATATTGTAAAAACAGTTTTGAATTAGTTAAGAAATTAAAAACTCAAACTAATATCCATATTATTTATACTTTTAATTTTAAGGATTTGTTCAATAATATGGATATAGATGATCTCTTTAGAATTATTTTACAAATTTTTGAAAAATATAATACTACCTTAAAATATTTAACATTCCTCTAAGAAATTACTCGATTTCACTCTCTATGAGAGTTATATTCAACATGGTGGTTATATTTTTAAGCAACAGTTTAGTATCCCACAAGGGGGGGCTCATCATTATTGGCTAATCTAAATTTATACTTCTATGAGAAAAACTGTAAACAAAAGTTGCATAATTTGACCATGTTTAGATATTTAGATGATATATTATGTGTATCCCATAATAATAGTCCTTTTGTATTAAACTTTTATCCTAATAATTTACAATTAAATGCCAGTAATAATGACTCTAATGTTGCAAACTCTTTAGATTTAAATTTAGATTTACAAAATTGTAATCTGGCTATAAACTTAAATGGTAAAAGACTAGATTTTAACTTCAATACTTCTAAAATGCAACACTTTGACTCTTGTTTGCATATATCAGTGTTTAGAAATATTATATCAAACCAGGTTCTTTGAATCAATAAAATTTGTGATGACAAATATAAATTAGCACATTTTATAGAGTTATTAAATACTGCAACCAATAATGCATATCCTCCCAATTTCGTAATTAAAATTATCAGTTCAGTGTATCAACTACAACTCGATAACCTCCAAAACTACATTCCCAATTATGGCGGCTAATAAAATTTAAAATAATAATAATAACAATAATAATAATAATAATAAAATAATTATTATAATTTTTTAATTATATGATTATATAAAAATGCAAAATAAAAAAATAAACTAAAATTAAAATTTGAGAAACAATAAATTTGAAAATAAGGTACATAACTATTTAATATTTTGAAAATTATTTTTGCTAAAAATATGTAACATTAGCCAGTTTGATACTACGAGTTGAGCCCCTTTATAATGGTGTTTCCCAATTACGGCGGCTAACAAAATTAAAAAAAAATAATAATAATATTAAAAAATAATTATTATATTTTTTTAATTATGTGATTATATAAAAATGTAAAATAAAAAATTAAACTAAAATAAAAATTTGAAAAACAATAAATTTGAAAAAAAGATATATAAATATTTAATATTTCGAAAATTATTTTTGCTAAAAATATGTAACATTAGCCAGTTTGATACTACGATTTGAGCCCCTTTATGATGGTGTTTGTGACATACTCGTTTATTCATTTCTTCTGTGAATCACTTCTTTAGTAAATTCTTCATCTATGATTCCTGTTCATCCTGTTTTACTTATATGGGTGGCGTTATGTTCCGTACTCTAACTCACTGGACGGATTTATGGAAGGTCACTGCAACCGATTGATCTACCCCATTTGGTCTATTTCATAACACTTTTTTGGGATGCTTCTCGATTTTTTTTCATTCAGTTATGGCTGCTCGCATTCATACGTGTATGATGGGATCCTGCCTCATGAATAATGGTAATACCTGATTTCCTATTTTTTTCTTATTTTTTTCTATTATTCCTCTTTTAATGCTTGTAGTCTGTGCATTGGTATTTATAGTAACTTATTATTGCCAATTCTTAAACAAGCATGTGTTTGGGTTAATTACAGTTAGATACTCAGACCTGAAGAAGAGTCTAGCCTAATTAATCTTCAAAATTAAGCCAGTGATGTATATTTCATTTTTCGGCATTGTGGCCGTGGTTTAACCGCTTTGTTGATTTTAATATTTCGTAAATTGGTTATTACATCTTTCTATAATATATATATATATATATATATATATATATATTCCTTCAAAGTCCCATGACCGGGTACTCGGTGAGATAGTTGTATTTGTTTACGCTTGTACAGTACATCAATCGTTGGGGTTATCTCACGTATTACCCCTCAACATTTTACCATATACACCAAGGGGTACGAGTACCTCACATTCAGAACCACCACTGGTATAAGTAATCGATAATTTTGGTACATCACCCCCCCCCCCTCACTCACTCAGTCCATTATTTCAGTGCATATTATACAGATTTTAATAAATATGTGTTTCATTCACCAGAAATATAGCATTTCCGGACGCATGAAGAATTTTGTTTAAAGAAATATTTTAAAACCAAATCATTTTCATACTTACAAAGCACGTATATAGGGGCATTCCCAAAGTTCTGATCAAGCTACCATTGAAGATAACATCATTGGATTATTTCGGAGCTTTTTATGCGCTCTTATCATGGGATACGTCACCTTTAGCGATACCTGAAATGCCATAAAAAAAACTTACTATAATAGGCCACAGTTTTTCAAGATTCTGAAGATCAACAAATCCAATCTTACTACATAGCCATATTTAAATGTCGCCTGAGGTTGTAGGCTTCCACAGAGCTCCATATTTATTAAATTTATATCCAGACGTGTGGTAGGATTAAATGTGTCGATTTCCTCAAAGCTATAATAATTGTTTAGCGTTTTATGTTTAATTTTTCAGACTTTTCAAAACCTCACGATCAGCAGCGTCGACAGAAAAACACGGGGGTGGAGTTGTAACAAAATATATTGTTTCCGATTTGTATGAAATTTAAAGGATTCTGATGTGTCACTAGGGGTATATAATCCTCAAATCTATCCACTTCGCTACGCCACAGCTCACGATGATCTCGAAAGCTGAATGTTTGCTCACTTATAGTTTTGATCACGGTACAGACCCTAACAGAGCAGAATTTGATTTTCGATTTCCCTTTGGGGGTGGAGAAAGTGAGATTTCTTTAAAAATACTTTCCAGACCATCCTAGAAGCCACCCTAGAAGGCTAAATTTTTGCATACTTATAGTATCGGCCACGAGATAAAAACTAACGAAATCGGACTTTTGATCCCACTGGGACATGATGTAGTTTCAGGAAAAGTATTTTCAGAACCTCAAGTAGCCTCCTGTTGGCCTAGAAAGCATCGATTTTACCCCGAGGGGAAACAAGATAGAGAAGTGAAGTCGAGAACATTGTCCCGACTCTCCAGAAGAACTCGGTGATACAGAAATCTGAAACTTTGGCACTTACTGTACCAAGCATGGCAAAGAACCTAACTATGCCACGTTTTTTTTATTAAGATAGTTGTTTTCGACGCTAAGATCTATACATGGCTAAACAAAATAAAATCTATTAAAAATGTTGAAAATAATTTATTTAAGAATGTGAGCTTTCCTGTCTAAATACTAGTCTTTAACAAATGTGAAGCCGGTTCTGAGGTAGTATCGAATTTATCAATCCCTATAATGGTTAACAAAATTCAGATACATATCAAATGTATCATATGTACTGTCGGCATTCGTTTAGCTGAACATGCTCCGACGTTAAAAATCGCAAACTGTCCATGGCTCTAGTCCCTTCTGTTATTAACGATAATTTTATGCTATATTTGATAATACTTTTTTTTAATTAGATGCAATAACCACCGTAATATTTTACTTTATGAATCCATTTTTATTTATCTTTACTACAAATCTATATGCAATTTTAATCCCGTTCAAACCCTTAGTTATGCTTGGCGTCTCGTTCATGCCCAACTCATGCCCCTCTATCAATTTTACCTTTGAGCATGAGTCTAATTTTTCTTTACCGGTTTTGTATATTCTTGTTTCCCGTAACTCTTTTGATTTTCATACCTCTATTTTACGTGAATGTAAGACTGCAGAGAAAGTCATGTGCTGCCTACATCAGATTTTTGTATCTGTATTTAATACTAGTTTAATCTTAAATTGCCTGTTTATAATACTATTTAATGTATTTTTGTAATCGTTCAATCTTAAATATTATGTTTATAATACAATTAAATTATCATTATTCCGTAATTTAATTTATGCAAATTGTGTCTGTCGATTTGATCTATATATAAGCTTGTTTGTACGGTAATATTTATATAACCACTGATGACTGGTATGGTGATACCCGAAAGCGTTCTGGTCTGTTTTAATATTTGTACTTCATAAAGGATGGTTTTTATTAAATGATATTTTAATCTACGATTTCTTGTCTTTGATTTAATGGAATTTAGTGGATGCTTTATTTTGTTTTTGACGACATTTCTATTGGTTACCATTTAATTTATGAACCTTTTTCCTCTTACTGTGTTTTTTGTATTTCATAAGTAAATTATATTTTAAATGTATTGTATATGAAAATGTAAAGTGATTAATATGTAAATTTTTCCTGGCGGCTATGGCCTCTATTTAAGCACATGTTCCCCACTTCTTTTTACTTCGCCACTGATGAAGGGCATAGTAATGGCAGAAAGCGATATGGCTTAATTTTAGTATGTCGTAAATGCATATTTTAATAAAATATTTTTAATTATGGCCAATTTTTTATTATCATTATTTTTAAAGAATTCACTATTTTGACGTGTTTCCATGCAATTTTATTACATATCAAGTCCTTTTATTTATTTATTTACTTTTTTTTTCATTTTCAGATATCGGTATCTCTAAACGTGAAGAATGTATGAAACACGTAAAACCGGTTTATCTGCAATGGAAGCGTGATCCAGTATCTTTTCTATGTACGCATTTCTACATTTTCACTGACATATACCTGTTAGTGATACATCATTTTTTGAAAACTAAAATTTTATACTGAAATTCAAAATAAGATAAACTAATCTGATCTAACCCAATTTAAAAATATTTTTATATGGTTCAAAAAAAGCATTGCTTTTCTCATAAAAGCAAAACACATTCCATGTCTTGAAAATGCAATCACTTTTTCAGACTTTGGCGAAGAATTTACTCCGGAAGAAGTTTATAACTCACCTTTACAGAAAACATGTTATCAGAATTTAACAGAACGGCATGGCTGTAGTCAACCATACTTTAAAGTTGGTTGAAATAAAATTTCAGAATATAATTCAAAAGTCGAAACAAACTGTTGGACTAAAATAAAGTTACGTTAAAACATTATTTCGTCAAAAGAAAATTTATGTTAAAGTACTTCTACTGACGATGTTTACCTCTATCGTACTATTACAAAGCTCAAGAATCATGGATGTACATGCAGGATACAAGAACGTTTCTAGATATTTTACATTTATTCATAAGCACAAAATAAACAGGAACAGTATACATCAAACATTCTTCACAAATCATTCTTTTTAAATGCTCCACTAATTTCACAGAATAGGCGATATTAATCTCAAAATGTTAACGAAAGTAATTTCACAAAACAGCTTCTACTATTTTCAAAACATTGACAAAAATCACAGTTCGATGTAGCTCGTGTCACGTCCATTCGTGAACTCCCCTGCAACGGAGGCGTGAGTCCTTTCTATTGTCTCCCCATAGAAACTTCTGGAAATCTCTATATCTCAAAGAATAATCGTTCTATCGAGAAGTTTCTGGAACATTTCGGAAGTCGTCAAAAGTTGCCAAATTGGCGATAAATCGTCAAATTTGGAAATCCTTCTTCTAACTGGGAAATCCTGGAAAGCCTGGACTCACGTCTTGTTGGCGTCATGCACTGTATTTTTTCGTCTGGCCTTTGAGACAGAAAAAAGAGAAGCGCCAAAAGGAACATTACGAGTTCGCAACAATGCGATATAGAAACATGAGGGGCCATAGGAAAGGGCAAAGGAGGGCACCTGACTTTCCCTGAACATCCAATGTCACAAAGGCTGCCATCAAACTAGTCCATTTTGTACGTCTTAGTCTTCAGCGTGCCCCCCCCCCCCCTCCCCACACACAACCCACACCTTTACACAAAAATTCATATAGGTTATCAGAAATATGTTTAAAGAACGAATATGCGTAATATTAATATACATTTAAAAATTAAAATGCTATCATTAAAGGCAAGTTGTCGAAAAACGAAACAATAGATGGAAAGACAAACTATACAAGTTCTGTAATTAAATTCAAATTATCCCTGCTCTCTGGCAGCAAATGAGATACATTTTCCAGTTGGAAATATTTCTTATTTTAACTTGAGATTTAAGAAATCCAAGCATAATTTTAAACTTTTAATTTAAATGTTTTAACCAATTCTTCGAAATATATATTTTATAAAGTACAAGGTCATGTTCATATTAAATTCCCTCTTAAATATTTTACCTAACATAAACAGCAATATCATTCTCTATCAAAAACGTACCTGGAAGAAAAGGGAAAAACACATTTTAGATTCTGGTAACACAAAAGCCCTGTTTTAAACTTTGTCCAAGTACTTATTCCGACAGAATATATAACTTACCATTACCGAAAGAAAACATATTAAAGCTTTCTAACCCACAACACTGCTGCTAACAATACCTGGTCTTTATTGAAATAAAATTCCGGAACATAATACTTAAAACGGATAGAGATCGAGCAAGTAATATGAAGTTGTATCAGTGTTTCTTCCCCTAATGTATAGGGTAAATTATCGTGATGGGGTCGGTTTTCGGCATAAGAGCACTTTTTAAATAAGTATCTCTGAACTCGAATCAAACTTTTTTGTAGGGATTTCTGTGTGTATATGTATGTTAGTGTATGTGTGTGTGAGAGAGAGAGAGAGAGGGGGAAAGAGAGAGAGGAGAATGAAAGAGGGGAGGAAATGACAGAGGAGAGAAAATGACAGAGGGGAGAGAATGACAGAGGGGAGTGAATGAGAGAGGGGAGACTGAGAGATAGGGAGAGAAAAAGAGAGAGAGTATATATGTCCGATATCTCACAAACGAATGCAGAGTTCGAGAATAATTTGGTACGATTATTACAATCGATTAGTGTGATTATTAGAACGCTTTAAACATCCCTGGACTCGCATCAAACAATTGAGATCATACCTGTGTGTGTATGTATTCTAATATTCTAGTAATATGCTAGTAGTCATTTGAAATAATCAGGACCTTTAATAAGGATAAATAATGAAACATAAGTGCCATACAAAAATCTTCATTTTAGTATTATTGAAATATCTGCCATTACCTTCAAATTATAAGACCAACAAAACCTGCACGTTTCATGTGCTACGCTCATCCAAGTACACCACCACCATGCATGAGAAACAGGAACCGACGTACATTAAATCCTGTTGACCCTCCCATCCGTTCCTTATCTCCACAGACACATGCAAGCCATATATCACTTCTATTCAATATTACTACTCCTTATACGACTCCCTATTAAAAGGTATATACTATACCATCCCCTAACATAAAGCAGATAATTTACGCTCCTTAGACCATCTAATAAACGAA
Organism: Amaurobius ferox; assembly: GCA_951213105.1. NCBI lineage: Eukaryota > Metazoa > Arthropoda > Arachnida > Araneae > Amaurobiidae > Amaurobius > Amaurobius ferox. The sequence continues at coordinate 131,469,194 of OX578147.1, forward strand.
TTTATCAAGTATAATACTCCAAACTATGGAGGTAAAAGTAAGGAGTTGAAATTTCATAATGAAAAAACTCAAATATCGTCTAAAACAATCATTCAGGTGGCGCTGGGATAAAATAAGTAGCCCTGCATTGCATACATTTCTATGACGAAAGGTCTAAATATTTATTTAAACTGTTAAATGTGTATCAATTATTAACACAGTGCAAAACAGAACTCAAATCATAAAGAATATTCGTAAGTATTCCAAATTATTTTACATTTCAATTTATTTTTATCTCCATATATTCTGTACTCTATTCTATAACTATGAAAAAATACTGGTTAAAAATACCAATAATTATAGAACTCTTAATTTAAAAATAATCAAAAATACATACACTAAATACTACGCCTTTCTGTTGAGTCAACTAACAATAGCGACTACGTTACTAACACTAGCAACACCTAGATATAATTCTCAAAGTATTATGGAATTTTCAAGCGTTTCATCCATAGAGTTTTATCTGCTTTCTAACACCATGCCTCAAACTTTTCATTTCAAGTTTCTGGTTGTACCATGGAGATTGTTGTTGTTGAAACCCAGACCGTCCGACCTACCAGAAAAGTGTAAGGTAACCGTTTGGACGGCCAGAAAGTGCCACCCGATTTAGACCGGAACCCAGTGGGGGAGGCATCCACAGGAACCGTACCCTCCTCCCCCTACCACCAACCTCTTGGAAGGACTTACGGGCCCACATGTTTAACGTGATCGTACTCCGCATGATCACGGAGGCAGTTGGGGCAGCGTGCAAATCCAGCGCGTAAACCACCGGGCAACCGCGCCCAAAATGTGTCAACTGCAAACGGTGCTCCCAGGTGGTCACCCACCCAAGTACTAACCGCGCCCGATGCTGCTTGACTTCGGTGATCTAACGAGAACCGGTGTTTTCATCACGGTAGGGCCGTTGGTTGTACCATGGAGGTAAAGAAACTCTCTCTAACTCCATGGTTTAATGTTCATATTCTGAAGTTTAAGTTAATTGTACATTAATAAGTATTTTGTTCTGCGTATGTTAAGATCAGCAATCTCATATGAGTTAAAGTTTAATGTGAAAGGGTCTCTAAAACTTCGAAGTATGGTCTTGATCTCGTAAGACACGGCTATGCGTTGAAGTAGTACAATTCGAAATGGTCTCTAAAACTTCGAAGTATGGTCTCGATCTCGTAAGAGACGGATATGAGTTGAAGTATAATGCAAAAGGGTCTCTAAAACTTGAGAGTATAGTCGAGAGCTCGGAGTATGATCTCGAGATCGGAGTCTCGAGCTTCGGTGGTGTATGGTCTCAATCTCGTAAGATACGGCTATGAGTTGAAGTATAAGGCAAAAGGGTCTCTAAAACTTCGGAGTTTGGTCTCGAGCTCGGAGTATGGTCTCGAGCTCGGAGTATGGTCTCGAACTCGGAGTATGGTCTCGAACTCGGAGTAAGGTCTCGATCTCGGAGTATGGTCTCAATCTCGTAAGACACTGGCTATGAGTTGAAGTATAATGCTAAAGGGTCTTTAAACTTCGGAGTATACAACTGGTTGCAAGCTCAAGACCAAAGTGCTAAGATGACTATATTTAATGCCTTATTAAGTCGTCTTTGGTAAATTTAACATTTGTTCTCCTCATTATTTTCTTCAATGTTTACTAATGCATCTGCAGTAGGATAAGGAAGACTTTTCAATTTCTTCAGTCGATTTCAGTTGTTCACAATGCTTCTCAGATGCAATGAAAATGAGTTATTCAGCCTTATAGATAATATTTTTAATAGTTCGTAAATATTTTCTACAAAAATTTTAATTTTATATTATAACGAAAATATATGGTTTATCCCGCCTTAGGGAAAATTTTTCAAAAGCTATTACTTTCGACAAAAAATTGAATTTGGTATAGTAACAAACGTATATGCGCTACCGATATGAGAAAAAATCTTTCTAAAGGAATTGTTTTACAAAAATTTCATTTGATATGGTAACGAAAATGTCAGTTTACCGGCTTTAGGAATTCATTTCTAATGGTATTGTTTTCTACAAAAATTTTGAGTTTCGTATTGCGACAAAAAATATATTAATTATCCAACCTTAGAGAAGATCTTTCAAAAGGTATTGTTTTCGACAAATATTTAAATTTGGTGCTGTAACAAAAATGTATTCGGCATTAGGAAAGAACTTAAAATTTTGTTTCCACACAAAAAATTAAGTTTGGTATTGTAACAAAAATATATGAGTTAACAGATCCTTAGGAAAATTTTTCTATAGGTACAGTTTTGTGCAAAATATTTGAATTTAAAATTGTAACGAAAATATATGAGTTACTTGGCTTTAAGGAAGATCTTTCCAAAGGTATTGCTTTGTACAAAAAATATGAATTTGGTCTTACAATAAAAAGATCTGAGTTATCAAGGCTATAAGGAAAATTTTTCAAAATGGATTGCTTCCACAAAATTTTACACTTTGTCTTGTAATAAAAATATATAAGTGAATGGCTGATACCTGCAGTGACAATAAGAAACCTACTACGCACCAGAAATTTGTAAATATTTTTGGAAGTCAACAATTTCTGGCCTGCTACATGGCCGGCTTTAACTTTTGTAAGACTTAAACGGCCAGGTTCATCCTCATAGAACCCGCCTATAATAGTTGTTCCCAAAGGAGATATCAAGCTCCTATTGCAAATAACAATATCCATGGATCAGTTTCGCATTTAATCGTTCATCAGCATGAAAGAGCCTGATTCATTGCCCTTTAGCGTGATACTAGCCGAATACCCATTGAAAATCAACGGTCTGAAACCTTCCCGAATAACGTGAATTTTTTAATAATTCAATTTTTCCTGTTGTCCTTTTCAAATTGTTCACAAGTGAACTGTTTATGGTGTTTTATTATTTCAACTTCGGAAGATTTTCTGTGGAGCACCCCCCTTAAATGAGCATTTTTGAAAAACTCTATTTGTCTTTGGTTTTTTTATCAAATGATTAGCCCACATACCAAATGTCAAACCTCTATCAAATTTTAAAGCAGGTGTTTATCATTTGTTCGGTAAATCGAAAATGTTGATGTGCAGCACCCGTTAAAGTATACAGTATTGGTAATCTGAAATTGAATACTTTCTTCCTTTCGGACGATTCACTCATGCTCCGAATTTGAAGTTTCTATCTCAACGCAAAACATGCTTTCCTATCATTTCACTTTCGAACGTTTTGATGTGGAGCAACCCCTCTACAAAATATTTTAGGAAAATACGATTTTTCCGGGGGGGGGGGGGGAGTGTTATCGAACGAGCAACCTGTGTACTAAATTGCAAGTCTCTATCTATTTTGGAAGTACCTAAAATGCGTGACAGACGGAAGGACGGGCAGAGAGATAGACATTTGGCAATTAGTATATATGTTACCGGCAATGTATGAAATGCCGGCATTCTATAGAATAGCTAAGCATTTTATAGAATACCGGCCATTTTTAGGCAAAGTATGAAATATAAGAATTATTATATACTTTCCCTAGGCATTGTATATAATACCTAGGCATTCTATAGAATGACAAATGCTAATTAGACAAAATATGAAAAAAGGAATGAATCGGAAATGTGTTTCATACTTTGCCGGTTTGTCATTTGGCATTCTATAGAATGCCTAGGAAATGTATGAAATGTTAATCGTTTCATAGATTGCCGACCAGTTTTCGGTATTCTATATAATGCCTAGGTATTCTATAGAATGCCGGCTTTCATACATTGCCGGTCATGTTACCGGCAATGTATGAAATGCCGGTATTCTATAGAATACCTAGGCATTTTATACAATACCGGCTTTTTTTAGGCAGAATATGAAATATGAGAATTATTATATACTTTTCTTAGGCATTGTATATAATACCTAGGCATTCTATAGAATGACAGATGCTATTTAGGCAAAATGTGAAAAAGGGAATGAATCGGAGATGTATTTGCCAGTTTATCATTTGGCATTCTATAGAATGCCTAGGAAATCTGTGAAATTTTAACCGTTTCATAGATTGCCGACAAGTTTTCGGCATTCTATATAATGCCTAAGTATTTTATAGACTGCCGGCTTTCATACATTGCCGGTAACATTGTATAGATAGATAGCCGAATAATCGCTCGTCTGTCGATTCTCGACACGACAGTAAACAATTTGCTATGTGTCACAATTTAGCTAACCTTTATTGCAACCGTCAAAATCAACCTTCCCACACAGCTGGCTTCAAATTTCTAAATGATTTAACTCAGACTTTACAAGGCTGCAACACCAAAGTTCTTACTAACTAAAACAGCCTATAGGGCACATTCCGAAAGTTAGAATCGCGCTCCCACGGTATCCAAGGTTTGGGCGTGGCTTACTATGCACCAGCCAGTTAGCCTAAAATAACAATACTTGCAATAGTGGCAAAAACTGCAGACCAGCGCATTATAATCGCATAATATAATTATATTCTGACTAGTCCATAAAAAGGGCGAAATGCACTCATGGATACAATTATTTGCTATTGTTTGCAATAGAATCATTGTAACATTGGTAACACCTATCTAGGCGGGTTGTATTAGCATGAATTATAACACTCTCCTAGGATATGAAGAACTACAGAAAAGGGGAAAATACATTTCATGCCTTGAAATATTAAAGATTTTCCTTCAATGGAAACGAACTAGCCCTGGAACATTTTATAATTCATCACCAGTGGATAGCGTTTTATAAGAACAGTAGAGAACCAGAAAAGTTTTCTCTATATAACATGGCGTTTGTTCATCCGAAGAAATTCGCACATAATACAAGATACATATTCATCATCATTGGACAGCATTTTATGAGAACAGGAGAGAATCAGAAGAGCGTTCTCTATATTACATGACATTTGTTCATCTGAAGAAATCCGCAAATAATACAAGGTACATAAATATATTTCTAACCTAAAATGAAGAAGAGGTATAAATGTGTTTCTTGGGTAGAATACATAAAAAGGGGAAATTCGAAAAGAAGTAAATAAAATGAACGCTGCTGTAAATAAAAAAAAATATTCGATAGTTCTGTCTCTATATCTCCCCAGTGAATTTAAGAAGAAATACATTTGAAGTTTCCGAAAAAAATGTTTTTGAATGGTGGATACACTGGATGTTGAAGGTTTCACCAATATTTTGATTTTTAGATATTCTGAGAGGGGTTTCACATCTACCGAATTTCATAAAAAATTATTTAATTTTTGTGTAAAAATTTATAGATTGCATCAGTAAATTTTCGCTTTCGTTAGAGCAACCATATACGAATGTCTAGTCTTAATCAACATTAATTCGCGTTTTCATTTTATAGGATACCAGCAAATGTACGCGAAGCTATTTGCGATTTAAAATATTCGTAAATCTTAATAATTAATCTAATATAGTTAATTTAACAGGCAATATGATTTTAAATTACATTGCTTTTTAAAAACTATACATTTATATATTTAATTTTATTACCATATAAATTACCTAGTGGCGTGGCTCACTTCTACCAGATTCTTTTTTTTTTACTTTTAAGAAAAACTTTGAAAAATCTGTATTGTTATCCCAAATGCTCTATCTTTTATTATAGCATGTTACCCTTTATTTTAAAGGACTTGAAAATGTCTTTCATAATGTACCCGAGGGAGTAACTTTCCTCCCCCTCCTTCAAAGGGGGGCTATTGGAGCCACGAACACTAAATTTTATCCCAGCTATTTTTTAAAAGTGATTGAAAATATTAATTTTCATAATCTTTAAACCATAAATAACTCATTTTACGCATGATTATGTCAAATTTTGTTCCACGTTGTCATTTTAAGTAAATATTAAATTTCGAAGTTTTCACTCGAATTTCAATAAATTCTATCTAGTTCTAGATTTTTCGTTAACAAAGCCCGATATAAAGTTGTTTCATGATAATCAATATTTGTGGAAGCCATCGTGTGCACAGGTAATCGACCACAGATGGACATACAGACGAAGATCATTCCAAAGATATTTTGGCTCCTTATAAACCCACCTTGAACGTTCATTTCCAAGCCATCCTATATCCAAAGTACAGATTCATTTTACAGCCAATTTATGACATATTTTATCAATTGGTAGCATTTCTGGATCTTGTAAAACATAAAAAATTAAAGGGGCGTGGCTCCCACTTTACTTTCTCTTAGCAAACTCAATTTTTAAGTAGTTTGTGATTTTTTTTTTGCCCCTAAATTTTGGAAAAAAATTTTTTTTGAAAAATCGGTATCGTGGTCCAAATAATTACAATTATAACGTATTATCCTTCACTTTAAATGGTTTGAAAAAATTTTTGATACTATACTTGACAATGTATACTCCCCAAGAGGGGAGAGGGCTAATGACTCCACGATCAAAATGAAATTAACCTTTTGCTTACGGGTAGGACAACGTCAATTCCTAACGAAGAACCTCTCAAAAAGACAAGTATTTGACATACCCTATCCCACACAATTCGATCCCCCTTTACAGGCATTGGCGTCCAATTGGACGTCAATGCCTGCAAAGGGGGGTCGAACTGTTTGGGATAGGATATGCCAAATACCTGTCTTTTTGAGAGGTTCTTCGTTAGGGATTGGCACTGTCCCACCCGTTAGCAAAAGGTTAAGTTTTATGATCGCAAATAAATAACCCCTGTTATGCATGATGATATTATATTTTGTCCTATGCTGCCATATTAAGAAAACATAAAGTGTTGAAGTTTTCACTCGAATTTCAATAATTCCTTTTAGGTCTGGATTTTTAGTTAACAAAGCAGGTTATAAAGTTTCGTAAAAATCCATTAATAATTGTGGCAGCTATTGTGTGTGCAAGTAATCGACCACAGACAAATAGACGAAAATAGTCAAAATGTGTTAAAGAAATCTTAAAACTTATATTGGTATCAAAATCTCGAATTCGAAAATTTTCGTGAAAACAATACTTTCTCTATACATAGTACGATTAGAAAGTAAAAAAAAAAACAACTCCTGCAGTTTTTAAAAGATTCCTTATTTCAATTGTATTTAAATTAACCCCAAATCGATAGTTATAAATCCAGATTGTTCAGATGAAAATTTTGTATTTTATTTTGTATTCTTTATTTATTTTAAAGGAATGCACGCTACAGGACGAACAGCGTGCAAGATAAAATACAATGCAAAATATACCGAATAAAATACCTTAAAATGCAAACTATTGACAACACATAATTTTCGAAAATACCTGCAAATGAATAAACACATTAAAATATAAAATATTTACAACAAATCATTTTTAAAAGCCATTTCCGATGAATGAAAAAAATCAAAATGATCGGGGAAGCTGTTGTACAGTTTACAAAAATTTCTTATCGGGCAATAAAAATCAAGATTCGTACTAAAAGTTCTTTCAGCTAATAAACTCATGCTCCTGGTTGAATGCTGGGGAACATGAAACCCGATCCTATCCAAGAAAGGGGAACAATCAGTTCCATTATTGAACAGATAGTTTCCTGAAGAATGAGAATAAAATGAAATGCCTTCTGTTCTATAAGCTTTTAACAGTAAACATGTCACGAAGAAAAATAGCAGATAAGGCATAACAAAAAATATCACTTTTCTTATAATACAGATATCTCAAGAATTTATTTTGAAACATCTTGATCATGTTTGCATGAACAGCATGAAAAGACCTCAACACCTCGGACGCATACTCAAGCTCAGACCTGACCAAACCATTAAGGAGAACAATAATGGGATCATCATTAGTGAAATCCTAAGTCATTCTCTTAATGTAACCGAGTTTTCTATAGGATTTAGCACAAATGTCAGAAATAGAGAAGAAAAGGAGAAATCAGGTGTATACTCCAAGATCAGTAACAGAGAACTTTCTAGCCAAAACAGAGTTGCCAATACCATAAGAAAATAAAATAGGCACTTTTCTATGAGTAAAAGCCACAACACTACATTTACTAATATTAAGATGAAGACGGTTATTTCTACACTCATTAAAAAGGACATGCAACTCAGATTGAACATCGCTACAAGAACCAGCATCGAAAATTGGACAGCAAATTTTCAATTCATCAGCATAAAATATACAGTTTTTAAAACAATCAGCAAGATTATTAATGAAATAAAAATGGTGTCATTACATAGACAAATGATGACGTCGCATGCAGAAAAATCGTGATAACTGCACGTAGCGTATAACATCACATACTAAAAGTGAAACATACATCATAATTGTTTCGTCATCTTTTCATTTGGATATAAATATTTTCGGGTCAGTAAACTACACCAGTACCCGACAAAATTTGTATGTCTAGTCATCTTCGAGTTATAGCTAGAAACATGTCGAAACAAATGAACTCGTCTTCGAGTTATAGCTAAACACATGTCGAAACAAATGAACTCGTCTTCGAGTTATTGCTAGAAACATGTCGAAACAAATGAACTCGTCTTCGAGTTATAGCTAGAAATATGTCGAAACAAATGAACTGGAGTGTGACTCATCTCGACTTTCTTATACGAAAATTCTTTTTTTACACTTTCCAACAGAGTTGAAAAATGTTTATGACTTTGGTTATTGTCTGTCTGCCCGTTCGCATGATAACTGACGTAAAAATGACTTAATCAAAATGAAATTTTAGTATCTTGTTGACACGGTCCGTGGGACCTATGGGAATGCAAATGAATAATATCACCCAATTAGTTTTGGATTGAACCCGGGTTGAAGAAATTAAATACATTGAACCCTATGGGACCTAATTTTTCAAACATTTTTTAAGCAAAGTTACAATTCGCAAATTGCTTTGAAAATTTTAGTAAATATTCAAATTATCCCATAAAATATGCAAAGAAAATGTAGAAAAAATAGTTGGAAAGTGATTATGATTTTGATAATTCATTCATTCTGTCTGTCTGCCCGTTCACGCAATAACTGCCGTAAAACGACTTCATCAAAATGAAATTTTAGTATGCTGTTCAGACGGTTTGTGGGACATATGGGAATGAAAATGAATAATATCCCAAAATTAGTTTTGTATTGAACCCGGGTTTAAAAAGTGAAATACACTGAACCCTATGGGACCTAATTGTTCAAACATTTTTTAAGAGATGTTGAATTTCACAAATTACTTTGAAAATTTTAGGAAATATCCAAATTATCACGTAAAATATATAAAAAAATGTGAGCAAAATATGTTCGGTAGTTTTTTTTAATAAAAATTAAAATAATTACACCCATATTATATGAAGAGATCTCGTGATCCACTTCAAAATTAAATATGGCTTCCATCTTTTTCTCCCAGTATCAAAATCGTAATTTTTTAAATTTATATTTAGTGTTATTACCTTCTTAAAACCTCTTTACTTTTGCATATTTTCTGCTCATCTATATTCTGCGCCAACGCAATTACCATATATTTTTGAGTTTAAATGATCATCAAACTTTGATTTATTCTACAACGAAGACTAATTTTAACGTATGCAGAATGTAAACAAATCAAGCTATGAGTTGTATAAAAATTTCTGAATTTTTTACACAAACTTATTTAGCTCTGGAGTATGGAATATAGGCGATGTAAATAAAATGTTCATTGATTTTACATAGAGAAGCAGACGATTTTTTAGCATTGCTTTTTTTGATGAAGTTAAGTATGCAGTTAGAAAGTGCGTTTACTTCCATGGTTTTAAGTTTTTAAGTAAAATAAATTATTGTATTACTGTGATAATTTAAAAAATATCAACGCTGAATGGATCTCATGCAGCTGTGAAATGTTTCATAATCAATGCTTTATGCATGATTGAATTGTCTTGTTAAGTAACTTGTGGGTTTGTTTTTCCTTTTTTTTTCTTTTTCAAATTTTGCAACAAGGAAATTTGTAAAATATGTATTGTTGGTCCAAATGACCACAATTATAACATGTCATCCTTCATTTTAAAGGGCATGAAAAATATATATATAACATGTCATCCTTCATTTTAAAGGGCATGGAAAATATATATAATATGTCATCTGTCATTTTAAAGGGCATGAAAAAATATAAATAACATGACATCCCTCATTTTAAAGGGCATGAAAAATATATCGATAAATACCAAATTTGATAATGTACACCCTCGGGGTAGGGGTAACTTTCCCCCTGAGGGGGGTTAATGATGCCATGAACTTAAAAATTGTATTCCGGCTATTTTTCACTATAATGCTTGGAACTGTTAATCTTCGTGATCATTGCTAACGCTTTTAAATATAATTATGTCAAGTTTTGTCCTGTGCTGCCTCATTAAAAAAATACAAAATTTCGAATAATTTTCATTCTCTCAAATTTCAAAAAATTGTATTCAGTTCTAGATTTTTCGATATCAAAGCCGTATAGAACGTTTTGTGAAAAATCCATTAATATTTGTGGCATCTATTGTATACACAATATATCACCCCTCAGACAGACATCTCTCTAAATGTAGTCAAAAAATGTTCAGGAGGTCCTAAAACATATATTGACATTAATATTTCAAAATCAAAAATGTTCTCGAAAACAATACTTCTTCTGTATTATATAGTATGAGAAAGTGAATTTTCCGAGAGTGATTTATAATTTTTTTTTTCTCGAACAGAATCTTAAAATTTTAGATTTTCCTCATTCCTTATAGGTCACGTGTATGCAACGGTTTACTTTATCTTTAACAGCGTAGGTATCTTTAACTGTGTAATTCGTGACTTAGTCAGTCAGTCTCACTCATGTTGTTGTTGTTGAGACCCAGATCGTCCGACCTACCAGAAAGGTATAAGGTAACTGTTTGGACGGCCGGGAAGAGCCACCCAATTTGGACCGGAACCCAGTGGGGGAGGCATCCACAGGGACCGCACCCTCCTTCCCCTACCACCAACCTCTCGGAAGGACTTACGAACCCACATGTTTAACGTGATCGTACTCCGCGTGAACACGGCGGCAGTTTTGACAGTGGCTGGAATCGAACCCGGGCCTACCGAGTGCAACTCCAGCACGCTAACCAATGGGCTACCACGCCCCAGTCTCACTCATGTGTAGGATACAGGTGAATCAAAAGTTTCGAACCTAGCAGAAATTCTCATTTCATTTTCAGTTATATATGGGAGCCATTCACAAACTGCTTTTACAATTCAGCTTTTGTTAAGGTTGTCTAATACTAACTTAGCCCCACAAAAATCACTAAACTGAACAAGCAGGTAATACTTCACTACGAAATGAACAAATGGAATATTAATGCGAGCTCTAAATGACTAGCGCTAGCTCTTGTTCGTTGCAGTTTTGTTATTACATCAATGTGAATTATTAACAAATTTCCTAACCATAAAATATCGATTCTAAAATCCCTACATCGCCAGATGAGAACGATAAATGTAAAAGCTGTGTGAGTATTTTGATTTCCATTATTATTAAAACGTATTTGCGTGTGACTTCGAGCGCGCATTTGATTTCCATAAATTTGCATGTTAAGTGTTTTATACAAAATCTAGCTGAGAAACCCATGACATATCAATAAGTAAAAAAAAAAGTCGGCGGTGGCTACAGTCCGATGGAGCCGAAATGATTTTACTTGAATAACGTCTCGTAAAATCGCAATAGTTCAAATTATTTAAATATTAATATAATTGCCACTTTTTAAATAATACTTCAAACTATTAAAATATCCAAATATATGATCAATAATATCTCAGAAACTTAGAACAAAATCAAAAATGCAATTATAACTAGCACTTTTAGTTTTTAAGATAAAATCAAACTTTTAAAATCTGAAAACTTTCAATATTTTTCAACTTGACAAAACGATTACTCAAAAACTACGAGTTTTGTTAAAACAAATTATTGATCTAGAAAGGGTATTTTTTATTGAACATTTTTGCTGGTTGCAACTAATTTAAGATATATTTCGAATGATAATAAGCAAAGAGAAGCAAAACACCGTTCGGAGAAAAACTTTTAAATTTTTTTCAACAAAAGTAATTTAAATATTAAAATACTGCAATTATTATTTTATATTTATGATGCCACCTTATTTCTTACAAAACAAATATAAATTGCTTATATCTTAATATATTAGTTTCGGAAATATAACAGTCCAAAATGTTTATATATTTTCGTAACGCTCCAATTTCAGCCGGATAACCCATAGTCATACCATTATTCAATGAAAATATCCATTGCTTATATTTACATTCTATATAAGGAAATACAATTTAAATAATTTGATATTAAAGTTTTACACCAAGCAAAAATTCTCATTTTATATTCTATCATACTCGAAGCAATTCACAAACTGCTTTTAAAATTCCGCTTTTGTTAAGGTTGTCTAATACTAACTGAGCCCCACAGAAATCACTAAACTGGTCACGCAGGTAATACTTCACTATGAAATGAACAAATGGAATATTAATGGGAGCTTTAAATGACTAGCGCTAGCTCTTGTTCGTTGCAGTTTTGTTATTACATCAATGTGAATTATTAACAAATTTCCTAACCATAAAATATCGATTATAAAATCCGAACATCGCCAGATGAGAACGATAAATGTAAAAGCTGTTTGAGTATTTTTATTTCCATTATTATTAAAACGTATTTGTGCGAAATTTGGAGTTTGCATTTGATTTTCGTGTATTTCCAGGTTAGTATTTTATGCGAAAATTAGCTGTGAAACCCATGATATAACAATAAATAAAACTAAAATGTCGGCGGTGGTTTCAGTCCGATGGAGCCGAATTTGTTTTACTTGAATAACGTCTCGTAAAATCGCAATAGTTCAAATTATCTGAATATTAACATTTTTACCACTTTTTAAAAAATACTTCAAACTATTAAAATATCGAAATTTATGATCATTATATCTCAAAAAATAAGAGTAAAATCAAAAATACAATTGCACTTTTAGTTTTTAAGATAAAAGCAAACTGCAAAATCGGAAAACTTTCAATATTTTTCAACTTGACAAGATGATTACTCAAAAACTACGAGTTTTGTTAAAACAAATTTTTGATCTAAAAAGGGTGTTTCTTACTGAAAATGTTTGCTGGTTGCTACTAGTTTAAGACATATTTCGAATGAAAATAAGCAGAGAAGCAAAATATTGTTTGGGAAAAAAAATTCATAATGGCACCTTATTTCCTACAAAACAAGTATAAACTGCTTATATTTTTACTTTCCCTGCAATACATGGAAATGTATAGGGAAAGTATTGGAATCATGTCGAAAATCGCAACTCGAGTTTTCGACGAATCTACACGTTTCAAGACCTCTAGAATACGAAAAAACCATTTTTAACGTGACATCTGTCTGTGTGTCTGTGTGTGTCTGTCTGTGTAGATTTTGTATCCACTCTAGCTAAAAAATAATGGACCGAATTTCATAAAATTTGGTAGGTATGTCATTTGTGGGCGAGTCTGGTACTGATTAGTTTTGGGTACGATTCGAGATAAAGGAATCCACCATTTTTTGCGAAATGGCCCGCAAAAGTTTGTATCCACTCTAACTGAAAAACTATTGGACCGAATTTCACAAAATTCGGTAGATGAGTCACTTGTGGGTCACCCTGGTGCTGATTAGATTTTGGTATGATTCGGAAAAAAATAACCTGCCTATTTTTGCAAAATGGCCAGCAAAAATCGTCAAAATCTAAACTAAAGAACAACGTATGCTCAAATATATCCATTAAATGCTTGTTTAATACGTAATTTTTAACGACAAAAAGAATAAGACCAACCCCATTACACTAGGACTAGCCGTTCTTGCGATATTTTAGTTTTTCGTATTTTCTTTACGCCACCTTTGAAAATAAATCCGGTTACCGAATGAGAAAGAAAATTGTATAAAAAGTGAAATAAATTTAATTAAAATAAAGAGAACGTGGATATAAGTCTGCAGGGAAAGTCATGTGCTACCCACATCAGATTTTTATCTATTAGTTTCAAAAATATAACCATCCAAATTGTTTACATTTTTTCCTAACGCTCCGATTTCAGCCGTATAACCCAGCCACACCATTATTCACGTGTAATTATCTATTACTAATATTTACATGCTATATAAGGAAATGCAATTATAACAATTTGATATTAGAAGTTTTGCACCAAGCAAATACTCGCATTTTATATTCTATCATATTCTGCAGCAATTCAAAAACTGCATTTACAATTTCACTTTTGTCAACCCTGTCTATTACTAACTTCGCCTTCAGGAAGTACTAATCACACGGGCGATACAGAATGAATAAATTGAATTTTAATAAGGACTCTAAATAAATATTTCTAGCTCTCATTCGACGCAGTTTATTGTTAAATCAATGTGAGTTATTAAAAAATTTCCTAAGCATAAAATGTCGATAATAAAATCCGAACATCGTTGGATGAGAACGATAAAAGTAAAAAGCTATTTGAATATTTTGATTTCCATTATTATTAAAGCGTATTTGTGCGAGCCTTGGAGAGTGCATTTGATTTCCGTATATTTGCCTGTTAAGCGTTTTATGCAAAAACTTGACATGATATAGCAATAAGTAAAAATAAAAAGTCGGCTGTGTTAATATCCGATGCAGCCGAAATGGTTGTACTTGAATAACATCTTGTAAAATCAAAATAGTTCAAATTATTAAAATATTAAAATTACAACCACTATTTTAAAAATATTTCAAAATATTAAAATATCGAAATATTGACAACTATATTCAGAAAATATAAATCAAATCCAAAATGCAATTACATATCCTTTCAACATTTTTAAAGGTCTACAAATTACTCATTTACTAATTATAGCTAGCACTTTTAGTTTTTAAGATAAAAGCAAACTTTAGAAACGGAAAATTTTCAATATTTTTCAACATGACAAGACGGTTGCTCAAATCCTGAGCTTTGTAAAAACAGATTGTTGATCTAGAAATTCCTGTATTTCCTGTTGGACATTTCAGTGTTGGAGACTACTCATTTAAAATACACCACCCTACATAGGAAATGCAACACCCTGAAGCTTTGGCCGTTATAAGTATGCTAATTGCAAGACAAGCGCTGTTGGCGGATGTATACAAATGATCTGAAATGATTGTTGGTCACGTGATTTGAGCGCGGGATAAAGGGAAGGAAATGGCAGATGAGCCAACAGTTGTTACTATCTGTCGCCTACAGAAACCCGCTTTTCGAGCTGTTTTTATTTTCAGAAGACAAGTTCTGTTGAAGATAATCCTAGCTAACGACGTCAAAGTTTGCTTCAGTATTTGGACGACCGTGCGAGGGAATTCATTTTAAGCCTACGTACGATTGGGTGGTCTAACCGTCGTATTGCCACTGAAACACTCGTAGATGAGTCCACCGTGTAAAGGATTTTTAGAAAATGGATTGAAAAAGGGCATGTGAATCGTCGCAATGGTACAGATCCATCCAGACGTACGTCAGCAAGCGTTGATCGACGCATTCGAAGGCATGCGGTGACGGTCCCTCAAACAACCACTTTCTGCATTCTACAGAATTGCAGGGTGCATTGGATGTTTCAATAGCAGCGAGAACAGTTTCTCGACGATTGGCCGAAAAAGGCTTGCACTCAAACCATCCTTTACGAAGACTGCCATAGACGCAAGACATCGATGTGAGAGATTGCAATAGTGTAGGGTCCGAGCCTCTTGGACGACTGAACGGAACACGGTAGTGTTCATCGATGAGTCTCGGTTCTGTCTGTCAAATGACAGTTGCCGTGTGAGAGCCTGGAAGCGACGTGGAAACATATCCAATCCTGCTGCAACTGTTGAACGCCATACTACTCGACAACGCGGCATTATCGTTTGGGAGTGGTATCGGCATTGATAGCCGATCACCTCTGGTTCGTATCAGAGGCATAAAGACGGTACGACGATATGTGAATGAGGTGTTGCGGTCGGTTGCACTGTCCTACTTTCATCGGTTGCAAAATGATGTCTTCCAGCAAGGTAACATAACGACCGCACACGACAACCACATATCAGACAAGCCTTGCAACGTATCCAGGTGCTTCCTTGGCCTCCGTTGTCTGCAGATCTCCCCCCCCCCCCATCGTGCATATAGGGGGCGCGATTGGCTATTGTTTGACTGCCCTGCCTCCTCCTCAAACAGAGGACGACCTATGAAGGATGGTTGAAGGCATATAGCCATCCATCCCTTAGGAAACTATCCGCACTCTCATCCGCATCTATTCCTCAAAGGATTGCTGCTTTTATCGCAGCAAGAGGTGGTTTTACTGCCTACTGGTCACCCTGTCTATGCCATTACTGTATTGCGTTACCCTTCTCGAATTAACATCAAATATTTATATATGCCATCTTTGTTTGTGTGTTCTTTATAATTAACCTCTAATCTTTATTTTATGGTGCTACATTTTCTGTGTCGGTTAGTGTATATTTCGAATGAAAATAATCAAAGTGAAACGAAAACTCGTTCGGACAAAATCGCTTAATTTTCCAACAAAATAGTTCAAATTATTAAAATATTGAAATTGTTGTATATTCATAATGGTAACTTATTTCACACGAAACAGGCATAAATTGCTTATATTTCTATCTATTAGGTTCGAATGTATAACCTTCCAAAATGTTTACATTTTTTCGTAACGCTCCGATTTCAACCAGATATCCTAGCCATACCATTTTCCCCTTGTAAATATCTATTACTAGTATTTACATTCAATATAAGGAAATACAATTATAATAGTTTGATACTAGAAGTTTTACACCAAGCAAAAATTCTCATTTTATATTCTATCATATTCCGAAGCAATTCAAAAATTGCATTTATAATTCCACTTTTGTTAACGCTGTCTATTACTACGAAATACTAATCCTACGTGCGACACGGAATGAACAGATGGAATTTCAATAGGGGCTCTAACCATTTCTTGCTCTCATTCGCTGCAGTTTGTTATTAAGTCAATGTGAGTTATTAATAAATTTCCTGGAATTAAAATTTCGATAATAGAATCAGAACATCGCTGAATGAGAGAGATAAATGTAAAAGCTGTCTGGGTATTTTAATTCCCATGATTATGAAAACGTATTTGTCTGAGCTTTGGAGCGTGCGTTTGATTTCCGGATATTTACATGTTAAGTGTTTTATTATTAAAACTTGTTATGAAGCCCATTAAAAACAGGGTAAAAATTTCGTAAACAGAGCCCAAAAGCCTTATGATGTGATGCCCAAAAGAATCATTTTGATGCTACAACTTTTTATTCGGATTCAAACGCTGTAGAATATATTCACATGCATATTTGTCGCTTTTCAAATCTTTGAGAACCCTAACTAACCAGGTTCCACTAACCACTCTATTAATTTTGCCAAGTAGTTTTTCGTGGTACATTTTAATTCTTTAGATTCCCAACGTTATCGCGCCACCCCGTGTCGGGTCTCCCCATAGGTTACTTATTGCATACATAGATATACTTGTTATTTAAATCTTTTAGGCCCTAACTATTCAAGTGAAGCTGAAAATTGGACTCTTTTTTTACCTTCCCTACAACACATGATAGTGCATAGAGAAAGTATTGGAACTGTGTCGAAAATTACAACTCGAATTTCTGAAGGATCTACGAGTTTTAAGTACTCTGGTATCCAAGAATCTATTTTCAGATGGACGTCTGTGTGTGTTTGTCTGCCCGTGCAATGTATATATTCAATTTAGCTGAAAGATTAAATGACCAGATTTTTCAAAATATGGTATATAAGTCACTTATGTGTTGCCCTGTTGCTAGTTAAATTTTGGTAGGATTAAAAAAAAAAAAATGATTTTTTTTTTCGAAATAGCCGCAAAATTCGTCAAAATCTGAATTAAAAGCTACTTGTTCTCAAATGTATCAATCAATGC
Source organism: Amaurobius ferox (assembly GCA_951213105.1). Taxonomy (NCBI): domain Eukaryota; kingdom Metazoa; phylum Arthropoda; class Arachnida; order Araneae; family Amaurobiidae; genus Amaurobius; species Amaurobius ferox. The sequence continues at coordinate 131,487,043 of OX578147.1, forward strand.
TTGATTTATGCGTAATTTTTAACGACGTAAAGAACGACGACCAACTCCATAACTCTATGACTACCTGTTCTCGAAATATTAAAATTCATTGCATTTGGCAACGCCGCCTTTGAAAATACTTCTAGTCGCCCAATGGAAACGAAAATTCAGTTAAATCTGCAAATTTACTATAATTTCAAATGATTATATGTGTTAATTTGTGCATTTAAACTCAATTTAATGATTTAAAGAAGAAAGAAAGATAATTTGAGTATGTAGCGAAAGTCATTTGCTGGCTACATCAGAATTTTTTTTTTCTCTTTATAAAGAAAAAAAAATCAACGTTCCTGTATATCGATGTTTTTATCAATATTTTTCACTGTGCGTTTTATTCAATACCAAGTAAAAGAACTCCAGTTTTCAAAATGCCTGATATTGAAGATTACTTACTTGGGAGTCCATACTTGGTATTGGTTTTATTTACCAATAATTTAATTTTTTTTATTTTACATTTTCTTTTGTTTCTACGCGTGCTGATGCTCCAAAAGAATTTTGAAAATTTTCTGAAACTTAATTTGTCAGGTTAGCCTCTATAGGTTATCAATGAACTTAAAGCTTAGAAGCATTTTGCATTCTCTTTAAAATAGCAACATACGAATTCCTACGTCTTGATCAACGCTGGCCGCTATCATTTTCACTTTAACACCATTTTTGCTCTTGTACATTTTATCACTATGCTCAGTTGGAGTTAAAATTGTTATTGCTCATAGATTTTAGTTTTAAGCTCTTAATGTATTTCACTCACAAGTATAGGCTTCAGTATGTTTGATATTGTTGATGCGGTGATTGTATATTTTTTATCATTTTACTTCGCAGATTACTGTGGGATTTCCTAATTACAATATTACATGTCATTATTATTTAAAGAGCTGGCAGTCAAATACAAGAATTTTGAAATATCGAGGAAAGAAAATTTTCTTTCAGGAGAACTTTTTTTAATATAATTTTTTTGTTTTCAGAATACGAATTTAATTTTTATGGAGTTCGTTATGCATTTATGAGCTACATAAATAATATCTTTCCTTAATTTATATTTTTCATCCCACTGTTATCCGTACAAAATTTAATGTTTACAGTTTTCCTTTTTAACATCTTAGAAGCCTAACTGACTACCTTAGAAGCCTAACTGACCTTTATACTAATGTGCTTTTCCCACAAAAAGGGTCCTAAATTTCTTAAATCAAATATGTTATAAAGAAATTGGAACTTTTGAATTATGTGCGTTTTCCCGTCACCTCTAGATTTATAAGATTACGTTATGATATATTTATGATAAGCGCAAAACCAAGCGCGAAACTAGTACATGTATGTTGCTACTGTAATTAAGGCGGCATCCCAACTTTGGGAACACTTAGTATAGGAGGATTTTGTGACTATGAACTTGGGCGTTACAGTCGCTATCGAAAATTGTATAGAGATATTATTGTTGTCGCAAAGTTTTTCGATTTCGAGATTTCGTTGCCTGTACCAGGTTTAGAGGCTCCTTAACACTTATTTTTTATAAAACGATATGTCCGTCTGACCTCTGTCGATTTCTTGTGTATAACAATAGGTGCAACAAAAATTAATGGGTATTCACATAAACTTTATCCGGCTTTGGTCTGGAACAAGATTGCGACTCATCCGTCCATTTGCACGACTCGTAAGATGACTTGTCACACGTTTCTCACATTTGAAATTGAAAAAGATTAATATGTGTGACGATTGTACAAGTTAGATATTAAGATTTCGATATTTTATGGAATTTTTCAATTTAATCACACACGCTTGTTGATAGACAGATAAACGATTCATAGGCCGTGTTAAAGTGACCTCTCTGTCTTTAATCCTAAACAAGAAAGATCAAGCATGCTTAAAGCAGTGATTATGAAACACTTTCCAACTTCAATGCAATTTTATTTTAAAAAGTCTAAAATGCAATACATTCATCGGTAATATTTTAAAACTTATCAGAATACTACATTAATTTATTATATTTGAAAACTTAAACCTTCATTGAAAAAAATGAACTTCATTCAAATGACGGCATTGAAATATAAATTGCCTGGTTTAAATATCTCTAAAATGCGTTACATTCCACTGTAATATTTTTAAAACTATCATAATACTACGATAATTTATTATATTTGAAAACTTCATCGCAAGCAGCTGAAATTAATTCAAATGACGTCATAGAAAAAATAACACGCCTGGATCTCTCTATAAAAACAGGATTTCATTCATAACTTTCTCCCATTCATTTCATTCATCACAATACTATAATAATTTATTTTATTTAAACATTTTGTTTAAGACCATGGAGCTACAAAAAATGAAACTCTATGCTTGAAACTTCATCGAAATAAATCGTCCTTCTCTTTATAAAATTAATTAATATTTCATCAATTAATATTTCAGCCATGCAGACTCCATGGGCTAAATTATTTTGTGTCAAAGAAATACAGCAATTCTAATACAACTCATTCTACATATTTTGCTGTTTACATTTTACATAAGTGAAAAATAGGCTTCGGTGTAGAAATAATCAAATTTGGATAATCATTTAAGCTCAAATATAATGTATTTGCGTTGTTTCAGTATGTAGATGCTCAGAATTTAAGCAAAAATAAAGTAGTTTTAGGACGGATACAACACTCAATATGAATTAAAAAGAACTTTAAAAAAATCACGATTTTGAGACAAGATGGATGCCATATATAATTTTGAAGTGGGTCATGTGATCTTTTCATTTCATGGTCACGTGATCGTTTCATATAAGAGGTGTAATCATTATCTTAATTTTTATTTAAAAGACTACCGATTAATTAATTATATTTCGCTGAATTTTTTTTATATATTTTATGGAACAATTTGAATATTACCTAAAATTTTCGAAGCAATTTGGGAATTTTAAATTCGCTTAAAAAATGTTTGAAAAATTAGGTCCCATAGGGCTCAATGTATTTCATTTCTTCAATCCGGGTTCGATCCAAAACTATTTGGGTGCTATTATTCATTTATATTCCCATAGGTCCTACAGACCGTCTGAACAACATACTAAAATTTCATTTTGATTAAGTCATTTTTACGGCAGTTATCGTGCTAACGGACAGACAGACAGACAGACAGACAAAATGAACAAAGTCATAAACACTTTTTAACTTTGTTGTAAAGTGTTAAAAAGGTAGCTGTTATTTACTTTCGAAACCGATTGATACTTTCTATTAATTGTTTATTTCGTATTTCATATAAAAAAAATTACAAGCTTTTATTTTTAAATTGCTTTTCTTACTTTAAATGTCCAAGTCATGTAATTGAATCCATTCTGCTGATTTCAACTTATTGCAAATTTACAATAAATTGTAATACTTTTAAACTCATAACAATTGCCAAACAGTTGGTGTCCTGGATTGCTATCGTAGACCCACTCATTACCATTGTTGTCCATAGACTACACTCCTGTGGAAATCTTAGATTTCAAGTAATTTCTTTTTTAATCATGCAAACAATAAAAGATTCTACCTAGTTCTGACATAATAGATTCACATAAAATTCGTTAAGATACGTGTATTTATTCTGGAGTTATCAGCTCCACACCTTGTCTCCCCCCCCACACACACACACACTCACACAAATCCATCAACTGCAGATATCTTACATTTCAGAGTTGATCTTTTTATCATCCAAACTATAAAAAAAAGTCTACCTAGTTCTAAATTTTAACATAATACACGCACATATAAAATTTCTTAAAAAAGACGTGTATTTGTTCTTGAGTTACCGTTATCCGATAAAAATCTCCCTTAAAGTGTTTGAAATCTGTTCCGCCTATCTTAAAAGAAATTTGAAAATTTTGAAGAAAACAATACTTCAACTATGAATAGTATAACGACAGAAATTTTTATAAGAAACAAAAATGTTTGCATTTTGCTTTCCATTATATTCTGCAACGAATCCGAAGAAACTTTTGGTTGCGCCCTCGTGAAAATCGTTAAGCTGGTCACGTGATTAAAGCTTTTCTACGAAATGAACAAATGGAATTTCAATGAGAGCTTTAAATTATATACAACTTCTAGCCCTTGTTGGCATCAGTAAGTTATTAAATCAATGCGAATTACTTATTTATAGATTCTCTTGAATTAAAAATTCGATAACAGAAATTATACAATGCGAATGCAGAGCAATAGATTGTGAAAAGGAATGAATTTTACTATTCCACGAGAAATATTCTGCATTCACATGAAGTTTGGTTCGAAAGCTAGGATTTAAGTACTTTTGTATTATTTTATTAATGTTTATTATATATCCGTGATCGATTGGTAACCGCATTAAAACATAGGATACTTATAGTATAGCTAAAGCTAGGACTGGAAATTATCCTTATTATATTCGAGCCACCAACCTTCTCTCGCAGTTGTCGATTGAGCCATTGTAAAAATTTTTAATAATGGCCTGGCACTTGATTAATTGATCATTTGCCCAAACTTTGGCCGGAATGTGAACCATTTTACCGTCATATGGCGTTGCCCCAGGTCACCATGGAGGGAGAAATACTTTACACAATTTACGGACACCACAACAGCCATGCCTGCAGGTGGGACACGGGCTGACAACCCGGTAGCGATTTTGAAAATAATCTAAAAAATATGAATTTTGATTTAAATTAAAATAATGCTAATCTACCGAAAATATTTCAGAAATATAATATATATAAAATATGATTTCGATCAATTGAAAATTAGTCTTCAGAATGTTATTGCTCATGAAAGCTGCGTAAATAACTGCGCGGCAAATATTAAGTTCTAGAATATGCGTCAATTACTTTATTCTTTTGGAACACTGTTATAAATTGAAGAATTTGAAATTGACGAAACATCAACATTGTTTGCAAAAATGTTGTTTTGAAAAATTGTTGTTTGAAAAATTTAAGTAACCGTAAATTACGCACAAATTATAGTACATCGCAGCAAATAACTGTTTCGAGAATACCCTCCCGTAAGCATGTTTAAAAATTGCAACTTAACCAAAAAGCAAAAAAGAGACGATATTGAAGGTTTACAAGGAAGCAGACGATGTTGCAAGTTCGAGATTAAGTGAGACGATGCTTGAAAGTTCAAGAGGACAATCCTTGAGTTTTACCTTGAGTAGTCAAATGAACCAGTTTAATACTTATGACAATAGTCAAATGAACCAGAATCTTCATTTACGAGTCTTCAGTTTATCAATGTTCAGTTTTCCGGTCCTGTCAGATTTAGTCTGAATACGCTGATTCAATGATGAGCACATATTACACAGCTATTTGATACACAATTTAACTGTAAAAAAGATGCTTTTGCTTTCAGAAATTGTTCTAATCATTTAAGAAAGTTGTCTAGCATGTTTCAATTTTCTCGATATTCTAAGCAAATGACAACGAAATGAGCCTCTTTCCGCCAAGTACAACCATTGTTTCTACTAGGTGTTGCTTTTGAGCCAGATTGCATATTTTTGAAATCTTACTCTAGTCGAAGGAACGAAACATCTGAAGAGAGAGCCAATCAGAAAGTACTTCGTAGCATGAAGAACAGTCCAGCCAATAAGAAATGTGAAGAAACACACAAGATTGGCGTGCGCCAAACCACAACAGGAATATTTCAACAAGACAAATCAAGTTTGAACAAGAACAAATAGACTGTTCTTCATGCTGCTTTCTGATTGGCTGTCTCTTAATCCAGGCCTTAGGTATATTATCCCCCTTACTTCTTCCTTTCGGGCCCATTCCTCTTTGGACTTCGGGTTTGTTGGTTCTCTTGTGTGGTGAAGTAAAATTCACATAAATATAATACTAACACTTAACAATAATGTCCTCCACTTGACTCAGCAATCGTATAAATGAATGTAAAAAAAAGATCAATTACTTTGTGAGGATACAGGAACCAGTCGATTTTGTGGCCATTAACACTTTTATTTATACCCGTAAATTATGAAACACACTAATAATACACAACATTATACACTTAAACATACCTAACTTGACCTCGGGGTGTACTGGGTCATTATGGTAATTGTTAGTTTAAATTATCAATAAATTAAATCTTAAGTTGGTATAGTAAGGGAAATTTCTCAAAACTTATATTGATACAATTATAGTTAGATTAATATTTATATATACATTAGCATCATAATTAAAATATAAGCACAATACCTCCAATACAGATGAAACGGCTTGTTACCCAAATGTTCATATGGTTAAGGGTCCGTGATCTGTGATGAACATGACACACGTGCATGCTGTATTCGCAGGGTTTTGCGGTTAAATAGGGAGTCCATTCGGGCTTCTTACCAAGGTCCACTAGGTGCTCCACCGTTAAAATTTCGGTGGCTTTTCAGGGATTCACGGTTCATAGGATGGTCTCGACGGGCGATGCCGGATGACTACGTACTGGTTCGAGGTCCTGGGAACGGTGGTGAAAGCCAATGCAAGTCATGGGAGTATCCCGATAGAAGGTTATGGTTGCATCGATCATTCGCATTGCGAACACTCAATAACGATGGCTGCAACATAACGATGACGATCGACGCACTCAGATGAAGCTGTTATGTGCTGCATAGGGTCCCAGGCTTGGTGCCGCGCAAACATTCCGTAAATGCATAGTCGTCCGTGAGGTGACATAACCACTGAGCTGTCAAATGACGTCTACCTTGCAGTCCACGCAGTTGTCACGACTTAGTTGTAGTTTACAGGATCCAAAGGGTATCCTTTACTACGCTGTCTATTTCCAGAACTGTGTGGCCCTGCGTGGCGAAAAGGGCGAAGTCCTGGCTGCTCCGATGACTGCCACTGCCCGATGAGATTTGCAATATCCGTCTGGTTCCACGCTAGCTCTTTTTGGTTTAGAGTGGTCATAAAGCTTATTTGTTTACTAGTCGGGTCTGGATACGAGTTACACTTGAATAAATGTGCTCGCATCAGAGCACTAAATACGCCGGTTCCCTCCTGTAGAGCATATGATTACTGCTACGGAGTAGCAGCGGATACCACTTCCCAAAGACGCGTCGAAGTGCATTTTTGGATCGGATTTCGATCAAGTACCTATACACTTGAGAGACCTATTCCTCAAGTACCTATTCCTACGAGAATGAAAATGGAATCTGATTTGACTTTTTAAAATCGGGTCCCTTCACATTTTGAGGAGGGAGAACCAAAAAATGGGACGGAAAGTTTCCTCGTCCTAAGATTCGTTACATCACTTATGCTTGATTAATGGGTGGTTCTAAATTAATACCAAATTATTTTATTGCGGAGTGACGCTCATTTTATATGCGATCCAATAAAATTCGATAGCATGCGGGTGCCCAGCAGCCTGGAGGTCTCGTAAAAGCCCTGGGTTGACTTGACACGGGTCATAATTTTCAACAGATTTGTCATTTCAAATTTAGACATTTACTAAGGCATCTCTTATATGAAAATTTACAACTTCTGACATGTATATTCAAGCCTTGACGTCGAACTCTCCCATCGCATCTGTGAGGAGGCATTGTGCTAGCAATTACTTACCGTACATAATATCTATATTGCGTACTTACTCTCCCCCCCTTTCTTTCCTAGGGCGAGCCCAGTGAGCATGAACATTATTTGCACCGTGTGTAAATATTATGTTATGCTTCATAATATCCTGCACTGACTACTGGGATCCAACGTATTCTCGAAGCAGCTGAATACTGCATTATTGTTTTATTTGTGCTTATTCACTTTGCTCTAGTTTTCCTTATCATTTGCACAAAATGTATTTTATTTATTAAAAAACTAAGTATGCTTGAAAGCACTTTTTAAATCCTTGCTTTTCACGTAATGTTTAACGACGAGACGAATAAGACCAACTATATTACTCTGAGATTCACCATTTATAAAACAATTGGAAGGTTTATTTTTTTTTTAATTTTGAGGAGATGGTCTTTTTATCCTTTAAATTAGGCTACTTAAAAGACATTAAGTAGCCTAATTTAAGAGGAAAAAAGAAACACATTGAAACTGCAATCGGGATCTATGAATTAAGTGCCGTTGTGAACTTACAAAAATAAATTCAATTTAATTTATTATAAGTTCATATCTGTAGGGTGTTATATGTTGCTTGCATCAGATTTTTTTTTATTTTATCGTAAACTTTTATATTGTTTTCGAATATAGAATTACAAACTGGGATACGATCTACATCTTTACACTTGCATGTGAAGGTAATTTTGCATGTGAGAACAGACATTTCTATATATATATATATATATATATATATATATATATATATATGTATGTATATCTTTAATAAGGAAATTAAATTTTTTTAAATATTTTCTTCACAAAAAAGGCATGAAAGAAATTCTATTAGGATTTGTTCATATATTAAAATGCAAGAAATACCTGTACATATACCAATTAAATAGCACATAATAATCCAGCGTAAAAGGCTACGTGAAAAGGGTTAAGCAAGCAGAACTACGTTTCTTATACCTTTGAGTTTCCTTCTTCAGTGCGAATAAGACGGAACCTCAAATCCCAAAAAGAGATCTAGACTATACCGGACAAGCAGGAAGTGGCTAAACGAACGAACCCATTTAGGCAGCTTCGCCAAGTCTGACGAAAGAGAGAAGTAAAACGAGAAGAAAATAAGGTGAAATTGAACTTAAGAGAAAACCTTCAAAAAATCAGTAAAATGTAGAGTAAATTATAACAATGTATGGAGCAAAAGAAAATTATAACAGAAAGCAAATAATTAGACATGGTCATGCCGTACCTCAGGGAAATATGATGTAATTGGGAGATCATTAACCTGCATACTGAGGCATTTATTGATATGAAAAGCTTCAAAGAAAATCAATTGAATAATGGAGGCAGACATGAAATCAAACTGGTGGCTTGTCATGCAGCAATAATTATTGATTGGAAATTTTTTAATTGTTTTTTCTTAACACAATGCTTATGTTCTTTCAAAAATATTCCAAGCTGATTCGCACTTATGGTAGAAATCGGCAAATTTTCGAAACGTACGTCTATTTACATTCACCTTCTTCATTTTACGTCGTATTCAAATTCAGCATTGATTGCGCACAAAATCACGTTCTTTATTTAGTTCTTTATCACGTTCTTTATTATTTTATCTTAAAAAATGAACTTTATTCAAATTACGTCATTGAAATATACATAGCCTGGCTCTCTATGTAAGAACAATAAATATTTCATTCATACACTTTTATTCCATTCCTTTCATTCATCACAATACTACAATAATTTATTTCATTTAAAAATTTAAAACCATGGAAGTACAAGTAATTTAACTCTATGCTTGAAACTCCATCGAAAAAATCGTCTGCTTCTCTATGTAAAATGAATGAATGTTTCATTCATATCAGCTGTATTGCAGACTCTACAGCTAAATAATTTTGCGTTAAAGAAATTCAGCAATTCTTATTCAACTCATCTTACAGCTTCATGTGTTTACATTCTCCATAAGTGAAAATTATGGCTCGTTGCAGAAATAATCAGAGTTTGATGATCATTTAAACTCAAATATATATTGCAATTGCGTTTCTTCAGTATATAGATGCACAGAAATTATGCAGAAATAAAGCAGTTTTCGGACGGATACAACACTAAAATACTTATATACACGGATACAACACTAAATTAAAAAGAAATTTAAAAATCACGATTTTGACACAAAATGGATGTCATATTTTATTTTGAAGTGGATCCCGTGATTTCCTCATATAATATGGGTGTAATTATTGTTTTAATTTTTATTTAAATAACTACCGAATATATTTAGCTGAATTTTTTTCAATATTTTTATGGGATAATTATATGGGATAATTATTTCTTAAAACTTTCGAAGCAATTTGCGAATTTTAAATTCGCTTAAAAAATGTTTGAAAAATTAGGTCCCATAGGGTTCAATGTATTTCATTTTTTCAACCCGGTTTCAATCCAAAACTAATTAGGCGATATTATTCATTTTTATTCCCAAAGATCCCACAAACCGTCTGGACAACATACTAAAATTCCATTTTGATAAAGTCATTTTAAGGCAGTCATCGTGCGAACGGACAGACAGACAGACAGAATGAACAAAGTCATAAACACTTTACAACTATGTTGTAAAGTGTTAAAAAGAAAGAAAAATGATTTGTAGGGAAAGTCATTTGCTGCCCATATCAGATTTTTTTTCTCTTTATAAAAAACAAAACCAACGTTCCTGTATATCGATGTTTTTATCAATATTTTTCACTGTGTGTATTATTCAATATCAAGTAAAAGAACTGTGAAGTTTTCAAAATACCTGATATTGAAGATTATTTACTTGGAAGTCCATACTTGGTATTGATTTTACTTACCAATAATTTAATTTTTTTATATACATTTTCTTTTGTTTTTACTCCTGCTTGTGCTCTAAAAGAAGTCTGAAAAATTTCTGAAATTTAATTGATCAGGTTAGGCTATACATGTTACCAATGAATGAAAAGCTTAGAAGCATTTTGCATTCATTCTCTTTAAAGTAGTAATATACGAATTCCTACGTCTTGATCGACATTGACAACTATCACTTTCACTTTAACATCATTTCTGCTTTTGCACATTTTATCACTAGGCTCAATTGGTGCTAAAATTGTTATTGCTCATAGATTTTAGTTTTAAACTCTGTATGTTCTGATTGTTGCTGATCATATGTTTTTATCAGTTTACTTGACAGATTTTTGTGGGATTTCTTAGTTAAAATATTACACGTTATTATTATTTCTAGATCTGGCGGGAAAAAGCACATATGTCAGATACAAGGATTTTAAAATTTCGAGGAAAGAAAATTTTGATGCTTTCAGAACTTTTTTTCAATTTAATTTTTTGTTTTCAGAATAAAAAATTTAATTTTTATGTAGTTTGTTATACGTTTATGAGCTAAATAAATAATAACTTTACTTAATTTATATTTTTTTTCACCACTGCTATCCGTAGAAAATTTTATAAGTGTTTAAAGTTTTTATTTTTAACATCTTAGAAACCTAACTGACTTGTATGTGCTTTTCCCACAACAAAGATCATAAATTTCTTAAATCAAATGTGTTATATAAAAAATGAAAAATTTGACTTATAAATCTAGAGGTGGCGGTAAAAAGCATATAATATTACGTTGTGATATATTCATGATGAGCGCAAAGTACGTATATGTTGCTACTGGAATTGGGGCGACATCTCAACTTCGGGAACGCTTAGTATAGCAGGATTTGGGCGATTAGTATGAACTTGGGCGTTGCAGTCGCTATGGAAAATAATATAGAGAAATTATTATTATCGCAAAATTTTTCGATTTCGAGATTTTGATGCCAGTACCAGTTTTAGTCCTTAACACTATTAATTTTTATAGAATGATGTTCGTCTTTACGCTGTCGATTTCTCGATTTCCTGTGTACAAAATAGCTGCCACAAAAATTAATGGATTTTCACAGAAACTTTAACCGGCTTTGGTCTGGAACTAGAATGTGACAGGTGTAAAAATCTGGATCTAGATTGTGACCCTCCGTCCTTTCGCATGACTCGTCAGATTACTTGTCACCCATTTCGCATATTTGAAATGGAAAAAGTTTATTGTGCATGACTATTGTACAAATTAAATATTAAGGTTTCGATATTTTATTGAATTTTCTAATTTAATCACACACGCTTGTGGATAGATAGATAAACGCTTTATAGGCCATGGTAAAGTGACCTAACTGTCTTTTATCCTGAAGAAAGCAGCTGTTATTTACTTTCGAAACCGATTGATACTTTTTATCAACTGTTTTAGTTTAGATTAAAAAAATTACAAGTTTATATTTTTAAGTTGCTTTTATATTTTAAATGTCCAAGTCATGTAATTGAATGCCTTCTGCTGATTCGAACTTAATGCAAATTTACAATAAATTTTAATACTTCTAAACTCATAATAAATGCCAAACTGTTAGTGTCTTGCATTGTTATCGTATTTCCGCTCATTACCATTGTTGTCTATAAATATAGCACGTCTGTGGAAATATTAGATTTCAAGTGATTTATTTTTTAATCATGCGAACAATAAAAGATTATACCTAGTTCTAGTTTTTGACATAATACATACACATGAAATTTCCTTAAGATACGTGTATTTATTCTTGAGTTATCAGTTCGACATCTTGCGTCCCCCCCCCCTCCGCACGCATATACAAACCCATCAACTGTAGAAATCTTGGGTTTCAAATTTTATTTTTTTTTTAAAGACTTCTACCTAGTTCGAAATTTTAACATAATAACACACTCATATAAAATTTCATAAAAAAAACGTGTATTTGTTCTTGAGTTACCGTTATCCGATAAAAATCTCCCTTAAAGTGTTTGAAATCTGTTCCGCCTATCTTAAAAGAAATTTGAAAATTTTGAAGAAAACAATACTTCTACTATGAATAGTATAACGACAGAAATTTTTATAAGAAACAAAAATGTTTGCATTTTGCTTTCCATTATATTCTGCAACGAATCCGAAGAAACTTTTGGTTGCGCCCTCGTGGAAATCGTTAGGCTGGTCACGTGATTAAAGCTTTTCTACGAAATGAACAAATGGAATTTCAATGAGAGCTTTAAATTATATACAACTTCTAGCCCTTGTTGGCATCAATAAGTTATTAAATCAATGCGAATTACATATTTATAGATTCTCTTGAATTAAAAATTCGATAACAGAAATTATACAATGCGAATTCAGAGCAATAGATTGTAAAGAGGAATGAATTTTACTATTCCTCGAGAAATATTATGCATTCAATGAAGTTTTGTTCGAAAGCTGGGATTTGAATACTTTTGGATTATTTTATTAATGTTTATTATATGTCCGTGATCGATTAGTAACCGCATTAAAACATAGGATACTTATAGTATAGCTAAAGCTAGGACTGGTAATTATCCTTATTATATTCGAGCCACCAACCTTCTCTCGCAGTTGTCGATTGAGCCATTGTAAAAATTTTTAATAATGGCCTGGCACTTGATTAATAGATCATTTGCCCAAACTTTGGCCGGAATGTGAACCATTTTACCGTCATATGGCGTTGCCCCAGGTCACCATGGAGGGAGAAATACTTTACACAATTTACGGACACCACAACAGGCATGCCTGCAGGTGGGACACGGGCTGACAACCCGGTAGCGATTTTGAAAATAATCTAAAAAATATGAATTTTGATTTAAATTAAAATAATGCTAATCTACCGAAAATATTTCAGAAATATAATATATATAAAATATGATTTCGTTCAATCGGAAACTTATTTTTAGCATGCTGTTGCTCAAGAAAGCTGCGTACATAACTGCGCGGCAAATATTAGCTTCTAGAATATGCGTCAATGACTTTATTCTTTCGGAACACTGTTATAAATTGAAGAATTTGAAATTGACGAAACATCAACATTGTTTGCAAAAATGTTGTTTTGAAAAATTGTTGTTTGGAAAAATTAAGTAACCGCAAATTACGCACAAATTATAGTACAACGCAGCAAATAACTGTTTCGAGAATACTATCCCGTAATCACGTTTAAAAATTGCGACTTAAACAAAAAAGAGACGATATTGAATGTTTGAAAGGAAGCAGACGATGGTGCAGGTTCGAGATTAAGTGAGACGATGTTTGAAAGTTCAAGAGGACAATCCTTCAGTTTTACAATATTAATACTCGCCAGTTGACAGTAGATAAGTACTCCTAGAGTCTTCATTTACGAGTCTTCAGTTTGTCAATGTTCAGTTTTCTGGTCCTGCGAGATTTAGTCTGCATGCGCTAATTCAATACGAGCACATATTACACGGCTGATATTTAATACGCGATGTAACTGTAAAAGAGATGCTTTTGCTTTCATAAATGGTACTAATCGTTGAAGAAAGTAGTCTAGCATGTTTCAATTTCCTTGATATTCCAAGCAAATGGCAAGGAAATAAGCCTCTTTCCGCCATGTACAACCATTGCTTCAACTAGATATAGCTATTGCGCCAGACTGTATATTTCGTAGCCTTACTCTAGTCGAAGGAACGAAACATATGATGAGAGAGCCAAACAGAAAGCATATGAACAGTCCAGCCAATAAAAAATGAGAAGAAACACACAATTTTGGCGTGCGTCAAAACACAAATCAAGTCTAAACAAGAACAAATAGACTGTTCTTCATGCTGCTTTCTGATTAGCTCTCTCCTAATCCAGGTCGTAGGTATATAATCCTCCTTGCTTCTTCCTTTCGTGCCCATTCCTCTTTGGAGTTCGGGTTTGTTGGCTCTCTTGCACTGAGTAAGGTGATCCAATGTATCCTCGAAACAGCTGAATACTGCATTATTGTTTTATTTGTGCTTATTTACATTGCTCTAGTTCTCCTTATCCTTCGCACAAAGTGTATTTTACTTATTGAAAACAAAATATGCTTAAAAGTCCTTTTAAAAGCTTGCTCTTCATGTAATGTTTAACGACGACACAAATAAGACTAACTGTATCACTCTGAGATTCACCATTTTCGAGACAATTGGGGGGGGGGTTTATTTTTTTAGGATTTTAAGGAGGTGGGCTTTTTTTCCTTTTAATTTAGGCTACTTAAAAGACATTGAGTAGCCTAATTTAAAAGGTAAAAAACACATTGAAACTGCAATCGAGATCCATCAATTAAGTGTCGTCGTCAACTTAAGAAAATAAATTCTATTTAATGTATTATAAATTTATATCTGTAGGGTGTTATATGTTGCCCGCATCAGATTTTTGTTTTCATTTTATCGTAAAATTTTATATTGTTTTCGAATATAAAATTACAAACTAGGATACGGTCTACATCTTTGGACTTGCTTGTGAAGGTAATTTTGCATGTGAGAACATACATTTCTATATATATATATATATATATATATATATATATTACAAAAGTATAATAAAGTAATTTAATATAGATTATTGAATAATAACCATTCTAAAAGCAAGCAATTTCATTTTAAAAACAAGTAAATCTATTATTTTAAATAAACCAGCAGTTTAACTTTGATTTAAAATATAAGCAAAATCCCTAAAACTTAAAAAACACGAAGTTACAAATGAAGTAAAGCGCCACGCTGCTTCGCAACATTAAACACTATATAAAATCCATAATGTAAGTTCCAAATCTGAAAATCAAATATGAAACAAAAAGCAAAGAACAAGAAAAGGAATTGCATCAAAAGTTGAGGGGGGGTTGTGACCCCCTCACCTCGGTTCAACATACTTTACGCCATGGCCACACTCCCGGATTTCTTGGGTATAATGGCCTAGATACGGAAAAGTACCGGCATTCCGTATCTAGGCATCTCCGTATATGTGTGTATATATATATATATATATATATATATATATATATATATATATATATATTATCTTTAATAGGGAAATTAAATTTTTAATGGATTTTCTTAAAAAGAAAACCATGAAAGGAATGCTATTAGAATTTGTTCATATCTTAAAACGCAAGAAATACCTGTACATATGCCAATTTAATAGCATATAATAACACAACGGAAAATGCCAAGTAAAATGGATTAAGCAAGCAGACGTACGTTTCTTATACCTTTGGATTTCCTTCTTCAGTGCGAACAAGGCGGAACCTCAAATCCCAAAAAAAGATCTAGACTATTACGGAAAAACAGGAAGTGTCTAAACGACAGAACCCATTTAGGCAGCGTTACCAAATGTGACGAAATGAAAGAAGTAAAACGAGAAGAAAATACAATGAAAATAAACTTAAGAGAAAACATGGAAAAAATAAATAAAATGTAGAGTAAATGACAACAATGTACGGATAAAAAAAAATTAAAACTGAAAGCAAATAATTAGACATAGTCATGCCATACCTTAGGGAAATAAGGTGTAATTGGGAGATCATTAAGCTGCATACTGAGGCATTTATTGACATGAAAAACTTCAAAGAAAATCAATTGAATAATGGAGGCAGACAATAAATCAAACTGATGAGTTGTGATGCGGCAATGGATATTTTAAAATTTATTAATTATTTTGGTGGTTCTTAATACAATGTTTATGTTCTTTCAAAAATCCTTCCAAGCTGATTCACATTTATGATAGAAATCGGCAGAATTTTTGAAACGTACGTCTGTTTACATTCACCTTCTTCATTTTAGGTCGTGTTCAAATTCAGTATTGATTGTGCACAAAATCACGTTCTTTATTTAGTAACATATAGCTTTATTTACAAAAGCTATATTTTGGCACATAATTATTTTTTGGCACAATAAATACCAATAAATTTTTCTCAGAATTTTTTTTATAAAAATATGAAAATCTGATGTTGGAAATTCAAGACCCTCCCTACATAATGCAATTAATTTAATTCTTTCACAGAAAAAAATCAGGTGTAATAGCCACGTAAATGCGTGTTTTTCCAGATGACAACGTGTAAAGTATACCGAAGTACTCAATTAACTTTTATTTCGCTCAACTCTAAATTAACAATTATTATTATTCATAGCATCCGCAATAGAGTCCATATATTAAAATATTTTAATAAGAAATCAAATTCATTAATTTTACTTCATTTTCGTTCACAGGCCCTCATTTTTGCTATTTTAGCGATATTTTCGTCAAACCGATGCAACATATCGCTACGTTGGGAACATTTCACTAAATTGGTCACCAAGTTCGCCAAATTTATGGCCAAAAATTACAGACAAAGGGAGAGAAGAGTCTTTTTTATATATAAATGACCGTTGTCGAATGGTTATAGGCGTAAAAATACAAAACTATTACACAAAGTTGTTCTGGTGAATGGAACGATATAGATCCACGAGAATGATGTTACGAAATTTATTGCTTAATATTACAAATGAAAAGTGAATATATTTCACACTAGTTAGTAATTATTTAATTGTGTGTGATTCTTTTGATAAATTTACAGCCATGATCAAAAGTATTAGGCATACTACTGAAATCCATTTATTTTAAACTACTAATGTGTTGGGATAAAATAAAAATGCAGAGATTCAAAATAATCATTTTTCATTTAAACTTATCGATATTTGGTTAGACCTCCTTCCGCCTTTATAAAGGCATTAATTTTTTGGGTATACAGCGTACTAACCTACTACATTCCTCTCTTGGTGTCTTCTTCCATTCCTCGTGCAATATGAATTTTAAAGTTGTTTTTGAAGTAATGGAATGCTTCCTGATCTTGCGTTTGAGAAAAGCCCAGAACTGTTCAATGGGGTTGAGGTCTGGAGACTGTGGAGGAGCATGCAAAAGATGTACACCATTTTCACTTAACCACTTCATAGTCACAGCAGATGTGTGACAAGTTGCATTGTCTTGTTGGAGTCTGACCCCATCCGTGTTTGTATCGCCGAAAATTCGCGAAAAAGATGCTTGCAGTGTTGTTTCTAGTACATTTGTGTACGCCAAAGAGTTCACGTGTCCCTCACAGATGTGCATTTCGCCCACACCGTCGGCTGCCATGCATACCCAAATCATTATGTTGCCATCACCATGTGTCACAGTGGGCACTATGCACTCTTCCTTATATTCCTCACCTACACGTCTCCTCACATAATACACACCAGGTGTTCAAAATACCTATAGTATTGAAATTATTTCACTAACATCGTAAAGAGCTTTACAAAAATGTTGCTACATATTGACAATTTCGCGCTAGTTTTGAAGAAAAGCAAGTGAAATTACACATACCTGAACGTTTGATTCATCAGACCACAGAACTTTCGCCCAACCTTCTCCAGTTTTGTTTAAAAGCCCAATCCAACCGCTTCTTTTTGTTTATTTCGTAAATCTATGGCTTCTTCCTGGCCTTGCAGCCTTTCAATCCAACTTCCACAAGCCGTATTCTAGTGGCTGGAGCAGAGACTATTTTTCTTGTTGTCTCTGACAATTCATCAGCTAATTGAAATAAGGATTTTCTATGATTTTTCAATGCAAATCGTTTCAAAAGTCGGTCACCCCTGGGTGTAGAGATCGTTTTTCTCCCACTTCTTCGACGATTTACATGACACCAGTATTAAGACGTTTGGTAGTGCATTGCACCGCGCATCTCGAACATTTCGCTTTTCTGACAATTTCACATTGGTTATTGCCTTGCTAGTATAAAAATTGAATTTTCAACCATTGTTCGTTACTAAGCTCCTTTATTTTCGGCATTTTATACAGACAAGACCTCAAATTTAAATGAGATAAGTGACAATCGCGTGCACTTGTACAAACCAGACAAGCGAATGCAACCGACTGCTTCCACAAAAACCTCGAATTTCCAGTTATCGTCCTGGAAATGTTTCATTGGTTGTCAATTGAAATGACGTTTGCATTTTTATTTCAACTTCCTACTACATATGCAGTCATAAACAAATGAGGTGATTTCAAGTAACACACCCGCAGTTAAAGTAGAAAAATTAGGGTGCTTAGTACTTTTGATCAAGGCTGTATTAAAGTGCAAAAAATCGAGAAAGATTCTATCATGATGTAAAGGCCGTATCTATCCTGACACAATTTTAAGAAGTATATAGACCACGTACAACTGTACTTTAATTACTAAGGATTGCATACTTCATTAATATATAATTAATATTGGTCTATTACTTAATTTATACGATCACAAGTGGCTAGCATTTTAAAATCAGACTTACCCTCCAAGATACCTGAAACATATCATATTATTATTAATTAATTTCAAAAACTTAAGAGTCAAAATAAGAAGCAGGTGTGGATCCAAAATAACATTTATTATATATATATTTATTTATATGCTTTGAGAAGTGAAAATCTATTCATTTAAATTCTTGCACAGTTTTATACCAACAAAACGTTTATTGCATAATCTTTCATAATTACAGATTTCCATTTAATTTTCATCATATTATTATTATTATTCCATAATTACAAATTTAAATCAATATTCATCGACTATTATCATATTCTTTCATAATTACAAATATAAATTAGTATTCATCAAACTATTATTATCCTTCCCCTCTAGTCTCTAAGTTGGGGTTCATTTAAATTTATTAAATCAGTATTAGATATGAGCATTTTAAATAAATGCTATCATAACAAATGGACTTAATTATAATAATAAGTTGATTTAGTTTTCAACTGGGCTACTTCATTAATTCAACTTCATTAATGGGCAAAAGTAAAATCTTTAAAATAAATCTCTCTTTACTATTTATTGTTACCCCAAATGTTATAGTCTTTCATTGCAATTTCTCAGAACAAATGTAGAATAGGACTTACGTAGTGGAGCAGTCATGGATTCATTTATGGATTGTTATTTTCACATCTGCATCTACGTAAACAGGTCTTTTATAGCACAGATTGTTCCTTGTTCCACTGAATATGAGTTGTCGGCTTATACGACACCTTAGTTCTAGGAAGTATTTCTCCAAGAACACACCAGCCCTTGATAAAGTATGTCGGATTAATACGTACGACATAGTAGGACCCTTGTCCGTAAGTATCAGTCGTCCCATGCTCTAATGACGTTAACATTGGAGTTTCAATATACCAGGCCACGATTATCCATTACGGATTAAATTAATACGTGCCCATTCTGTTTTTCTAGGTGCCTGTCTGTAGGTAGTGTAGAGATCAAGATCCTATCATCTGTATCGGCTCAGCCTAGCACAAGGCCAACATTTTAAGATTTTTCTTGGACTGCAAAAATTCTACATAATCAGCAAATATGTAAGGAGAGCATAGTGACCGGCCGAAGCCGTCACCCCTTCCTCGAACTCTCGAGACTCTCTTTTTTTTATATTACATTTTTGCTGCGCTAGTGATGGCGCTCTTCAGTAACATTTGTAATTGGCCACTCCTGGACTTATAAGGTCTCTTATTGGATGTAGCCTGCTATAATGCAAAATCAAAGGGGATATAGTGTTGATTTCCCCCTTGAAGCGTCATGCCCATCTGCGACTTTTGTCCAACTGTACTGTTGAGGTGGGAGTAACTTTTCCCCATTATTTTTGGAAGTTGACAGTGAAAATGGCCATCTTCAAATGACTGCCCATGTTAACTTAAAGGGTGCAGAATTTCAGTTTTAGGTTTCTGTGGGAAGAAAAGTTTGTGGCTGGGAAGGAATTTTAACCGTTACGGGTTAAGCAATGTAAAATCCTTGCACGTGCAAAAAGGGGGGGGGGCTGTCGACTGTTCTCTTTTGCAGCTGTGAAAATCCTGCAAATGTTACAGCTCGTGTGAAAATAGAATGAAATGACTCTTTGGCCATTGCATATGCCTTTAGAAATCTTTTAAAAGGAAACTTGTAAAAATCCAATTTTGCAATTATTAACTTCATTATTAAAATTTAAATTAAAAAAAAGTTTAGCAGGTTATCAAAAGCAATGTGCGTTAATTAGAAATGCACAAAATGTCATATCTTTTTATGACAGATTCGTGCTAATGTTCTAAAATGTTCAATCGCTTTCTAATGAAAAATTACGCAAAAAAGAAATGATTATTTATATAACCTTATTGAAGGTTTTGATTCTTTTGGAGATTTTCTCAAAATTTCTTTCAAAAATTTGGGGGTGTTCCAAACATTTGATTGAGCTTAAAGTCAATAGACTTCCAGTGATTGTAATTTTGTACAAAATTTCATTAAAAACGCTCCGTTTATTCGTGAGATATCGTCTCCTAAAACTATTTCGAAGAACCCAATTAACTTATATTTCGCGCAACTCGAAATTGACAATTATCAATATTGATAGCATTACCAATATGCAATGTAGTCCATATATTAAACATACTTCAATAGCTAATCAATCAGGTTAACGGAGTTTCCGCTAATTGAGCGTCATTTTTACAATTTACCATATTTTTGTCAATCTGGAGCCACATATCGCCAAGTATTAACAATTGACGTAAAAAAGAGTTTTTCTTATATAGAAATACTAATGGTAATAAAAATACGAAACTATTACAAAAGTACCTTCCATCGTAAAAGAAATGAATGATGTTAACATATCTGTTGCATAATATTGCGTGAAAAAAGGAACATAATTCACTATAGTTATTATTATTTTTTATTTTATCCTATATTTTTGATTAATTTATTGAAAAAACGTGCAACATTTTGAGAACGATTCATGTTAGCCTTTGAAAAAGTGTATCATTTCTTTTCAAATGAAAAATTACATAATAAATGAGCATTTACGTAACATTATTAAATATTCTGAATTTTTAATGATTTTTTCAAAATTTCATTCGCACATTTGGGGGGTTTCTGAACATACAATTACGTTTATAATATTTATAAGCTTCCAGTATTCACCGATTATAATACTTATACCTATTTCGTTAGAAAAGCTCTTATCGTTCGTGAGATATCGATTCCACAGACTCCCGGACACACACATACACACTCAGACATAACCTTAAATACGTTCGATTCGGGTTCAGGCATTCTTGACACGTGCTCTTCCGTCGAAAAGTATAATTCGAATTTTCAATCCCGTCATAATACTTTCCCCATACTATGTATATAAGAAAAATAGGGAAATTAAATATAAAGACTTCTACTCCATCTCATTAAAAATTTTTATTTTAACTGTTTATATTTAAAATTTTGAAATATTTGCATTAAAAAATGAAACTATAAACATTTACAAAAAAATATTTTAAGTTCCTCTTTCATTTTTTGAAATTCATGTTACAATACATCAACTTCTTTTTACAAAATATAAGTAAATGAAGTGAACGAAGGGTAATACAAAAAATAATTCAACGAGTTATCAATATTCTTCACAGTAAGTTTCATTAACTCCATAGAGAAAAGACTTTATTTTCAAAAGGGTCAATACTTGGTGTTGGATGTTTTACCAATAGTTTGATCTTTTAAAATTTTCTGAAGATGTTTACGAATACTGGAGCTTCAAAAGAATTATTAATTGCATCTCAAGTTTAATTTACAAAGGTTTAGTGGAATTCATAGGACATCAATAAAATGGTTATTTCGCATAATTTTTCATTATTTTTCAAAAATATAATGAAAAGAATCCGGAAATTGGAGCTCCACTCGTCCTTCTCACTATCTCGTTACTTGTCACTACTGCTTAAAACAGTAGTGAATATTAATGTATAGCTAGTTTTTAAGCCTATAACTAGTTTTAAGCCTTTTAAGATCAGAAAACTAACATTCTTAAAAAATAAAGGTGCAGCATTTTTTTAATTAGTTTCATTTTGTTTAACAATGTATGTCGCCTAGCGTAGAGATTCATTTCGCAGGGTTCCTTACTATAAGGTTGAGCACTCAACCGGCAACCAGCCGAAATGTCTCCTGTTTGACTTAATAAGAATTAAGCTTCGTCATTTGTGGTGTCACGGTCCAGAATAAACTTTGAGAGAAGTTGCTAAAACACAAAATGTTTTCTCATTATTGCAGTTAAAAATTGTTTGTTAACTTTGAAGTGTCAATACCCAGGTGTAAGGAACTTGAGCAAAGATTTTAAATTGTGCTTTGCACACAGAATATAGTGACGTCCAAGAAAATTTAGTGACGTCCGTGCAGTAAGATGACAGTCGCAGTTAACAAGTTCGGTCCCGCTTGAGCGCCCGAGAACATGCGAGTTCTTCATTCCCATGTCGTCAAATGCTCAAAGCCGAGTAAAAATAATAAAGTCAGTTATGCCCCGGATTAGCATCCTCTGGTTTTATTAATTGAAAAGTTGCTCAATTAGGTTCTGGCATCATCATCATCATCAATGGCTCGACAGCCCACTGGGGACCTTGGCCTTCCTCAGAAGATTTTCAAGATGTTCCCCATGGTGCAATGCTTCTAAAATTTTTAACCTGTAATACATCTAAGTTCTTGACCACACAATCGATCCATCTTAACATCAGTTGTCCTCTAGGTATTTGCTCGATCGGTGTGGACATAAAAAAATGTATTTGTGATTATGTTGTTATTTATTCTTAGTAAACGTCCTGCCCATTGCATTCTGTTAATTTAAATATATTTAATTATGTCAGAATATTTTGTACAATTTGTATAGTTCAAAATTATATTTCCTTCTCCAAATAGCATTTTCCCGAATTCCAACAAAAATACTGCGCAAAAATTTTCGCTCAAAACTGCTAAGAGCTATTTCATCATGTCCTGTAAGAGTCCAATTTTCTAAAGCATAAATTAAAGTAGCTCTTATAAGTACTTTATATAACTGTAATTTTGATCTTCTACCAATCAGGTGTAATCTGAAGAAATTTCTTAAATCTATGAAGACGACGATTTGCAGCTATAACTTAGAATTTCTAAACTAATTTTATTTTTACAGTTTATTTGAAATTCTAGGTAGTTAAAATGACCGACAGATTCAAATTTGTACAAACTATCCTCAAATACGAGGGGAATAGAACCACTTCTGGTTATAGCTATTTATCTAGTTAGCCATTTGTCGTGTTTTTTCTTTGAATTTTCATATTCATTTTATCAACAGCGCTTTTCCAAGTCATGAAAAACCTTCCTAGATATTTAATGGTTTTGGCAATAATATCGACGTTATCAGCATATGCAAGGATTTGAAAAGATTTCTGGAAGACATTTCCTTTGGTGTTGATATTACAATCTAATTACTTTTCCAGAGCTAAGTCAAAAGGTATAAGCAGGTGCATCTCCCTGTCTAACACCATTTTTAATATCAAAAGCTTTTAAGATTTCCCCCTGGATCTGTATAATGGAATGAGTTCAAGTCAATGCAAGATCCACGACTCTAATTGTTAGTTAGATTCTGTCCGTGTACAAAGTTTTAATCTTCAAAATTATTGGTGTGGGGGGGGGGGGGACTCCTAGAATATCTGAATACTTTTCAACTCCCATCCATTTTGTCCACCCCTATAAATAACTAACGTATTTTCAATTTCAAACGTTAATAAAATTAACGTATGAAACGTAGCTATCCAACAGGATTGGAAATCTTTATTTTTTAATGATTTTTTCAAAATTTCATTCGAAAATTAAAGAGGTCATTCGAACAATCAATCAATCGCGTTTAAAAACAATACGGTTCTAGCATTAACTGGCTGTAATATTTGTAACCAATTATTTTCAAAAAGTTTAATAAGTTCGAGAAATATCGCATCATTATACCCACGGATACACACACATACATACATACATACATACATACTGTAAGACCAGGATTCACGTAGCTAAGTTTATATGTGGATTTATGATATCTAGCAGGCCAGATAATGGCACCAGACTGGAAGACGCTATAATAAATATGTATTTTAAAGTTAAAATGGGCACAGTTAATTGTGTAGTAGTAATATATTTAATTCCAAGAACTCGTACTAAAGATTAAATGCTGGGTTTTAATGCGATACAATGCAAATGTGTTACGATTTTACGATAACGATCAAGTTAATTATGGGCAATTTAACACCATAATGACGGATATTTTGAACTAATTTGAATGACTGCAGCTTTATATGTTTGTTCTCTTATTATAAAACCTAGAATAATTTTCTTCTGTGTTTTCAATAACTTTAAGAAAATAAGAAAAATCATAAAATTTCAATGAGCTGTTTTGGAGGAAACGTTTCTCAAAGTAGTTATGCGGTCAAAATGACAGCTTCCATCGTTTCAGTGTTAATAATTCTAAAATCCAGCATTGAGAATTACTTTGTTTGTACACCACACATACATACATGCACACACACACATACAAACATGATCTCAAACATATTCGATTCGACATCAGGGATGCTTGATATGTGATCTTCTGTCGAAAAATCAAACTCCAAATTTTGACCTCATCGCAATAATTTCTCTATGCATTATGATTGTACATACTATCGGAAAGTAATTAGCTTTTTCTTATTCCTTAAAATTAATAGGTCTATCATTGTTATTTCCCTATATAGTATAATGCACAAAGGAAGCATTATAACGGGGTCGAAAATACGAATTTGAATATTAAACAGAGGAACATGTTTTAAGCATCGCTGAACATGAATTTAACATGTTTGAGGTAGTGTGTGTGCGTTTCTAACAGAATTCAATACAAGTATTGCAGTTGGTGTATACTGGAATCCTACTGATTTTAAATACGATCAAATAACGGTTCGTAAAACCCTCAAATTGACTAAAATATCGTCAAAATTTAAAAATTGATGCCAAATTAACGAAAATGTCGCCAAATTGATGGATTAATTAGTCAAATATTTTAATATACGGACTATACTGCTTACTGAGGATGACATCGATTGACAATTGTCGAGTAAGAGTTGCACGAAATATACGTTAATTGGGTACTTCGAAATTGCTTTATACGTTGCTATCCAGGAAAGCACTATACGTGCAATTCAATATTAAAAACATTGGACCTTGTATTTTAAACATCATTTTTTCATCGTAAAATACGTAAATTTATTGCATTATGTAGGCAAAATCGTGTGCTACATACTCCAGATTTTTCATTATTAAATTAAGCAAACCACCATTCTTATCAAATTGCTCGAAGCTTTCAACAAGCAAAACCTTCCCATGGAGAAAGTAAACTAGTTTATATCTCGAAACTGGGTGATGATAACTCGTAAAATAGTTTCAGTTCGAAAAAAAAAATAATTAATCATTAATAAGTAATTTATTGTGTGCAATACCACTATTTCATCTTAAAACGTTGAAGGAATGTTTTCTATAACATTGTTGCTCATAATTAGCATTTTAATTAATCTATAAACTATATAATAAACTACTTATAAACTATTTGTAAAGTTATTCGGGAAGGATGCGATCAATCGTGAATAAACGGGAACTCAGTTTAGAAATTAAAATTTTATTTTTAGCCGTAATATATTCCACATGCTTCTTTAATCAGCAGATGCAGAATTTCCGAGAAATCCGTATATGAGAATTATTCAGAATTTTTCTCTTAATACAGACTGGTGCTCAAAAGGAAAGTATTAGGGTTAGACAAAAACTTTCGAATTCAGCCTACAGAATTATACAAATGAATTATGAGAAAAAAAAATGATGTTTTGTAATGTTTTCCCCTACTCAACAGTGGCGAATGGAAAAATTGAAAATAAATTTTAAACACACACGAAACGGGATTAAATTGAGGGTATATGCAGATTCAATTCAAACTATACATCTTATGGTTATCCAAAATTGATACTAAGCAAAATTGTCGTATAGAAATGAGCACTGTATACCCTATCGTACAGCCTCCATCGTGCTAATCTGTTATTTCTCTATAAATGTGCCAAATTTCATAGTTTTGTATGTTGCAGTTTTTACGGTACGAGATAGAGAAAATCAATGGACGTGAAAGAACATTTTTCACTTCCAAAGTGCATGAAAAATAAACGAAAAAGTAAACATATTTTCTTCGTCGTCTAAAAAGTCTAAAGACCTAATATATATATATATATATATATATATATATAATACTCTCGAAAATTCTGAAAACACCATAAAAATTCGCAAAAAAATGCAGAAATTGCCTGCGCTAAACAATCATCTAAAAATTATAAAAATTAGGCAATGACGGGGAAAAATCTGAAATTCTCTAATATATTCGATAATCGCAAAATTTGAGAAACTACACTACAATTCGCGGAACTTCGCTTTGCGAAATAAATACTGCCCTAGTTATCATTAAAAACATGCAAATAATAATCAAATACTCGTAGTTTTATTATTTTATTGGATGTAAACACAGATTACATCCCACTACCGTACTAACAGACAACATGCTATTAGGATATAACAAAAAATACTCAATGACTAGAGGGAAGCACACTACTGAAATCAATTTTAACAGAATTAAAAATTCACAGTATGGCTTTTACACCGAAAAGTACCCACCTTTCTTGTTGATTCTAGTTGAAGACATATTTCAAGAAATCCCCGTGATCTGACGATCGTCTTGTTTCCCAATACAATTTTTCACGCTCTATGAGCTTTGGCATCCACTAAAAACACTGTTTCATAAACGCTGTTAAACAAGAAATCGCGTCAACGCAGATCCTATCCAGCCGAAATAACATATATGATTTGAAATCCACATAAGCTCGGCACAGACTAAACACACTAGAGAATAAACGCTGATACACAAGAGGTCTGGTCGGTAACGCATGATCGGATCCAATCGAATTCACAACCCCAAATAGCAGACATGATTTAAAATCCACATGATTCGAAACAGCCAATAAGACACCACTTCAAGGGCAGCAGATAAACAACATCACGAGAAAGAAACTCTAAAAATCTTATCAGCAATAGATGGAAGACCCGACACATAATAAGGACTGGCTGGTTATAGAGTACCGGCCATTAGGGCAGCTCACAGTCATAGCGTTAACGCAACTCGCATGTGTCTCATACACAACTTGTGTTCTCACGATATCGAAGACGACTTTCCAATAACCAGGAACGTTACAAGCAATTTTAGAGTTTGTTTAGCAGATCTTTATACAACCGTACAGAAAGTATGATTTAGGAAAAGTTCTTATGGATTTGATTTAGGAGCTTCATATAGAAATGCTTGTGATGTTGAACAAG
The DNA here is from genome assembly GCA_951213105.1 of Amaurobius ferox. NCBI lineage: Eukaryota > Metazoa > Arthropoda > Arachnida > Araneae > Amaurobiidae > Amaurobius > Amaurobius ferox. Next base: position 131,514,607 of record OX578147.1, read on the forward strand.
AATAATACCGCACCAGAACAATTTAAATAATTTATGAAAATGGGGGAAAAAAGAGTAATAATTAAATTTTCGATTGTGAGGGATAGAAGTTTCAAGCCTTGAAAGACATGAAATGCTAATATGAGATAGGATCACCTCTAAAATCCATGCAGCTATAAATATAACTGTTTACCAGGGTTGGAAATAAGCATTTTTTAAACATGGTTTAAACAAAAAAAAGATAGTTAAAAATGTTTTAAGTGAGGTTTAAACCATAGTTTAAATCAATGATATTTGAATCAGCCTACCCTGCTGCCTATGCTTGTATGAGACAGTTAATGATATCTCGTGGTAAAAAAAAAGATGGGGCATTTACTCAGTTAACAAGTTAATATTTTATGGTGTCTATTAACACGTTACCAAAATATATACCTATACAGGGTGTCCCAAAAAGATTGAAATGAGCTTTAATTCTTTACCCGTTGGAGATAAGTGGGCAATGCAAATTGCAAAAATGTTGAAAGTAAGGTAGGAAATAAGACTACATTAATTAAATAATCCTCCAATTTATTTTCAAAAAGTTACACTTTTTAAATTTTTATACGGCCCCCTTAGACAAATTGGATCAATCAGAAAATTTTTATTTTTAATGCAACTAGATCATTAAAATAACCACATATCTGTATTTTAAAAATTGAGAGAGTTATATTTAATCGAAAATTGAACATTGTGAATGGGGACCCTATATCAAATTGGAAATGTAAATTTGTGATATGTCACAAAAAAGATACAACTGGATGATAATACATAGGATACATAGTGAGTACCACTGCTTTATATGATCTCTGTCTGTGTAATGCTTTATTTCGATGCATTTGTGATAAAAAAAATGTTGACACATATTAACGTATTTTTGATCTAAACAATTTCCATCGTCGATTTGTTTATGATCCCTATTTTCACTGATGAAACAGTCTTTCATATGGTACGGAAAAGTGGCATAAGTCAGATTTTTTCCTTTATCAGCAGCAGCAGACACGGGGTGGGTTCATGGAGCGCCTAGATATAAGAAATATATCTGTATCTCCTGGATGTAGTTAGAGATCATGATTTTTGCATTATATGTGGTGCAACATGTGGAAGGATGAAATGTTCAACGCAAATAGTTCATGTGGTTCAAGTGCTGATGCTGCAAACATTACAATGAGAAAACCCAAGAGGAAAAGGAGGAGGCAAAAAATATAGACTCAATAACAGGAGATTCAGGGGTGACCAATAGAAAACGGCTAGCAGAGCAGGGAGGAGCCTCATACCAGAAGAGCGTAGAAGGCATCAAGTATCATGGTTATTTTTTCAAGCGGGTCAAGGGGCTTGGAAAGATTTGATTTCAAGCAATTAATAAATTTAGCTATGCGGGAAAGGTTGATTTCTTTAAATAAGGATTTAAGGTCTCTGAGAATCGTAAGAATTTCACTTTTACCGTTGTCATAATGGGTATCCTTAATGGAAGTTCCTTCCTCGGAAGAGGAGGGGGGGGGGGGGGTTCTGACCGTTAGAACTGGCCGCATTTGCGTACGAGTAAATGGGAGTCTGAGAGTGAGATTTTAGATTATTAGTCTCATTATCTTTGCTTTTGAGGGCCGGGAAGTCCTTTTTAGTGGGAATCGGTTTGTTAGGGTTGTGATTATTTTTTAAGGGAGCTTCAGTTTGGTTAGTCACTTGGGGATTTCTACTTTTTTTGGAGAGTCTATTTTGGGGGTTTGCCGGACAGAGCCTAAAGTTCGCAGGATGCTCCCCCCGACAATTGCAGCAGAGCGCCGGGGATTCCCGGGGATGCTTGCAATCTCGAGTAAGGTGCGATCCCGCACACTTCAGACATCTGCTCGGAAAACTACAGCATTCAGACGAGTGACCGTGGCGCTGACAATTAAAGCATAATTTAAGACCGCTTGAAATAAATGGCGAGATATAAATTCTGATGTGAAGCAGTTGCTTGATTTCGAGAAAGGTGCTGACAGTGCTGTGATTAACAAGTGTGAGAAAGATGGGCAGGGGAGTTCCTAACTTACGATTTTGAAATTGAGTGATCCTAGCGACTTGAATTCCAAGGGCTCTGAGTTCGTTTTCAATGACTTCAATTTCAGTGTTCGTGGGTAAGCCACGAATTAAGAATTTCGAGGGTTTTTCATTGTATAAGTTGAAGGAACTAAAGGGAATTTTTTTGTCCGTAAGATAATTTTGCAATTTGCGGAAGTTTGCGATGCTGTTGGGAGAGAGTCTTATCATTTCGCGACTGTACGTTCCAGTGATGGGGGTGTCAAGATGGGTGTTAATGTCCGTAACAAGTTTCTGCCAGTCGGAGCAGGCATGAATGAAGAACGGCTGCGGTTTGATGATAAATTCTGGTTTTTTTGCCTGATCATGAAGAGTATCAATTTGATCATTTTCAAGGAGTTCGAATGAGTTATCGGTTTGAATGGGCGTGGAAGCACGCGGAGCGGCATTTTTACAGGTGAGTCTCGGACTCGGAAGTTTGAAGTTTTCATCAGTGAGATCCTGATGGGGTTCGTTGTTTTCAATTTCATGGATAGGGGTGGTGTCCTTTTTTTCGTTGAAATCTACATCAAAAGTAATGGGTTCCGTATTATTAGTTTCAATAGGTATCTGTTCGTACGACCGTCCAGCAGGGGAGGGGGGGGGGGGCAATTTGCAATGAATTTAATAAATTTGGTTTTTCTAGTTTTAAATTTTTTAACAGTGTCGTTATCATAAATAAGAGCGAAGTCAATGCATTCAGGAAAGGATTTGGAAAATGGGTTCTCAAAGTAACGAAATGCAGAAAAGCACTTACCCTGGAACTCCTTCATCGAAACAGGCTGCAACTTGAGGGTCTCGTATTCCTCGTGGGCAAGGTCCACCAAAAAGTCTGCGATGTCAGAGATGAAGGTTTGGATCCATTTGATTTTGGAATCGAACTTGAGCTTGAGTCCGCTGTTTTCAATGTCTCTCAGCTTCTTGATAATTTCCGCAGAGGCCATGGGTAGCACCACAGATTGAGATGTGGAATCGCCATTTTCGTCCGGATACTCGGCAAGAAACACTTCCGCTGTCTCAAGATGTTCCATGTAGCGAGAGGAGTCATCGTTTTTATTCGAGGCCATTTGATCTGCCATATAAAGGTCCAAGAAAGCAACAGGTTCAGATAATGGATAAGCCATGAAATCACATTACGGCAACTAAGTCCTCGCACAAGCAATAAACACTAGTGAGGCTCGAGAAACACGTCTGTCACGTCCTTTTTGTTTTGGGTCGTTTTTTCCTTTATCTTAATTCAGTTGATTTTAAAGGTACAGATATGTGGTTTTTTTAATGATCTTGTTGCATTAAAAATAAAAAATTTCTGATTGACCCAGTTTGTCTAAGGGGGTCGTAGAAAAATTTCAAAAGTGTAACTTTTTGAAAATGAATGGGAGGAAAATTTCATAAACGTAGTCCTATTTTCTTCCTTATTTCCAACATTTTTGCAATTTACATTGCCCCTTATCTCCAACAGGTAAAGAATTAAACCGCGTTTCAAACTTTTTGTGACACCCTGTATATTACATAGAAATTGCAGAATATTTAGTAATGATACAATAAGCAACAGGTAAGGAAGACACCCTATTGCAGATAACAGTATCCATAGGCCGGTTTCGCGCATGATAATGCACTTAATGGCATGGAATAACTGTTAACTGCTATTTATCGAAATTTTGTGAACTTCTATGCTAGCTGGCAATTTCAATCATTCTACGCAGCCGGCATCACATTCAGTGTCAGCTCATGTGGTGAAGCATGTGACACAGGATCAACGCTGCTTCACCTGCCGCTTCACATCAGTTATCGGCTGAATGGATTATTACGCGTATTACTATTATTCGTCGAATTCTTTACCCGTCAAATGATATTTAAAAATAGTCAAATAACACTTGTGCCAGCGTGAGTAATGTGTTTTGATGCTGGTCGTTTTCTAGGAGGAGGAGAAATCCAGCCGCTGAATATGCTTCACCCATTCTTGAAGTCACGAGCCGCTATTAATAAAATCCGTAAACAATTAACTCGGGATACACGGAGCAGCAAAGGTCAAGTTCAGTACCACAAGAACTCACCAGAAAGGGGTGTTTCGCATTTGGAAACCAATCTGCAATTTTGGGGGACACCCCTTTGTAACGGGTTCTTGGGATTTTGAAGCAACACTGCTCATTTAAATCCCTTAAATAATATTCGGGATACACGAAGCTGCAAAGACAAAGTTCAATATCACAAGAACTCGTCAGAAAAGGGTGTCCTCCAAACTAAGGAAGACACTCCCATCCCAGATAACAGTAACCATGGACTGGTTTCGGAATGGGAAACCAATCTGCAATTTTCGGGAACGCGCCTTTCTGGCAGGTTCTTGGGATTTTGAAGAAACGCTGCTCATTTATGTTACATAAATAATATTAACGCTTACTTTAACAAGTCTTGTAGGTGTCAGCGTGTTAGACGTCCTGATGATACAATGTTTGATAGATATTTAATGAATTCCATTTACGCTTTTCGTCCGTCCCTGGTGTCGATTCCTACTAATTAGATAATGCTCTACAACTTTAAAATTGTATTTTTTTTTCTATCCCACTTTGTTTCCGAGTTCGTTATCCTAACTTTTGAAGATATGCAATAAGGGCATTGCAATTACTTTTATTCGATCGATCATGGTCGTTTTATTATAGACAGACCGCGCGTGCATACCTAGGAATTTTTTTAAATTCTCATACTATGTAATATAAGTAAAGAGAAAGTATTGTTTTCACGAAAATTTTCTATTTCGAGATCTTGATGCCAATATGTGTTTTAAGACCTCTTGAACACGTTTTGACTATTTTTGAAGTGGCGTATCTCTGTCTGTGGTCGATTTTTTGTGCGCACGATCGCGGCCTCAAACATTAATGGATTTTCACGAAATTTTATATCAGCTATCCAAACGTCTAGAACTAGATAGATTTTTTTTAATGCAAACGAAAACGTCGAAATTGATTCGAAATTTCATATTTTTCAACATCGCAGTATATAGGACAAAATTTGACATAATCATGCATTTATTTATGGTTCAATGATCACTAGACTTACTAGTTTCAATCATTGTGCGGAAAAATAGCCGCGATAAAAAATTTTTATTCGTGACGTCATTAGCACTCACATAATTCAATCCACCCCCTTCCGAAAGTACATTGTGTCAGGTATGGTATCAATCTAGAGATATTTTTCAATCCCTTTAAAGTGAAGGGTAATACTCTATAGTTGTAATCATTTGGTCTCATACCGATTTTTCAAAATTTTTCTTGTAAAATTTGAAAAAAAAAGAAGATGCTGGTATGAAAAAATCTATTTGTGCAACATTCCACTTAATTTTACAAGGTTACATGGGTGAGCTTTCCTAGGACCCTATATAAAACATTGTAAGCTTGTATAAAACCCTATAAAAGATTTCAAGTTTTGGTGATAACAAAAGTCTATAACTTATAATATCAAAGTCTTACCATAGCTACAATAATTCTCTAATATATCCTGACGCATAAGATCGAATTCCTGCGGAAACATTCGATAATAATTCTGGACAAGAAAAGGGCGTTCTTTGCTTAACCCGCAGATGGTAGAATGAAATACGAAATGCAATCTTTAGCTCTGATTCCAGCACGTAGCAAGACGAGTCTGAAATGTCAAACTCCTATTACATGGTACACGGGTATTTGAAAGACACAGTGGACACTTATTGCAGACGTTAAATATCAATTTAGGAACACCCCGTAAGTCCTTTAGAGACGGCAAGGGTTTAGAGAAAATATATATATTTTTTAAATGGCTCAAAAATGTACATTTAAAATTCATTTTCAAAAAAATTAAAATTATCTTTAACGAAATAATTAACAATTGTGTTTAGAAAATAAATTTCTATATTATAATTTTTACAATATTTTTTCTTTTTTACTTGAAACATGTTCATGTCAAGATATTCTTATAGATTAAGTTCAGATGTGGACTATATTCCTCATCAAATTCCGGAGGAAAGTTCGAAGCATACTAAGGATTTTCGCCTTCGTTTACTTTTCCGTCCCTGGTTCAAAAATTTTCAGTTTAAAAGCAGCATCTCTTACACGAGATTTACTGTACATCAGTAGCGAAGTGTGATAAAATAATTTGGAGAGACAGAAAACGTGGAAACCAATACATTTCAACGCTATATACACTACCCAACACAGAAAACACAACACCATGAAAGAGCGAATAGCCTGTGATGATAAAGGACGGACAGACAGAGATGGCATATATAAATAAGTGGTGTAAATTCCAGAAGGATAATACAATACAGTAATGGCATAGGTACGATTATTAGTAGGCAGTAGGACCACCTCTTGCGGCGTAACAAACAGCAACCCTTCGAGAAACAGATGCAATGAGAGTGCGGATAGTTTTCTGAGGGATGGATAATCATATGCCTTCAACCATCCTCCGCAGGACGTCCTATGTTTGAGACTAAGGCGGAGAAATCAAACGACGGCCAATCATGTCCCATACATGCTCGGTCGGTGAGAGATCAGGAGACAGCGGAGGACAAAGAAGCCCTTGGATACCCTGTACGGCTTGTCTACTGATGGTTGCCGTGTGAAGTCGCGCGTTATCTTGCTGGAAAACAGCATTTTACAACCGATGAAGGTGTGGCAGCGCAACCGGTTGCAGCACCTCATCTACATATCGTCGTGCTGTCATTGTGCCTCTGATACGAACAGAACCGAGATTCGTCGCTGAACACTACCCTGTCCCATTCAGTCGTCCAAGAGGCTCGGGCCCGACACCACCACAATCTCTCACATTGGTATCTTGTCGTCAATGGCAGTCTTCGTAAAGGACAATTTAAGTGCAAGCTGCTTTCGGCCAATCGTCGAGAAACTGTTCTCGCTGATATTGAAACATAACATCCAATGTACCCTGCAAATTCTGCAGAATGTCGACGGTCACCGTTTGGGGGACCGCTACAGCAAGCCTTCAAATGCATCGATCAACGCGTGCTGACAGTGGACGATTAGCGCGTGTTTCAGCGGCGATACTCCGGTACGACCACCCAGACGTACGTAGGCCTGAAATGAATCCCCTCGCACGATCGACCAAATACTAAAACGGACTTCGGCGTCATCGACCAAACCTTTAACAACACGTACCTCCTGAAACGAGAAACTCTTCGGAAAACGGGTTTCCGTAGACGAGAGACAGTAGCAACTGTTGGCTCATCTGTCGTTTCTATCCCTTTTAATCAGCACTCTAATCACGTAACCTACTTACATTTCAGATCATTTGCATACATCGACCAGCTGGCATAATTATATGGCCCAAGCTTCATGGTGTTGCATTTTCCATGTCGGGTTGTGTATAAATGACTACTGGCGAATTGTTGGTCGTACAAGCACAAAACTGTTACACAAGTATATTCTCTCTTGAATCCAACGAACTACATCCACGAGATTAATGCTACCAAATTTGTACATTAATATTTCGCGAAATGTGAGCATATTTCAGGATAGTTAATACTTTTTTTTATTTTTTGAAATATTTTTGATAAATTTAATAAAAAAAGGTGCAATATCTTGAAAACGGGTTCATGCTAGCTTTCCAAAATTTAGGTCATTCGTTTTCCAACGAAAAAATACATAAGAAATGATCATTTAGGCAACATTATTGAAGGTTCTGAGTTTTATTATTTTTTTTTTCAAATTCCATTACCAAATTTGGGGATCTTTCAAACATTCGATTGAGTTTACAATCAATAGGCTTCCAATATTCACCGATTGTAATATTTGTGCTAATTATTTTCAAGAACTTTAATTCATTCGTAGAATATCGCATCCACAGACTCACGCACACACATACACATACACAGAGAGAGAGAGAGAGAGAGAGACGTTACCTCAAAAACATTCGATTCAAGTTCAGGGTTGCTTGAAACGTTCTCTTTCGCCGAAAACTGGAATTTGAATTTTCGACCCCGCCACTACATTATACTCTTTAGTTACTTTTAACAGTTAATACTTTTTAGTTTTTGTTACTTTCTCTTGCAACTTGAAATTTTATGCACTTTATTGTAATTTTAATACACAATTATTTTACATTGAACTTACTACGCAACAGTCCTTGCAGAAATGTGCAGGAATCAGCTGAAAATATGTGGAATGTGCATGTCCATCACGTTTTCTAAACCGATAACCTTATAAGGCAATAAAGTTTTTCCCGGTCATATGACCCGCCGTGGTATGTAACGGTAGACAATGTATCTTTATCATATAAGCACAGGAAGAAAACAATTTTTGAAAATTTGATTATATACATTTAATAGAAAAAATCATGATGCCAAGTGAAAAAAACGATAACATAATATGCGAATTTTCTAATTAAAAGTTTACAACCAGTCATTTGCAGTGGCGCACCCAGAATATTCCTAAGGGGGGGGCCATTGGTGCACAAAATTTTTATGAAGGAGGATGACTCCTCGATAAATTTTCCGAGAAAAAATGATCAGAGGCCATATCAATTAACAAGGCGGTTGTCTTTTTTTGTACATTTATTTTTATCAAATTACTAACAATTCTTTAGTGCAGTGCAAGAGAATTGAATGATTAGAAGAAGTAGTGGTAGATATTTATACAAAACAACACAAATTAAGAAATAGATGAAGATAAAATTATTTGTTCTGGTCTGCTTATACTGTATACTTGTTTTCAACCACTCTCTCATGATTACATATTGTTATATTATTCAATTATGATCTATACATATTCATAAAACGAAGTCCAGCCTCCTGTTTTTCTTTGTAGCCAGAGAATTAATTATCTGGTCTGGATCAATTTCCACTTCACGGTGAATGTTCATTGACGCCAGTCCATTCAGTCTGGTTTCACTCATACTGTTTCTCAAGTAAGTTTTCAACCTCTTCATTGTGGAGAATGACCTCTCAGCACTGCTTGTTGATACTGGGAGGGTGGCATACACTTTTAAAAGTTCAAACACAGTTGGAAAAGTCCTTTGGTCACAAAAGTTAAGCAGTTCGATTGGGCTTTTAGTTTTCTTGTTCAATGCAAAGACCTTCATGTACCACAGATGTAGTTCAGCTTTTAGAGTATTATCTGATCTGGGTCCTAAATCATCTGCAAATTTCCTTGATAAGGCAACAAATCTTTCGTTTTCTTCCAGTGTCGGCTGCCTTCCATTCGGAATGACAGATGCAAAACTTTGTAGAAATTCCTTATGTTTGAGAAATTTTTCATGGAGGTGAGTGATGAAATTATCAATCCATGGAATGAAAATAGAAAGTCTGTAGTATTCTTCAGGAGTCTGTACGTTGAAATTTGATCTATAAATTTGTCTGGTGGCACGGCGTGGTAGAGTAATGTTTTCTCCATGCTGTTCCAGCTTCTTAACAGCTTATTCAAACAGATGGTGAAACTCGTTCTCTGCGTTCTCTCGAATTATAGATATAGCTTTCAAAACGTCTTCTACGTCACTCACAGCAGTTGCCAGATCAAGGTTAACTTCCTGCAGCTTTTCACTCAGACGAACACTGTAGCTGAGTAATCTGTCAGCTGAAACAAGTGCTATGACAAACTGTGATGTTAACATTGAACATAACAAGGTATGAGCCTCTGTTGATGTCTCCTTGTCATTCCAGGTAGTAATCTCCTCCAGAGCCTCGATTACTTGATCAAACAATGAAACCATAACTGTGACGGCATCATGTCTCTCCACCCAACGAGTAGGGCATAATTTCTTCAGTTTTTTGGCACTGATTTCTGTCTCTCCCTGATTAGCTGCATTAATTTTGCTGGTGAGAACAAGGTTTCGTTTTGGTGTGTTGAAAAAACTAGAGATTTTCCCTATTATTCCAAAGCTGTTTCGGATATCCGGAACTCTAGATGAATAAGTTATGGCTAAGTTCAAACAGTGTGATGCACAATGAACGTAGGGGGCTTTGGGGTGTTGCTCATATATAATTGCTTGGGCGCCATTGTACTCTCCACTCATTGCAGAAGCTCCATCGAACCCTTGTCCACGGAGGAAAGACGTATCAATGTTGCAGTCTGCAAGGCCTTTAAGAATAGCATCTGCAATTGCTCGACCTGTAGTTTCAGTCAGGGGCACAAACTTAAGGAAGTTCTCCACTATCTTAAATTCAATTTTATACTTATCATTTGTTTCAAACCGTTTCAAGTAACGAACGCAAAGTGTCATTTGCTCTACCGTTGCAATATCTGTGGTTTCGTCACATAAAACCGCAAAACATTTGGCCTCATTCACCTCAGTTGCTATGTGCTTCACAATGGAATCATTGCATGCTGAAATAATCTCATTTTGTATATTCCAACTTATGTAAGTTGCATTTTTTGCACAACCTTGTAGATGAGTTTTCAGTATTTCTTCTCCTGCATCAACTCGGAGTCGCAAAAGGGCTCTAAAATTTCCTTCGCCTTGGCATGGTTCTGACAATACGTCCAAATCCCCACAGTCTCTATGCCCTCTCATGGCCAGCCCTTGCCTTCCACAAAAAATCACTGTTTTGATAATAGGTTTAAGAATAGCCCTATTCTGCAAAACTTGTTTTTGCTTTCCTCTGTCCATTACTTGATCCACAGGAACCGTTTTTCCTTCCGTGACCCTTAAGAACTCATCGGCTTTGAGAACTGAATCCTTATGATAGAAAAAATTTTCATGTTGACTGAACTTCTCCAAGGCCTTCTTCCAATTATTAAATCCTTTTGAAACAAGTTGACCTGTAGCTTGTGTGGATCTTAAACCGACTTCATGGGGTGCAAAGAGAACACAAAATTTGCAATAGGCACTGTCCTCTGCCTTTGAGTAAGCTAGCCAGTTATGCTTACTCAGCCAAGATGAGCAGAACTTCCGAGTGTGGTGAGGTTTTCCTTGACTTGATACAGCACTAGTGACAGTAGCAGGAAAACTGTAATTTGCATATGGTTCCCAAAGATTTTTTAGCGCTGTTATCCTATCTTCATCTGTGAGGTTAGATTTCTTGACATAATTAGAAATATCTGCAGCCAGAATTTCTATTTCAACTGTGTTTGGTATTGTGTTTTGTCCTACCTTTACCTCCTCACAAGAGTTTGAAGACAGCCCGGGGTCACGGCTGTTGCTTGCTTCGACTGCAGCCTCATCAATGTAACAAGAGCTCAGGGAAACGTCGTTGGGAACGTCACTATTTTCAATCTTACTTTTTTTTTTTAAATAATTTCCCAGTGTCTGTTGGCCTAGCCCTTTTCGTTTTTCACTCATTGTCTTTTTTTTTTACCTTGCTCCTCAGTTATTCAAGAACAAAATTTGCTATATAGCCGAAATACGCACATAAACACACACACTGATCGTTAAAGATGCATTTCACTGTAAGATCAGTTGAAAGTTCAGGACCATTATTAAATTCAGCTATTCACCACGCAGGCCCTCGTTCCGAAACTACCAATTCACTGTTATCACCTTGTGTCGTAACGTCGCACTTTATTTCAACTCACAGCAACACTTAATTCGCGAAGCGTTGGCACGATCTATTTATTCACTTCCACAATTTTCTCACTGGGTAAACGAAATCCTCGAGTTTTCGAGCGAACAGCCGCTTCCCCGCCGTTCACTCTTTATATAGGGCCACGGAGGCGCCTGTGACGTCACTCTACACAGCACTGGTTTAGTACGACTCCAGCGAGAAGGCATTTGGGTCACGTGATTTTGGACGAGTCCATTAGTTAAATTCAATCACAGGTAGAAACGTCTTAAGAAGAACGGGTTTCCAGAATTGGCGCCTTTAGTGCGAATTAATTTATAATTTGTACAGTACGATAAAGAGCTTTATATGTATAATTACATTCAGTGTAAGTGTTGGGATATGCTGGAATTGTTTTCTTCACAATGATTAAAATTATTTATTACAATAATGGTTGTAAATGTTTTTTTTTTATACTTTCTCGAAGGCAGACCTAGTTCTCCCTTGTGCTGACAGCGCTCTTCGCGTTTTGCTTTGTCAGCCCAAGGGGGGGGCCAGGGCCCCCTCGGCCCCCCCCGTGGGTGCGCCACTGGTCATTTGACCGGTCACAGTACGTTTCATGTTAATTTGTTACAGACAACGCAGGTCTAGAAAAGTGGCTTTCAGGTTTGTCTAACCAACTGCTGTGACCATTTAGTTAGAGAGAAGGAAATAAAACTCTTATGGATGAAACGCTTGAAATGCCATAACGCTTTGAGAATTATATCTAGATGTCGCTAGTGTTAGTAAAGCGCCCTTTGTTTCCATTTGACACGATAGAGAAACATAGTATTGAGTATATGTATTTTTGATTATTTTTAAATTAAAATTCCCTAATTATCAGTATAATTAATCAGTATTTCTTCACAGTTGTAGAACAGATTTCAGAATATAGGGAGATAAAGCAAAACTGAAAGGTAAAACAAATTTATATACATAGGAATGTCCTTTATTGTTTCAGTTCTAATTTGCATTGCGCTAGTTACTAATTTCTACAGAATATATTAAGCCTTTCTCCATAGAAATACATACAATGCAAGGGCGCTTAACGTATCGCAGCGCCACCTAAATGATTGTCTCAAATGAAATTGGCATTCTCTCAGTATGAAGTTTTTACTCCTTACCTTTATCTCCATGGCTGTGACATTCCGAGAAGGATTTGCCAAAAAGCTACAGCGCATGCGCAGAGACATTGTAAGAACTGCTAAGTGAAAAACTATGGACAGAGAGGTAACTCAATTGGAGCGCAACGTGTAATGTGCTTGTAAACATGGCCGTGCTGTAAATATTGGGGAAATAAATAGTTAATATAAATTTTACCTATATTTTATAGTGGAAGGAAAGTGTTGAATCTTATCCGCAGGTGCGAAAGACTCTCGAGAAATTAGATCTCGAATACGATCAAGGTAAGATTGGTTATTATTATAACTAAAGTTTGCACCAATACAAGTCTACCCCGACTTCCACGAGTCTGCAGGTCAACCTCTAGCAGAACTAAATACCTGATTCTTTTGAAAATATCGCGGTTTATATGGATAACCGTGAGTGCAGAACGACAATTCGTGGTATTATTTTAAAGCTCTCGACGAGATTTATTCAAATATATAAAGAACATATCATAGTGGTTTGAAATGAACATTTTGAAAACTGTTTTCTTTTGAACTAGTGAACACTTTTAACAATATCGCGGTTTATCTGGACAACCATGAGGGCAAAACGACTGTGCGTGGTATCGTTTTAAAGCTCTAGACGAGATAGATCTATTCAAATATATAAAAAACATCATCGCAGTGGTTTAAACTGAAATATTTAAAACTTGTTTTCATGTAACATTTTCGACAGTGCCACTAAATTCGCAGAATGACTTAAGAAGTTTATGTCTGAAATTTTGGTATGCATGTTGTTAAAGTAGCTTACATAGTTATGTTTTTTATAAATAATACTGAATACATTGCAAACACAAAACAGATCGATGCACGAATTACCCAAAGTGATGCTCTGCGCAGGACCAGTTATAACATCCATACCGAGATCTCGGACATAAACTCTTTGAATCATTCTGTGAATTATGTAGCATTGTCGAAAATGTTAAGCGAAAACAAGTTTTAAATATTTCTGTTAAACTACTGCGATAATGTTCTTTATATACTTGAATAGATCTCGCCGCGAGCTTTAAAGCGATACCACTCACACATGGTTGTCCAGATAAACCGCATGGTTGTCCCGATAATTGTTAAAAGTGTTCACTTGTTCAAAGGAAAACAGTCTTTTAAATGTTCAGATCAGACAACTGTAATATGTTTTTTTATATATTTGAAAAAAAATCGTCGAGAGCTTTAAAACAACACCACGCGTAGGAGTTTTGCAGTCATGGTTGTCCAGATAAAGCGCAAAACTGTCAAAAGAATCAGGTGTTGATCTTTTTTAGAGGCTGAGCTACAGACTCCTAGAAATCGAGGTTGGTACAGTATAATGTACAATTATCAGCTACTGATTACAATTATCAGCTACGGATTAGAACATGGCAACTTGGCGGGGCGAAACGCTGCAACGTTCTTAAACTAACATTTCATGTAAAAAAGATAAAAAATAAGTTGCAGAGGGTTTCAACCATTAAAAAATGTATCACCACTTTTCTAAACTAACATTGCTTATTCCTAAAGATTAGGCATTGATCAACTGGAGAGTAAGCATTTAGTATAGTCAGAAAATATGGAATTTTATGGGTCTTTTGAACATTCTTCAGTCCCAGCTGATTTGAAAATACAACTGACTACTCTTCGACAGTCTTTGTAGTTATTACTATTTATCAGAAATGATAATGCTGAAAGTTTTTCTGTACAAAATTTTAAACACTGTATAAAAATTAGCACATATTTTGCCCCGGCTTTTCTTCGAAACAAAGCTAGAGATGTTAAAGTAGGCAAAAAATGAATTGTACCTTAAAATGTACATTATAAAATGTACAGTACATCGAAAAAATAACGCCTTCTACAGTTTTAAAATTTATTTCAAGTGAAATGCATCGGTCTAAATTGGGTGGCCCATTCCCGGCTGTCCAAAGAGACACCTTATAACTTTGGATAAGTCGGACAGTCTGAACCAAAGAAGAAGTGAAATGCCTGGGAGTGGGGCAGCCCAGTGGTTAGCGCGTGAGGTTTGCACTCGGAACACCAGAGTTCGATTCCCGGCTCTACACAAATTGTTCGCGCGGAATATGGGCACGTTAAATATGTGCATCCGTAAGTCCTTCCGAGAGGTTGGTGGTAGGGAAGGAGAGTACTGCCTTGTGGATGCTGTCCTCCATCGGTGGGTTCCAGGCTAAATTGGGTGGCACTTTCCGGCCGTCCAAACACCTTACAGTTTTGGGTAGGTCGAACGAAGAAGATGAAGTCAAATGCCTGAAATCTAGGTTAAGTCCAGATTAACAATATTTTGAACCGTAGCTGCCCCTTGAGGGCAATAATCGTGTGCAATAAAGACTGATGCCACGGATTTAAATGCAGTTTTGAAAGTGGTTCAACAACTCGGGATATTTTCACAAGTTATTTCTGTGAAGTTTTCATTATTTTTACAAAATATGATGATAGTATGACACAGTTTCCCTTAAAAATTTAAAACCAACCCGCTCTTAGTCTATTTAGGATATCAGTCGATTGCCTAATAAATGTCCTCTTGTGCTAACAATAAAAAAATACAATTTTTTTCAATCAAAGCAACGACAGTCTTGAGTACTTTAATGGGTGCCCAGCTTTAGATATCGCTTCGGAGTGTCACCATACCGAATGCCTTAAGGCGGGGCGGTTTCCTTAATAGACTTTCCTTTTACGAAAGAGCATTTTACCAAGTGTTAATCAGGGAGGCCGCACAAAATCAGACGCCAGGTCGGATGAAGTCGTGAGTGGAAGACCGCTGTTCAATAATGCTGACTCACTTTGGTAAAATTTATTTACATATCATTCACGCGTCGCTTCATAATAGTGAGTTTATTCTATGTACTTTTTCATACTATTGAATATAGAATAAAGAAAGTATTTTTTTCACGAAAATTTTCGATTTCCAGATTTTGAGGCCAATATATGTTTTAGGACATTCTAAACACGTTTTGACTATTTTTAAAGTGATGTCCGTCTGTCTATCTGTATGTGGTCGAGTTCTTGTGTACACAATAACTGCCACAAATATGAATGGAATTTGATGAACCTTTATGTCCTGATTTGATATCAAAAATCTAGAACTAGATAGAATTCTTTCAAATTCAAATCAAAACTTTGAAATTGATTCAAAATTTTATATGTTCTTAGCATGGCAGCATAAGACAAAATTTGACATAATTATGCATAAAAGGGGTTATTTATGGCTCAATGATCGCCAAGCATAATAGCTTCAATCACTGTGGTGAATAATAGCAGCGATACAATTCTTGTATTCGGGAAGTTATTAGCCCCCATCGGTAACCCAAATTACCCCCCCCCCCCTCCGAGAAGGTACATTGTCAAACTTGGCATCAATAGAAGGACTTTTTCAAGCCCTTAATGCAGAGAAACATTTTGGACCGACTATACAGATGTTTCAAATGTTTTCTTACAAAATCTGCAAAAAAATCACGAGCTACTTAAAATTATACATAAAAGGGGATATTTATGTCTCAATGATCACGAAACTTAACAGTTTCAATTATAGTAATAAAAAATAGCCGCGATACAATTTTTGTGTTCGTGACGTCATCATTAACCCTCCTTGGGGGGGGGGGGGCATGCAAACTCTCCGAAGAGGTACATTGTCGAACTTGGTATAAATCGAAAGGTTTTTTTTCAAGTCCTTTAAAATGAAGGGTAACATGTTATAATTGTGATCATTTATACCAACAATGCAGATTTTCCAAAAATTTCCATGCTTAATTTGCAAAAAAAAAAAAAGAAAAAAATATATATCTCAATGTGTAACTCCATCAAAACCAATCGTAACATTGAGATCAGAAATGAAACTCATATATTTCGTAGAGGGTTTGACAGGGTATAAAATGTGGCGCCAGCTAGTCTAGAAAAGAAATATTTCAAGACCTCTTCGACAATGCATTTTTTTGACCTAATTTACAACAAGTATAGAGGCTGATATTCCGGACAACTCGCCCGGGTTTTGATTCCCCCCCTCCCCGAGTGACTGAGCAAGAGCCAACAGGAACGTATCATAAATTCGTGCTTGATGTAAACTTACGGGCACAAAGCGAACTGGCCAACCAGAAACTCAGGGCCAGAATATGAATTCGTTCCACTAACAACAGGACCAGACTTATTTTTTAAAAAGGACTTACTTGCAGATATTCGTGATAAAATCTTAGTCAGAACTTAGTTGACTATAAAAAGACCAAAACTCTTATACCGACTACTTGCTGGCGTTTCTGGATGCAATGCATTAGATACAATGTTGATCACAGCACATAGAGTGATCCAAATATTTTCTAGATGGTGAGCCACATACTTTCACTGCTCTCTTTTAACTTTTTGCACATGCCCCACACGAGGAATTTAATCACCGAAACTGATGCTACTTCATTTTAATACAATTCTGAGAAACGCATAATTACAGAGACAAAGAATGCCTGATAATTCAACGTGTAAATATAGTGATTGTAAATATTTAACCAGTAAATAAATAATATATTTATCCCAGATAAACAATTAAATTATGTATGTATTGCTCTTTATAATTTGGCTAATTTATATGTTAACTTCCAATGGCCAACAGGCAAGTAAAGAGTTAATGTCACACCAACCAATCAGGACCGTCGGATATTCGACCCCTAATTGATTGGTTCCATTACGCCCTTTCATGCATTACTTTATTTTACATATACTATATGTACATGCAAAAGAAGAAATACAACAAAGAAAAGGGGAAAATTGTAAGGAAAAAGAAAATAAAAAAATGTGTTGCAAAAAAAAAAAGAAAATAAAAGAATGTATTGCAAAAAAAAAAGAAAAATATTTCTTCTCATGAATAAAAATATTTCTAGTTTAGCATACTTCAAAATGCGCCGCCTTATGAAAAAGGCCAGGACTCCTTTATCCAAAGAAATATAATTTCTACGATTTATAAAAAGCATGGAAATATGCCCATTTTAAAAAATATACATTCTTCAATCATATCTCCAACATTCCACTTTAAACTCCAAGATATCCATATCAATTCACATTCCTCAAATAAAGCTTACTCCCAAGACGCAGTCATCCATTTTGTTGCCCCTTTGGGACGTCGCGTTAATTGAAACAAATTATCACCTTCTTCTCAGAGCAACGAATAATCGTCCGTGACTAAGTAAGATCGGTTACAGCATATTTCCGAATTCCTCTTTATTTCTTCTTCCTAGAGTTAATGAATCCGCTGAAGCTTAATGATTTTGACGCGTAAGAATCAGACTTGTGTTTATTCATATCTAACAGATATATTCGTCGTTGTTCGCGGTTTAAAATATATGCAAACTAGAATGAATTACCCAGCATTGTCCGGAACATAAATGAAAGCCGTTTACTACTCAATTTTTTCTACTCAATTCACGCTATCTGCAAAGTATAAATAAATAAATGAATAAATAGAAACACGCACTTCGCAAAGCAGAAAAAAAAATTCAAATCCTCTCCGGAAGTTTATTCGCGAATGCTAAGAACCTACCCATTATACGCAACACGCTAACCCCTCCTTAAACTGGGTCGAATTCAGAGAAGAGGAAAGCGGAATATTCGTGGAAGTGCAAGACGGCCCATTGCAATGACTGAATACGATCACTTAAAAAATTACAAACATTGAAATTACTTTTGTAATCGATTTCCTTTTGTTAGAATGCTGAAATATATGAAGTTTTAGTCAAATTACAGAATTGTGCTAATCTTTTGATGTTATTTACACAGGGCACTTTTTGTTGCCAAACTTCGGAAATTCCGCCCGACAATCATACTTTAGGCCCCTCCTCTCTAACAGGCTCCTCCTCTTTAACAGGCTCCTCCTCTCTAATGCAGCAGATTTTTTAAATGAGGAGAAGAAAGATGAAGCAGAGTGACGTCCAATATTATCGTCGTCTGATTGGTTCGCGCTCAGAAATTAAACAGTTTTTATTGTCGAGTTCGGAAACATTGTTGCAATTCAGCGGCAAGATTCCTTCCCATTGAAATTATGGTATTTCTGGAAAATTGATGGAAAGAATTGCTCCGTGTAATAATACCTTTAGGATGCGACGATATACAGGGGCCCATAATTAAAATAGAGGTGTTTAGAGCCCGATAGTGAGAAAACTATTGAACCAAACTCAACCAAATTTGCAGCAAATAATATTTAGAGCATGGGATTTTGATTTTTAAAAGAAAATATATAGATCGGATTTTTGCCACCGCGGATGCAAGGAAAACATGTTGAATCACACGTGTAAATGATGCCAATATAAAAATTAATGTTATACGTATGTAAATGTAAGATGCAAATATAAAATGTACTAAATACGTATAAAATGTAAATGTGATGTCCTTTTCAAAATGCATGTAAAACGTTAATTTTCTGTACTTCCTATGCCTATTTTCCTCCAAAAATGGACCTTACAGCGCCACTTTGGCCCGCGGTGGCAAAAATCCGAACTATTTTTTTTCTTTTAAAAATCAAAACTCCATGGTCTAAATAGTATTTACTGCAAATTTGGTTGAGTTTGGCGCAACAGTTTTCTCACTATCGGGCTCTAAATACCTCTACTTTAATTATGGCTACCCTATATGTATCAGGTGACATAAAAGAGACAAATTTCAATATTTTAAAAGAATAAATATGAAGAAATCGTGTCAAGGAATCGGCTCAAGCATTATTGGAAAGAACGATGATCTTTCCGATAGTGTCAAAATGGAAACTCTGTGATAATATTTTAGGTCGCCAAGGAATCGAGTTGTGTGGATATTGGTCAAACACGTTGTAAATCGAGCTCAAGCATACGATAACTAAAATACTTATTCGACATTTAAAAAAAAAGCCGAGGTGCACCTACTCGGGTCCTGAAGTACCTGTGTACCAGACTTTAGAGTCGTGCAACGCATAGTTTTACTGCTACAGATTGAACAGGCATCTATTTTTATTATATTAAATTCTAAAATCCTTCTATATGATACAACTTTCTGATACTAAAGAAAGCAGGCATACGACAATGAGATGATTGCAATTATTTCCGGTCCGTTTATAGTCATCTTCCTCAGGTCAGAAACAGGATGCTCTTAACAACCGCTAAGAAGCATCCGCGACATGGCAGGCAAAATATAATTCAAACATTAAATCAACGAAACAAATGACACATCTTAAAACCAGATCCAAAGGTCACTTTTATTAAACAATCATCCTACAGAAGTACATCAAATACTGCCAAACCGCTTTTGAACATCCTCGTGTTCATCTTCAGTGGCGATATAATTAAAAGTGTTTTTGACGTGTCGCCACTTCTCGTATAATTCAAACAATTCACACAAGTGATACATTCCATGACCGGTGATTTGTGACTTGTCCCAGGACCATCTGGGCCCTGAGTCCATAAACAAATAGTTCTTGGTTTCTGCCAGTAGTGTGCGTGACGTATGGGACATGGGTTTTACTAAATATTGGTCACGAGCAGTATTCTTTCAGGAATCCCTCCGGTGGGACGAATCCCCCCCCCGGAGACATTTTAAGTTAACCTAGCTTCTATTTATGTGACAACATTTAGATATATTTATATAGGGCAAATAGAAAACTCCCCCCCCCCCTAAAATCTCACTCGCCCCCCTCTCGGTCAAAAAGTCCTGGAAGAAACACTGGTCTCGAGCATGAATATATATATTTAAACGTTTCAAGAATTAGAATAAAAATTAAATAATATAATATTACATAATTTAATGTTCATTCAAATGTTTTTGTTGTGTCTAAAATGCAAATTTTGAACGCAACAAAATATACAGTATATAATAAATATAATATAATATAACGTAACATAATTGACCAAGCAAGACTAACTAAAACGGGAATTCGTTAGCGAGTGATATTAACTATTGGAAACGAAACTTAACCATAGACATATCAACTCGGCCGATAATAAGACAACCGCCTGCGAACACGTTTTTTTTTTCACTGTAATTAAAAAGTGATCTATGAAATTTCCTAAAATTTGGTAAGTAAGTGACTTGTGGGCCATACTCGTGCTGATTAGGTTTTTGTATGATTCGGAAAAGCAGAACCGGCCTATTTTGCGAGGCCAGAGTATGACTGACGCAGTGCCTTGAGGAGATATCTGCCCCAGGCCCAGCGTGCGTAAGAGGGATCCCACGTTAAAGAATTGCAACACTGGAAAATTAAAGCCTGTTTTCCGAAAAAAAATTGTAGCATCGGAATAAGTTTGCTTAGCAGAAAGATTCATTTTGGAGATGGATATATGGGTCATTTCCTCTAAACGGGCGTTTTCATCTTTCTTGTTACAATATAATTTTTTTCTATTTTTCAACCTGTTTTCTGCATTATATTTTAACATGGGTGGTTTAAACTAAAAAAAACAATAGCAGCGACTATTTGAGGGAAATTAAATAGAAAATGCAGATTTTTATTTTCAATACATGTAAATGACAGTATGGCAGGGGAATGACACTTAATATAGGCAACTGCTTTGTTAGAATATATATATATATATATATATATATATATATATATATATATATATATATATATATATATATATATAATATATATATATATATATATATATCATTAGAAAATTAAAAAATTATTTTGGTTTAATTGTAATCTTATATTTAGAACTAGCTTCTTATTTGTGTTATCTTCTAAAAAGAAAATCTAGTTTAAATGTAATTCACCTGTTCTAATGTCATTCCCTTGTTTACGAAGAAAACGGGTAAATGACGACAGGGGAATGACAAATCATGTAATTTTATTTTCTGAATTTTATTTGCATTTAAGCCTAATTTGATATTCAGTTTGCTATACTAACTAGGCACATATATGTTTAAAAAAATTATACGAGTATACTTTTTATTCTGAGAATAATTAAAGACAGGTTAATGACAAGAAATAAAAATACTTACCCAAAATTGTTCAGTTATTTCCCTGCACAGAATGATAGATAGAACATAGTCGAACCCTTAAAATGGTGAATATGGACGTTAGAAAAAGGAATGATACTTTAATTATATTGTGTTTTCATCTAATTACAGAATGAGGTGTTAAAATTTAAAGACAGGTAAATGACGAAAAATCTAGAAGACGGCTGTAAAAAATTAATTAAAATATTGCTCTAATGCACAGCGGATATTTTATTACTGTTTGTATTTTAAGTTGCCCAATTTAATATAAAACATCAAATTAAAAGAAAACTAAGAAATGAAGGCTTGTAAATGAAGTTGTGATTTTATTGTGTAGCTGTTGGGACACACAGGGGCATGACATTTAATAAAAAAAATTTTAAGTATTAAAAGTATAAATTGCTTTTTAGCTAATGGGTGACAGATATGAATTACAATACAGTAAAACTGATCAGTGTCCAAAATCAGTCCCAAGTCATGCAAACTTTTATTAAAACACCTGGGACATATAAAACTCCTATTTACAGAAAATGGCCCATATAAAACCGTACTCCTTCAAGGTTTAGATAATGTCGGCTTCTTAGTTTTGATGAGAAAGCTGCCAGTCATTTAAATTCCATTAAAATGTGTAAAAGCTCCATTTGTTATATTTTTTCCAAGAATTCAATTATATTTTTGAATAAAATGGTCCTGTTCATTTCATGTAGATTATGAGGTTTAGAAGGGGGGGGGGGAGGGTGCGAAGAAATATCTACCACAAATATCTTCTCATTAAGTCCGGCCCTGGAAATGGCCGGAAAAATCGGCAAAATCTTAAATAAAAACTAAATATGCTTAAATATATTGGTTAAATGTTCGTCTTTACCGTAATTTTTGATGACATATTGAATAAGACCAAGTTCTATGACTCTAAAACGAACCAGATATTGAGAAATTAATGTGTATATATATGTATGTTTAAATATATATGTCTCCTTACTTGGTTTGTAGTGAACATTTTTAGCACGTACAACCATAAATTTGGTAAAGCGTTTCCCTTAAACAAATACATCTATAAATTTAAATTAATATTTGATTATATAATATTGAACCGCCATATTGAGCGATTTTCGAGCATGTCAATTCCTTAACGATCAGAAATATTGTCACAAAATTTTCATCGTAACGTCATTGGAAAGCTTGAAATACAAGCTTTTCAATGAGCTTTAAAAAAACGCATTTCGAAAATTCATCGAATTTTATTTTAATTCATGAGTGATCTTTTAATTCATGAAACTTTATTTTAATTTTTTCACACCGGCTAATTGAAAAGTAGCACGAATCTGATAGCTGGCATGAATATGGATTACTATCTTTGCATTCTAATAAATAAAATATAGTTCTTTCTTTCACCGTTCCTTAAATTGAGTTGACTTTCACAAAATAACACGTATAATTTTTGGAAATTACACTGAATTCGCAGTTTTAATCCAATTTAATGTTGCGAACGTGCAATATTCTCTCACTGGTGTCCCCCATCTTGTCTTTGTATCGCAGACCAAACGGTGCCATCAGGGGGTTTTCTCCAGAAGACAGCGGTACGAATATTCTTTCCCTGACATCACTACATGGTTACCAGAAATTCGAGTCATAAATAGGGTTTCCAGATTTGGTAATTTATTGCCAATTTGGCAGCATTTGGCGACTTTCCGAAACTTAGAGGAACATCGCCAAATAACGATTATTCTGCGAGATATTAGATATTTCTAGAAATTTCTATAGAGATATTTTCAGACGTTTCTATAGAGGGACTATAAAAAGGACTCACCACTAAGGAGTTCAGTGACAAGTTGACAATATACGAGCTACAAACTCAATATACGAGCTACAAGTCACTGACTGTGACTTTTGTCAATGTTTTGAGAATAGTAATATTTTGTGAAATTATAAACTGACGGTATTTTCAGAATATTATAGCTTGTTTTGTGTAATGAGTGGAGCATTTAAATGTTGTTTGATCGTACATTGTTCCTGTTTACTCTGTGCTTATGAATAAACGTAAGTTATCCAGAAACTCGGACTCGTTCTTGTAGCCTGTATATACACCCACAATTATTGAGGATAAGTTTCGCAACATTAATTTTCATTTGGCGACTGGACCTATTTTCAAAGGCCAAGTGGTTAAAATATGCAAAAACTAAAATATTTTGAGAATGGCTATATCTAGAGTTATGGAGTTGGTCTTTATCTTATAGAGTTGTTCTTATTCGACTGATACAGATGAGAATACGTAGTCTTTTATTTCAGATTTTGACATTTTTTGCGGGTCACTTCAGAAAAAGAAGCAGGTTCTTTTTAGCCGAATCGTACAAAAATCTAATCAGCATCGGGATATCCAACAGGTGACGTATCTACCAAATTTTGTAAAATTTGTTCAATTAATTTTTTCATCTAGTGTTGACACATACATTTTTGGGGGCCGCAGATCCCCGATGGAGGGGGATATGATCGAACTTGGAACCTTTACATTGCTGATCCCGCGCTATGCCATCAAGCCCAAAAGAATTCTCCTGAGCCGCGGGAATAACCGGAAATATCTTCTGTAGCAGTGAATAACGAAAGGTTCCCTCCAACCCGAATTATAAATTCAAATTCGAAGCTAGGTTTTGGTCTAACTTTATAATGTCGGTCTTGTAAGCTGATGATCCCGAGTTCGAACCTGGCTCAGGACCCATCAACATCAATTCCTACACATAGCACAGACACATACATCACGTTAAAAATAGCTGTTTCTAGAGTGTTCGAATAGTGTAGATCCATCAAACATTCCAGTTCCGATTTTTGGCACGATTCCAATATTTACGCTATTCATTACAATGCATTGTTGGAAAAGTAACAAGAAAGATTAATAATGCATAAAGAATTGATTATGAAACACTTTCCAACTACAATGCAATTTTATTTAAACATCTCTAAAATGCGATACATTCAGTGGTGATATCTTTAAAATTATCACAATACTGCAATTTATTATATTTGAAAACTCCATCAAAAATAAATGAGCTTTATTCGAATAACGTCATCGAATTATAAATCGCCTGACTCTCTATATAAAAGCAATTAATATTTCATTCATGAACTTTTTTCCATTCCTTTCAGTCAGCGGCGATATTTTTAAAATGATCACAATACTAGAATAATGTATTTTACTTAAAAACGTAAAACCATGGAGATAAAACTACTTCCTAATTAAAACTTCATAAAAAAAGCAATAATATAGAATCGTCTGCTTCTCTATGTAAAATCAATGAAGGTTTCATTTATATCAGATATACTGCAGACTCCAGAGCTAAATAATTTTGCGTTAAAGATATTCAGCAATTCTTACTCAACTCATCTTACAGCTTGATGTGTTTACATTCTCCATACGTGAAAAAATGTTCAATCATTTATAGCAGCGCAATAGACGGGATTTTCGTTCTTTGTGACACATGGGGATGGACGGGATTGAAGCTCTGGGGAATATGCCTCCAAAATCCTTACCTTCCAACGATTGATTTCTTCTAAGAAAACTCGAACATATTATAATACTAGGGAGAAATCAGTGACAGGTTTTCGATGTTATATTTTAATAAAGATGATGATTTTCTGCGCAATCGTAGATTGCATTTATTGAATACTAGCAGCATACCCGTTCTTTGTACGGAGTATATAATATAAAGAAACTTATAATTCGCAATCATGTGCAAATTCTGTTAAAATATTAAATTTATTGCTCCTAAAGTGAAGTTTAAGAATATCTGTTCTCACCATGCAAAATTATCTTCACGGGCAGATCTGAAGAATGAAACATCCTGGCCTCTTTTGTAAGCAAATTTACAAAAAAAAAGGAATGAATCAATATATGGAACCCCGTACTACTTATATTGTCGCAGATTAGAAAATATGCCAGTGTGTTAGTAGAAGATTACCCGTATTACAATATGAGTCTCAAAAATCTTTGCCAAAATAAAAGAGAAGACGTAATAAATTGAAAATATCAATAATCCAAGTATTCTTTATACCAGAAGGTCGTAATTGATTCCAATATAAGCCAATATATATCAAAATATATGCCAATATACCTGTATTACGTATATTCTCGTAGATTAGAAGATATACCCGTGTATTTGTAGAAAATTACTCGTACAACGTACAATATATGAGTTTAAATAATTTTTGTCATAATAAAACAATTGCATAATAACTTATAAATATCAATAATCTATCAATAATCTCTGAATCAATAATACCCGAAAATATCAATAATAATAACGTTTAAACCTGAAGACCGTAATTGATATTATCCAGTCAAAAATGCTATAAGAAAAATCAAATCGTTCTTTTCTAAAATATATTTTTATATCCATTTATTTATTATTCAAATCGAAAAAATAATAATTGAAATTAACAGATAGATTTAATTTAATTGCGTTTCTGAGCAACATGATATAAGATAGAATCTTCCTCATAAACTACGAAATTAAATAACCGTTTTGATTTCTCTATACTTTTCATTGTTCAGTAAAAGCTTGTGAAAAATAAACCAAAGAGACAGATTTCCCATTTAAATCATGTTTCAAACAATTCATGTTTTCGGAAAATGACTAATTAGCGCAAAAAATCTCCCATCAATCTCAGAGATAAAGTTTTAATTCACTTTCAACCGATTTTCAAAGTTTTCGCTTGGATAAACCACGGAGTTAGAGAGTAGAACTCCTTGGAAAAAGTTTCGTTTTTCATTAATATCTCAACAATCCCTGATCTTAGATACTCAAAACTTGGGCTAAATTTATGGGGAGCTATTTCAAGGCTATCCACAAAATTTCATCACATTTTGCTCAGCCTTTCTTCCGTGATGATGAGACAAACGAAAATTTCGTTTTTTACTGATATCTCGAAAACCACTGATCGTAGAAACTCCAAACATGGACTAAATTTTAAGTGAGACTATTTCCAGGCTATCCATAAAACTTCATCAAATTCGGTTCAGCCGTTCTGCCGTGATGACGGGACACAGACAGATCTTCAATTTCATTTATATAGACAAGGAATTTCTATTCATTTTATAGATTTCCGAAAAATATTTCTCAATCTACCGTGACAGCTTGTTATTATAATGCGTTTTGTCGGAAACATCAAACTACCCCCTCTACAAGAGAAACTGCGTTATAAACGAGGAGTGCTACTTTAATATCCAACTTTGTTAAAAGATAGCTGTCTTTATTGTTATACTCTAAATATATATTATAAAGAATATTTCTGTTCCAACAGGGAATCGAACCCTGGATCTCCGAACTGGCCAGACAACGCTCTACCGTTGAACTATTGGGACGAAATTACAAACTCTTATCGTCGAAGTGGACTCTACATTCTCAACCCTCTATTGTTAGATTGGCGAATAACTGACAATCTGACTGACCACCTCCTGCTATTTTTACCTCAGGTTAGCCTCCTCCTACCACTATTTTTACCCACGTTAGTATCCTGCGTGATCGTTATCCTCTCACTTTGAAATGGGCGCTCAATCTTCCAGAGCCCACTGAATCGTACTAGTCGTACTAGGTTCACTTTCAGACCTTCGGCATCTCTGCACTAACCTACAGGATTAATTTGTTCGGATGCCATTGTTAAGAGCCTTGCTGCCCCAATGGGGAATCGAACCCTGGAACCCCGAACTCGCCAGCCGACGTTCTACCTTTGAGTTACTGGGACGAAATTGCAAGCTCTTTACGTCAAAGTGCACTCTGGAATATTCTTATGTTCTATATATTATAGTTGTCTGTTAAACAATGGCTTTTACACAACGCAATAATCACGGGCATCCAAACAGTTACCTTACACCTTTCTGGTAGGTCAGACGGTCGGGGTCTTTACAACGCAATAGTCAGTATTCAACAAATTTTAATTAATTTTAAGTAGAAAGATAGTAACTATATAGCATTATTATACGTACAAACCGTAGCGTACTTACATGCGTTTCAGTTAACACGCTGCTGCGAAAGCCTCAAGTCTGCCATTTTAAGTTGTTTATATGAAGTTCCCTTTTGTTCAAATTTTCCAATTTTAGGGAGGATTATTTAATTAACATTAGTGACGAAGTGGTGCATTGAAGCCCCTTTAAACAGTATCAATACCCTTTAGCTCTTCTCTTTGTCTACAAATATCGTTAGGTTAGGCCTCTGAATTCCTTCCAGAATCTTACACTTCAATATTTTTTCATAGTATAGAATATAAAGTAGTGTTTCTACGAAAACTTTTAATTTCGAGATTTTGATGCCAATATATTCTTCAGGACGTCCTGAACACGTTTTAAGTATTTTTAGAGTGAGGTCCGTTAGTCTGTCTGTAGCCGATTTCTTTTCTATACGATAGCGGCCACAAACATTGGCGAGTTTTCACGAAACTTTATATCCGTTATATATGTGTTTTTTAACAAAACATCTAGAACTAGATAGAATCTTTTGAAATTCGAACGAAAACTTTGAAATTTATTTGAAATTTTATATTATCTTCATATGGTAGCCTAGAACAAAATTTGACACAATCATGCATAAAAGGTGTTCTTTTATAGATGATCACGAAACTTAATAGTTTCAATCATTGTAGTGAAAAGTAGCCGCATTACAATTAGTGTGTCTGTGGCATCATTAGCGCGCCACTCGGGGGGGGGGATTACATTATCAGGGAAAATTGTCAAGCTTGGAACAATCGAAAAACATTTTCAAGTCCTTTAAAATGAAGGGTAACATGTTATAATTTTGTAATCATTTGGACCAACTATACAAATTATTTGCATTTCGAGAGTTAGTATAAAGGTACGTGAACGGTAAATGAAGAGTTTTACTTTTGATATTTTGTATTTAGTACAATTGTCTTTAATAAAATTTACAAATTCCATATAATTAATATACACACATATAATAAGAAGAGAGATAAAGCATTTTTGTAAAAAAATGTTTAATCTCCCTCATATTTCAATACCGTGAGACATAGAGAAGCATATAATGTTGTGGGATACATTTTCTTGGCTTCTGTTCTACGAAAACATACAGGAATAAAAGGAAGCAAAGTAAATGGAAGCATTTTTAATTTTAAAAAAAATGTGCAAATTATTTTTCTCTGTATTGGGTCTTTAAATACATTTTATCACTAATTGAATGGTTTGTATTAATTATTTCATACCCAACTTTGATAGAGACTGTGTTGTTGTTGAGACCCAGACCGTCCGACCTACCAGACAGGTGTAAGGTAACTGTTTGGACGGCCGAGAAGAGCCACCCTATTTAGACCGGAACCCAGTGGGGGGGGGGGGGGGGGGATCCACAGGGACCATACCCTCCTTCCCCTACCACCAACCTCTCGGAAGGACTTAAGGACCCACATGTTTAACTTGATCGTACTCCGCGTGAACACGGCGGCAGTTTCGGCAGCAGAGGGAATCGAACCCGAGCCTACTGAGTGTAATTCCTACGCGCTAACCACTTGGTTACCGCGCCCTGATAGAAACTATGTGAATTACTTAAAATGTACGTCTTGCAGAATCACTTTGACAATAAGAGATTCAATTAGAGAATTGGCTGGCCAGCACGTGCATCGATCCGTGGTTAGGTTCCCGGTTGAGGCACAGCAACGTCTTTTACAATGGCGCCCAAACAAATCAACCCTGCAGGTTAGTACAGAATATATGGAGATAAATGATGTCGGAAAATGTCAGAAGTCTGAAAGTGGCCCTAGTACGACTAGTACGTAGTCATTAGATTCTGGTATATTGAGCGCCGGATTCGAATCGAGGGGACAAAGACCACGCAGGGTGCTCTAGCTAACTTGGAGGTTAAAAATAGCAGCAGGCGGCTAACTTGAGGTAAAAATAGCTGGAGGTAGTCGGATTGTCAGTTACAAGCTAATCTGGCATTAGAGGGTTGATAATTCAGAGTTCACTTCGGCAATAAGAACTTGCAATTTCGTCCTAGTATCGCAATAGTAGAGCATCAGCTGGCAGGCATGAATATTCGTGATTCGATTTCCGGTTAGGACAGCAACGTCCTTCATAGTCTCCACTCGACTTTCTCGTAGATGCATATTCCATAGCGTTTATTTCCACTTGTGTCAATCATTGTCAGGATGAAAAGAGCTATGCATCAAGTTTATAATTTAATTTGAATATAAAATCTCGTCAGATATATTGTATGAGTTTAATCATATATACCAAAAAACAAGTTAATAATATAATTTGATATCTGGACGTGAAGTATATGGTCAGCCTATACAGATAAAGTCGAGCGAAAACTCAATTTGATAGGCTAACTATAAACAGTTAGCGAGTATTTTTGTAGCGCTTAAATGTCTGTAAATAAATTAAATGAGTCTTAAAAAATAAAATAAACTTATTAAACTTTACTGAAGTTTTATCGAACATAATGCTATTCACGCAAAACCATTTCGGCTTCAGTGGACTAGATTAACCGCTAATTTTATTTCATTTTTGCTCTTTATTATTTTATGCTTAATTACTTTAGATAGAAACATTTTCTTCCAAATTAAGTATAAGCTTTTTTTTTGTTGTAATGTAAAATATATGCTAGCATCATATGTGATATTAAATATGTTATATTAAAACTTATGTAAATATACTATTTATGAGCGCCATAACGTGAAGTTTAATTTTGCTCAGTAATTAAATTTACTGAAACAAAGATTAACATTTATTAATTATTTCTAAGGTATTGTGTTGTGCCCTAAACATTCAATTTTCTGTTGCTACATACAATACCTACATACATACACTCGACTGCAAGAGAATTTCATTAGTTGGGAAGTCATTAATTACGCTTAATTAAATTTATTTATTCATTACTTATACTTAATTTTTACAACTATAATGAATTTACAGCTTAATAATGTGGACTTCACGGGATTTCGAGATGTAATACAACTTGAAAATTATTATTATTTTATTTAATATTCACACATAAATATTCACACATTTAAATATTCACACATATATAATCGGAAAGACGCCACAATTGCATTTTTTTATCTTTTTTTAAGTATACTAGCAGTATACCCATTCTTCGTACGGAGAAATAGAAAGAAATTTAAAATTCACGATCATGTGCAAATTCCTATAGTATACTAAATGACATTGTTAATCAAAATATTCTATAAAAATGTTTAATTTAATGCTCCTAAAAGGAAGTTTAAGAATATTTGTTCCAACTCTATAAAATTATCCTCAGGGGCAGATCTGAAGAATAAAACAGCATGGTCCCGTTTGTAAACAAATCTACAAAATATATGAAATTGAACTAATACATTAAAAAAAATCTGATGTGGGCAACATATGACTTTCCTTATATAATGAAATGAATTTACTACTTTTACAGTAAAATAAATAAGTTTTTCTTCTAGTAGATACTAATATCCTTTCCAAGATATTGAATTTTCGACAATTAGAAGTCATTTTCATTGATTTATCGTCATTTTTATCCATTTGGCGAGATTTTCGTTAATTTGGCAACATTTCAAAAAGTCGCCAAGTTGGCGACATTCCACCAATTTCGTCGCCAAAATCTCGCCAAGCGTTATGGACGAAGAAATAAGTTATTCTTACAGCAGATAAATTGGCGTTCAAATGCAAAAGTATTACTCAAAGTATCTTTTTTCATAAATGGAACGAGCTAGATCCACGAGAATGATGTCACCCAATTTATCGCATGATATTATATATGAAAAGTGAACATGTTTCTCAATAGGAAATATTTTTTTTTCTATTTTATATGACTTTTTGCTAATTTTTTTGAAAAATGTGCAATATCTGGAGAACGGTTCATGTTAGCGTTCTAAAATTTATGTCAATCGTTTTCTAATGAAAAATTACATAAGAAATGTCTATTTGCGTAACTTTATTATTGGTTTTGATTTCTTGACAGTTTTTTCAAAATTTCATTCGAAAATTTAGGGGGCTTCTGAACATTCGATTGCGTATAAAAACAATAGGCTTCCAGTGTTTACAGATTGTGATTTTTGTACCAAATTTGGTTCGAATCGGTCCATTCGTTCGTCAGTTATCGTCTCCACAGACCCACTGACACACACACACACACATACTTTCACACACACACACACATACACTGATATCACTTCAAAAATGTTTGATTCGTGATCAGGGATGCTTGAAACGTGCTCTCCCGTCGAAAACTTGAATTCGAATTTTCGACCCCGTCACAACATTTTCCTTATACATTATGTATATAAGGAAAGTAATAAAAGAGCTAAAATTATATGGGACCCGTACTACTTATTTCATTAAATTCTGTTCCCCCGTTCTCCCGTGATCATAAGACAAACATACAGATAGACAAACTTACAAGCATACATACAAACATACAAACATACATACAAACATGCAGACAGATAGATAGACAGATTTTCAATTTTATTTATATAGATTTAATTTATACATTTCTAATAGAGTACATCTAAGAAATCTGTTGATAACAGGTTTCTTGACTCGGAAAAATTTGTTTCCTGAAGGAAAAGACTAGACATTTCCTAGCTTTTATTTTTCAGAAAAGAAATAAAGAAATCTCAAGGAAAGATTTTTACAGCGTACATGATCGTCGACCTTAGAATTATAAACTTTTTTTTTGTCATTTCAAACAGCAAACTTTATAACTTTGTGTTATCGCGCACGCTAAAAAAACACGTTTTTCACACTTTTCATCGGAACGTTCATTCGGTGTGATTTAGTATTTCTTTCTGCATGACTTATTGTCATATTTTTCTTTTCTGTTGCTAAATGTTGCCTGGAGTTTTTATTCCATTATAACTTCAAAGAACATTTTTCTACCACTTTTTTTGGTCCTATAAAATCTGTAGTTTTTATTAAAAAAAGAAAGGGGGAAGAAATCGATACTTTCATGCACATTTTCCCTTTGAAGTCGATAACTGATTTTTATTCTATTTCTTTCGGAATTTTATAGATATTGAATATTCTTTCAGTATTTGAATTTATATTTTAATATCGAAAATGAAAAAGACGCCCTTAGAATATCTCCATTCATATTGCACTGTTTAGATCCAATTGAATCATAGTGAATATCGGAATAGGAACAATACCTAGAGTATAACAATCCACTCGGCATTCTCATACATTCATCTACTATATAAGTCCACTTGTATTATAATCTATGCGAGAATGCAAATAATTGTATATTTTTAGGAGTTTTCGATTGCATGTTAACACTTAAAAACTTGGATAAATAGTCTTAATTTATTTTTTTAAATTTGGCAGCAGAATTTCTTCATCGATAGAGATGGATGCCTTTGGACGAAATATATATATATTTACGCTTTATTATTTCCTCATTATGTCTTAATTTCTTTTATTTCTTTGTATTTTATAGTAATTTTTGGAATAGTGTATTATGAGTTACTACATACATTCTAACATTGGATTTACTAATTTATATTTTTATTGAAAACATTTTATTTATTAGCTGCATTTGCGCAATAAATTAAATGTATAATGCATTGTCATTCACATTCTTATACTACGCTGTTTAGTTTATCTAACTTTTAATTTATGAACTATCCTTATTCCTAATTCCTTTTGTATGCTTCGTATTAAAGAAACATTCTATTTGCTATCTATTCAAATTTATGCTTCATTTGCGCTAAATTTAGTAATAGAATTTATTTTAATTTATTATGTATTACCATGTCCACTTTCTTCCAATGTTAATTGTAGTTTACTGTGGCTCATGCTCCTCTTTTATTCTTTTCTTTTATTTGCTTAGGTTACTTATTATATTTTTGCTTAAAGTATTATTAATTATTGTCTTCCTTTCTGTTTTATTATTTGATAAATATTTGTATTGCATTATTCTTTAGTTATTAGTAATTTAATATTATAAGTTTCCTA
The DNA here is from genome assembly GCA_951213105.1 of Amaurobius ferox. Taxonomy (NCBI): domain Eukaryota; kingdom Metazoa; phylum Arthropoda; class Arachnida; order Araneae; family Amaurobiidae; genus Amaurobius; species Amaurobius ferox. Next base: position 131,548,211 of record OX578147.1, read on the forward strand.
TTCTAGTGCTGCCATCTATCGTTTTTAAATCTTACTGCAAATTTTCTTTGCTATTAGTAATTAAATATTCGAAGTATCTCATTCTAGTGCTGCCATCTATCGTTTTTATTTCTTACTAATTTGTTGGTTTTGTGGTTTTAAGACTGGGTAACTGTCTTTGTGATTTTTGTATTGGTGTTATTGATACCTTTTATAAACTGTACTTTTTAGTACAATCTATTTATTACTTTTTGGACAGGATTCTATGTGAATTCCAGATTTACACAGTATATATTTTATTATACCTTGTGTTTTAATTAATCTAGTTTAGAATTGATTATATTTATATTGTTAATCATTTCTTTATATCTTGTAATATCCTCCTTACTACATTTTATTAGGTTTTACATGGACTTAGTCGCTTATATTTATATATAAGCAATTATTTTATTTTTATTTACATTATTTATAAGTGTTAATACCATACTCTTTATATTACTTAAACTATTATGAATTATACATCTTATTTGATTTAGTGACTGGCAAATATATTTATTCTTGTTATTATATAATTTGATAAATATTGCCCGGTATTTTCAATTTTGTTGGGAATTGTTTAGACCGTTATCATTTTACCAACAGTGTGCCATGGATTGTTTCGGATATAATAATTGCCCAGCTAAAATTTATAACTTCAATAAATGTAAGAATAAAAATTGTAAAACCTGCCCATTTGCTTCTAACTCACAAATTACTAATCTTAAACACAAATTACTAATCTCTGTAAAATTTTTAATTGCATCTACAAATTATCTTGTAATATTTGTAATTTATCTTATATAGGACAGACCAGTAATCCTATTCATTTACGTATGAATGTACATATAGATCATGTTAAAAAATATATCCATAATAATAATTTTCTTCCTACTTCTAATAAAATCGAATATAAACACTTTGCTCATCATGGGTTTGAAAATATAACTATACATATATTGGACATTAAAACAAATACTGCTGATAGATTATTCTTTGAAAACTTCTATATTAAATCACAATGTACTCTGTTTCCATATGGATTAAATCAATTATATCTCAATGGTAATATTGTTAAGAATAATTTTGTAGATAATAAATATTCTATTTTTAATCACCTTTTTTTTAATCCTCTTTTACATAATAGTAAATTGGCTAAACTCAAAAGATTTAAACGCGGTAAAGGAAGCTCCTCCCATCTTGATTTTAAAGCGGACATTAAAAGTATGCATCAACAATTCAATAACACATTTCAATGGAAATTTATTAAATCATGGGTATTTGCAGTTAAGAAAAAACAATTAAACACAGTTTATGCTATTTTCTTAAAGTTAAATCTTACTAATGAACATTTTAATCATATTTTCTATGATTTGCTCATTACTAGATCAAAATATTTAAACATAAAACTTAATCATCAATTTCATAATAATAACTGTTCTAATTCTTATTGTGTAATATCATTTAAGCATCCTATTTATAATTCCATAAACTTTAAGAATTTATTTAATCATTTTCATCATTTGTTGCCTGTAAAGGATTTGAATGTTACTAAAACTTTTAAATATAACAAGCCTATTGGAAGAACCATTTTTAATTACAATTCAATTTCTAAATCTCTCTCAGTCGACATAGATTCCTCAACAAATGTAGATGGTGAATGTATTTGTAGTATTGATAATTATGCTGAATTTATTAATCCACACTTGGGTCATATAGTAACTGGAGACTTAGCCATTGTAAAAGATAAATCTTCAAGAACTATAATGTCATTTGGGACTAAATTCAGGTTACCTACATGTAATAATTCTAAACAAGTCTTAAAGTCAATCAATCTGGACCTTGATAAGTTTATTTATGGATTAGCTTCTAAATATGCTCAGCCTTTAGAGGCATTTAATATGTGGAAATTTACTATTTTAAGATCTATTAAAAATACCATTTGTAGTATTAATTTATCTAGATCTATATATAATATGGATAATATAAAGCACTCTGTTAATGATTTACATAGATCTTTTGTTGTTACTTATGTTGATAAAGCCTCTAATAATTATGCTATTATTTGTAAAAAATTCTATATTCAATATCTGCTAGATTATTTAAAAAATAATAGTCTATTTAAAATTGATTCACACTCTCTTAATATATAATATATAATATCCAACTGGTTACTCTAAGTCCTCTGGACGAGTCGGACGGTCTGGGTCTTCAACACTCTCTTAATAGTATCAAATTGAAAATTATCAATATGTATAGTGATTTAGATATTAATAATAAATTTTGGACATTTCCATATATTGTGCTTATACCTAAATTTCATAAAAATCCTATTAAATTTAGAACTGTAACTAGTGGTCATAATTCATACTCTACTACTGCTAGTAAATTATTACTAAATTATTTAAATGTACTTAATAGTAATTTACGAGAATCTAGTGATAACTACATTATTCTAAATAACAGTAAAGAATTAAAAAATAAATTAAAAACTCTTGGTAAAATAATAGGATTTCAAACTTTTGATTTTAAAGATCTATTTAATAATATTAAGATCACTGATCTATATGATGTCATTTTAGCTTTATATAATGCTTATATTACTAATCATTCTCATCTTACTAAATTTACCAATTTTCCTAAGCTTCTCCATTTTGTTCTTTTCAATAATTATATCTTTCAAGGTAATAAATTATACTTACAAGTCTCAGGTGTTCCACAAGGTGGCTGTAGTAGTAGTATGTTAGCTAATTTATACCTATATCAATATGAAAAATTTTTTACTTCAACAGATTATAAAATTTACAGATATGTTGATGATCTGATTTGTCTTGTATTTACTGATAACTTTGTCATAGATATAGATTTCTATCCGGATAACTTGGAATTAATACCTAATGAAACTTCTATTAGTAATAAAATTTATTATTTGGATTTAAATCTCATTATTGAACATGCTCATGGGATAGTTAATAATTTATATGATAAAAAAGATTTTTTTAAATTTAATATTAATAAATTATTACCTTTTAATTCCTGCAACTCGATTCAATTGTTTAGAAATATTATACTTAATCAACTTTTTAGAATTTATAGATTATCAGATAAAAAATTTCATGCTTTGCACATTCATAACCTCAAAATTACCAGTAAAATGTATAAATATCCTGCTTATTTAGTAAATGATATAGTTAATAAGTTTCGATTAACCTAAAATTATCATATTCTCCCCTCATTATCTTATTTTAGCCGTACTTCTTCATTCTCTTAAAATTATATTTTAATTTTTTTCTTGCAGCTTTAACTGTTGAATATCTCTTTTTATTGCTTTTACGCAGTACAGTTTTTATTACTCTCTTTGGCAACAGTTAATCACTTCTCTTTATTTCTGCATATGGCAACATTGGTCTTGCCATATTCTGCTTGTCATGGTTGCACTAATGAAGCGTGTTTTAAGGTATTTATGTTTCCTTTGTTGTTCCATTTTATATGCTTGTCGTCCATATAACACAAGTTTATAGATAATATCTATCTTGTGTTTCAGAAACAAGCATTTTTGTGTTCATTTCGAAGGGATATATGGACCAGAAGAGAATTTTTTCGAAATGAACTTATCTTAAGCCTAAAGCTCTTCCATGTGCAAGCTTTTTTGCTTGATTTTTTTGTTTTCCTATTTTCATTCCTCATTTTTGAAATTTGTTGATTGTCTTTGTCTTTATGACCTGCATTACGCTTTATTATTTCCTCATTATGCCTTAATTTCTTTTATTTCTTTGTATTTTATAGTAATTTTTGGAATAGTGTATTATGAGTTACTACATACATTCTAACATTGGATTTACTAATTTATATTTATATATATATATATATATATATATATATATATATGAATGATAATTTGAATTTGCTTGCATTATAAATACTGGACATTTATTGAAAATGGTCTGTAGAGCAAGTGTGAATATAAAATGGTCTAAATTGAAAATTTCAAATCAAAATTGACTCTACGACAAGCTTGAGAAAACTATAAAAAGAACATTATAAATAAAACAGGTACTAAATAGGTATGAAATACCTCTCTTTCCCTGTTGCATATATAAGGTAAGAAATTGAAAAAATATTTAGATGTGGTCAAAGAATGGTGAATATAATCCCTTAACTACACCCTTAGATTAAAATGTATTTTATGTGTTATAAATCATATATGTAATACAAGTACTTAAGATACTAATCCTCTTGTTTCCTTCATAAACATACATGGTGTAAATGCATGAATAGTGTATAAGATGAAAAGTTTCAAGCAGAAAAAATTGCACTTGGAGCGATGCCTTTCTGGATCCCCAAAAGTATTTTATATGAAAATTAATATAATTGAAAAAAGTTAAAAGCATATATATATATATATATAATATATATACTGTAAGAATTTTAATTACTTGTACATTTTAATTAACTGTGACTTATCTTTTATTGAAAGTGGTCTGATGAGTACATGTAAAAATAAAATAGTCCCAATGTTAGGTTTGATAATAATTCCTTTACAAATAAATTATACAGTTAAATAAGTAATGGGTAGTATTAATAGGTTTAGCTGTATCCATGTGCAATATTGTACGATAAGTTCATTAACGTAATTTGCGTGAATTTGGCCAATTTCATTCACGAGAAAAGGCACAAGTTTTGTGATTCGACAGCAACTTATCTGCACAAATGTCACTAATTTTACTTAATATGAATTACCCAGACCAATTTTATTTTGAATAGGATGTTTCCTGTGGGCAGGTAAAGTCATGTGCAGCCCACTTATGTATTAATTTCTCTAGATACATGGTATAATGTATAGGGAAAGTAGTGTGATGGAATTGAATAGCAGAAAATTCAAATTCGAGCTTTCGACGGAAAAGAACATATAAAGCATCTCTAAACGCGAATCAAACATTTTTGAAGTGATATCTCTATGTGTGTGTGTGTGTGTGTGTGTGTGTGTATGTATGATAGTTTGTGTATGTGTATGCATGTTAGTGTGTGTCTGTATATTAGTGTATTAAAGATCCAGACCACACGACCAACCCTAGGGCTAATGGTAGCTTAGTGTGTGGCCGGGGTATATTAGTGTGTGTATGTATATTAGTGTGTGCATGTATGTTAATGTGTGCATGTATGTTAGGGAGTATGTATGTGTGTGGTGTGTGTGTGTGTGTGTTAGTATGACAAATGGAAAGTTTTAAATGTAATTTAGTACGATTAGTATTACAATCAATGAATACTGGAACCGTATTGATTTTAGACGCAATCGAATTTCGGAAGACACGCCTCCAACTTTCGAATGAATTTTTGAAAATATCATTAAAAAAAAATCAAGAATTTCAATAATGATAAATAAATAAACATTTCATACATAATTTTTCCTTAAAAAATGAATACCACAAATTTTAGAATTTTCGCTTAAAGCGTTTTAGAGATATTGCACGTTCTTCAAATACGTCTTTTCACAAAATTTGTCAAAAATAAAAAAATGTATTAAGTGTCATCAAATAGGTTCACTCTCCATATGCAATATCACGCAACAAATGTGTTAGCATCATTCTAGAGGATCTAGTTCATTGCATTCGCTAGAGGTTATTTTTCGCAATAGATTTGTATTTTAAAGTCAAGGCGTTCGTTAATAGTTTTTTATTACACGGAATGATAATGTATTTTGTTGTAGATCTTGTACACCATTATTTTATCGTAAAATGAGTTAAGCATTATGTAGAGAAAGTCATGTGTTACCCACATCACATTTTTTACAGTACAATGCATATCAGTAAATTCGACTGCATAAAAAAAAAATCTGATGTGAGCAACACATGACTTTCCTTATATAATGTAATGAATTTACTACTTTTACAGTAAAAAAATATGTTTTTCTTATAGTAGATACTAATATTCTTTCCAAGATATTGAATTTTCGACAATTAGTCGTCATTTTCATTGATTTAGCGTCATTTTTATCCATTTGGCGAGATTTTCGTTTATTTGGCAACATTTCAAAAAGTCGCCAAGTTGGCGACATTCCGCCAAATTCGTCGCCAAAATCTCGCCAAGCGTTATGGATGAAGAAATAAGTTGTTCTTACAGCAGACAAATGACTATTGGCGTTCAAATACAAAAGTATTACTCAACGTATCTTTTTTCATGAATGGAACAAGCTAGATCCACGAGAATGATGTCATCCAATTTATCGTATGGTATTACATATGAAAAGTGAACATGTGTCTCAATAGGAAATATTTTTTTTCCATTTTATATGACTTTTTAATAATTTTTTTGAAAAATGTGCAATATCTCGAAAACGGTTCATGTTAGCATTAAAAAATTTATGCCAATCATTTTCTAATGAAAAATTACATAAGAAATGTCTATTTGCGTAAATTTATTAGTGGTTTTTATTTTTTGACGATTTTTTCAAAATTTTATTCGAAAATTTAGGGGGGTTCTGAACATTCGATTACGTATAAAAACAATAGGCTTCCAGTGTTTACAGATTGTGATTTTTGTACCAAATTTGGTTCGAATCGGTCCATTCGTTCGTCAGTTATCGTCTCCACAGACTCACTGACACACACACACACACACACACACACACACACACACACACACACACACACACATACACACACACAGACATCACTTCAAAAATGTTTGATTCGTGATCAGGGATGCTTGAAACGTGCTCTCCCGTCGAAAACTCGATTTCGAATTTTCGACCCCGTCACAATACTTTCCTTATACATTATGTATATAAGGAAAGTAATAATAAAATATATAACCAAAAACCATAATTAAAAAATATATATAAATAATAATATATATAAAAATATATCTAAAAAGAAGTAATATTTACCAATTTTTAACTGCCTGTAAAGGTTGTTTTACAACAACTACTGTCTCGTACAAAGAAGTTTACCTTCCGTGACTGTTCATCGGCAAGGTAAAGAAGCTAAGCATTTGCAAAACTTTTGAAACAATTCTAAGGTTTAAGTGATTGAACTATAATTTAGACGTTTTCTTTATTAGAGACTATGCGTTAAGTCCGTCAAATAAAGGGAATATATACCAGTAAATGTCTCAATTACTTCATATTGTGAATTAGCTTCTGTCGTCTCCGCTGCAGGAAACTTCGTGTTTTGCATTCATTTTATTATTTTATTAACAGTTATGAAGTTAATAAAACTAGTTGCAGCTTACTGATACTCTTATACTGACGAAGAGGATCCAGTGTATCCTCGAAACAACAATATGCTGCATTATTGTATTATTTGTGTTTATTTACATTACTCTAGTTTTCCTTAAATTATGAAAATAATCTGAAATCACATTTGCGCACTGAAATGTACTAAAAATAGATATTAATATCTACAGTTTTATTTATTCCTTTATAAATTTCCACAGTATTACTTTCCAAGTACGTGTAGATTTTCGTTTAAGATAATTCTGGATTAAGTTCCCTGAAAAAAAGAAACCATAAAATTATTCCCAATTATAAATTTTTAAAAACTCAGTTAAAAGAGCAGTGAATGGTTTAAGCTTTTTATTTTAATTATATAATTGGCCATGACAAATTCTTTTTAATTTCAGTATATAAATTGTTTGAGCTTTTTATTAACACTTTACAACAAAGTTGAAAAGTGTTTATGACTTTGTTCATTCTGTCTGTCTGTCTGTCTGTCTGTCTGTCTGTCTGTCTGTCTGTCCGTTAGCACGATAACTGCCGTAAAAATGAGTTTATCAAAATGAAATTTTAGTATGTTATTCAGACGGTCTGTAGGACCTATGGGAATATAAATAAATAATATCACCCAATTAGTTTTTTATTGAACCCGGGTTGAAAAAATGAAATACATTGAACCCTATGGGACCTAATTTTTCAAACATTTTTTAAGTAAATTTAAAATTCACGAATTGCTTCGAAATTTTTAGGAAATATTCACATTATCCCATAGAATATATAAAAAAAAATTCAGTAAAATATGTTAAGTAGTTTTTTAATTAAAAAAATTATTTAATATAGGGAAAAAAACAAATTCAATTAAATTCTGACTTTGGGATAGCTTCCAGAAAGAAAAGAGAGAGATATTATATAATAAATATCTCTCCATTTGTTTAAACGTTTTGCATATGGGAGTGGCTTCATATTTTAAAATAAATTTGGTAGATAACAATTTTTCATTTTTTTTAAATTTTATATAACTCTTCTTGATAAATTTAATTGATGGCATTTTAAATGCACTTTCCTACGTCCTAGAGAGTTAAAATTTGGTACACAGCTTAAATTTGTTGAACATTTTATTCGACAAAAATTTGATGGATCTTTAAATATAGATCATACATTTTTTTCGAAATGGCCTGAAAATAATCCCCGTTCACTTCTATAAATCATTGGTGTAATATTGTTAAAAATTCTGATGTGGACAGCACATGTCTTTCTCTGCAGACTCATATTCGTTCTCTTTATTTATTCAATGATAATTTGAGTTTATCTGCACAACATAAGTATTTTAAATGACATTGAATTTACACGTTAAACTTAAATTTGGTTCTCATTTGATAGCTGGACTTATTGTCAAAGGTGGCGTAGCGAAAACGCGAAAAAACTAGAATATCTCAAGAACGGCTAGTCCTAGAGTAATGGGGTTAGTCTTATTCTTTTTGTTGTCAAAAATCACATATAAAATAGGAATTTAATTGATATAATTGAGCACACGTAGTCTTTTATTTTTATATATAACGATTTTTGCTGGCCATTTCGCAAAAATAGCCCGTTCCTTTTTCCCGAATCGTAGTAGAATAACCTACAAAGGATTTATATACAAATATTTGTTAAATTTGGTATATAAATCACTTGTAGGTTATTGAAATATTATACTCCAAATTTTGTTAAATTTGGTTCATTAGTTTTTAGCTAGAGTGGATAAAGGCAATTTCTGCGGCCATTTCGCAAAGAAGGCAGATTCTTTTATTGCGAATCGTACTATAATCTAATGAACATCAGGATTTCCCACAAAAAACGTACCTACCAAATTGTATGAAATTCGGTCCATTAGTTTTTCAATTAGAGTGGATGTAATATCCACACAGACACACAGAAACATACACAGATACAGCCTTACACACACAGACGTCTTCCTAAAAGTAGTTTTTTCGTGATCTAGAAATCCCAAAACGTGTAGATCCTTTGAAAATTCGAGTTCCGATCTTCGGCACGATTCCAATACTTTGAGTACATACACATACACATATATATTATCTGTGTATTATCTGTGTATCTAAATTCCGTGCCTATGCAATTACAATAGTTGTGATTTTAAATGATCCCTAAACTTTTATTATTTCTTCAAGGAAGCCTAATTTTAACATATGCAGAATGCAAATATCTCAAGCGATTGTAAGATGAATTACATAAGAATTGCTGAATTTTTTTCACACAAAATTATTTAGCTCTGGAGTCTGAAATACAAGTTATATGAATGAAATATTCATTGATTTTGCATAAAGAATCAGATGATTTATATTTCGATACAGTTTTAAATATTTAAGTATAATAAATTACTGTAGTACTGTGATAATGTAAAAGATATTACCACTGAATGAATCACATTTCAGAAATTTTTAAATGAAATTACATTTCAGTTGGAAAGTGTTTCATAATCAATGCTTATGCATGATTGATCTTTCTTGTTTTAATTACAATTGGTCATGACAAATGTTTTTTTTTAATTTCAGTATATGAATCGTTTGAGCTTTTAATTTTAATTATAATTGGTCATGGCAAATGCTTTTTAATTTCAGTATGTGAATCGTTTGAGATTTTTATTAACACTTTACAACAAAGTTGAAAAGTGTTTATGACTTTGTTCATTCTGTCTGTCTGTCTGTCTGTCTGTCTGTCCGTTAGCACGATAACTGCCGTAAAAATGAGTTTATCAAAATGAAATTTTAGTATGTTGTTCAGACGGTCTGTAGAACCTGTGGGAATATAAATAAATAATATCACCCAATTAGTTTTTTATTGAACCCGGGTTGAAAAAATGAAATACATTGAACCCTATGGGACCTAATTTTTCAAACATTTTTTAAGTAAATTTAAAATTCACGAATTGCTTCGAAATTTTTAGGAAATATTCACATTATCCCATAGAATATATAAAAAAAAATTCAGTAAAATATGTTAAGTAGTTTTTTAATTAAAAAAATTATTTAATATAGGGAAAAACACAAATTCAATTAAATTCTGACTTTGGGATATCTTCCAGAAAGAAAAGAGAGAGATATTATATAATAAATATCTCTCCATTTGTTTAAACGTTTTGCATATGGGAGTGGCTTCATATTTTAAAATAAATTTGGTAGATAACAATTTTTAATTTTTTTTTAATTTTATATAACTCTTCTTGATAAATTTAATTGATGGCATTTTAAATGCACTTTCCTACGTCCTAGAGAGTTAAAATTTGGTGCACAGCTTAAATTTGTTGAACATTTTATTCGACAAAAATTTGATGGATCTTTAAATATAGATCATACATTTTTTTCGAAATGGCCTGAAAATAATCCCCGTTCACGAAAATAATCCCCGTTCACTTCTATAAATCATTGGTGTAATATTGTTAAAAATTCTGATGTGGACAGCACATGTCTTTCTCTGCAGACTCATATTCGTTCTCTTTATTTATTCAATGATAATTTGAGTTTATCTGCACAACATAAGTATTTTAAATGACATTGAATTTACACGTTAAACTTAAATTTGGTTCTCATTTGATAGCTGGACTTATTGTCAAAGGTGGCGTAGCGAAAACGCGAAAAAACTAGAATATCTCAAGAACGGCTAGTCCTAGAGTAATGGGGTTAGTCTTATTCTTTTTGTTGTCAAAAATCACATATAAAATAGGAATTTAATTTATATAATTGAGCACACGTAGTCTTTTATTTTTATATATAACGATTTTTGCTGGCCATTTCGCAAAAATAGCCCGTTCCTTTTTCCCGAATCGTAGTAGAATAACCTACAAATGATTTATATACAAAATTTTGTTAAATTTGGTATATAAATCACTTGTAGGTTATTGAAATATTATACTCCAAATTTTGTTAAATTTGGTTCATTAGTTTTTAGCTAGAGTGGATAAAGGCAATTTCTGCGGCCATTTCGCAAAGAAAGCAGATTCTTTTATTACGAATCGTACTATAATCTAATGAACATCAGGATTTCCCACAAAAAACATACCTACCAAATTGTATGAAATTCGGTCCATTAGTTTTTCAATTAGAGTGGATGTAATATCCACACAGAAACATACACAGATACACCCTTACACACACAGACGTCTTCCTAAAAGTAGTTTTTTCGTGTTCTAGAAGTCCCAAAACGTGTAGATCCTTTGAAAATTCGAGTTCCGATCTTCGGCACGATTCCAATACTTTGAGTACATACACATACACATATATATTATCTGTGTATTATCTGTGTATCTAAATTCCGTGCCTATGCAATTACAATAGTTGTGATTTTAAATGATCCCTAAACTTTTATTATTTCTTCAAGGAAGCCTAATTTTAACATATGCAGAATGCAAATATCTCAAGCGATTGTAAGATGAATTACATAAGAATTGCTGAATTTTTTTTACACAAAATTATTTAGCTCTGGAGTCTGGAATACAAGTTATATGAATGAAATATTCATTGATTTTGCATAAAGAATCAGATGATTTATATTTCGATACAGTTTTAAATATTTAAGTATAATAAATTACTGTAGTACTGTGATAATGTAAAAGATATTACCACTGAATGAATCACATTTTAGAAATTTTTAAATGAAATTACATTTCAGTTGGAAAGTGTTTCATAATCAATGCTTATGCATGATTGATCTTTCTTGTTGTAATTATAATTGGTCATGACGAATTTTTTTTATAATTTCAGTATATAAATCGTTTGAACTCTTTATTTTAATTACAATTGGTCATGACAAATGTTTTTTTAATTTCAGTATATGAGTGGTTTGAGCTTTTAATTTTAATTATAATTGGTCGTGGCAAATGCTTTTTAATTTCAGTATGTGAATCGCTTGAGCCTTTCTTTAATTATATCTGGTCATGACAAATGCTTTTTAATTTCAGTCGATTCACGGTTATGTGTAAGGGACTGAATTATTCAAACATTCCCTAAACTCACGACTAGTGATGGTCATTTCAAAGATGCCGACAAAAATAGGATCTTAAAATCCAGTGATTTGGAATGACAAAGTCTTTATCCTACTTATCTTAATTTATATATTCATTTATTTTTTTTTCGCACTTTTAGTAGGGACCATCAAACAGAACATAGCGTAGTCGAATTTTCGCCAATTCCTGGAGCGAATAGTAAGAGTTTTATAGTTTGTCTAGTCAGTTTTTGAGACTCTCAAGTAGCCCTCCAGTTTCATAAAAAGGTGAATCTTTGAAAACTTATAGTATCCATCTCTGGACCGAACCTAGCGGAGCCAGATTTTCCACTTTTCTCCCACAGTGGACATAAAGTACAGACAGACAGACACATACCCAAATATTGCTATAGGCTTCGTTGTAGAAATAATCAAATTTGGATGATCATTTAAACTCAAATATAATGTCATTGAGTTGTTTCATTATGCAGATGCACAGAATTTAAGTAAAAATAAAGCGGTTTTAGGACGAATACAACACTCAATATGAATTAAAAAGAACTTTACAAATCAGGGTTTTGAGACAAGATGGATGCCATATATTATTTTGAAGTGGGTCACCTGATCTTTTCATATCATGGTCACGTGATCGCTTCGTATAAGAGGTGTAATTATTATTTTAATTTTTATTTAAGAAACTACTAAATATATTTTGCTGAATTTTTTTTATATATTTTATGGAATAATTTAAATATTACCTAAAATTTTCGAAGCAATTTGTGAATTTTAAATCCGCTTAAAAAATGTTTGAAAAATTAGGTCCCATAGGGCTCAATGTATTTCATTTTTTCAACCCGGGTTCAATCCAAAACTAATTGGGTGATATTATTTATTTATATTTCCATAGGTCCCACAGACCGTCTGAAAAACATACAAAAATTTCATTTTAATAAAGTCACTTTTACGACAGTTATCGTGCTAACGGACAGACAGACAGACAGAATGAACAAAGTCATAAACACTTTTCAAATATGTTGTAAAGTGTTAAAAATGACAAATTTAGATGTTTAAAATTCCAAACTCTCAAGGTGCTGAGAATGAGATGCCTCCCAAAATTGAAGTTTTGAACAGGGGCACAATTACAAATGGAGTCACGATAAATACAAATAAATAAAAAATAAAAATTCAGAAAGCAAGATATTACGTGTATTATTATAATGAATTAAAGGAATAGTTTTACTGAAAATCGGGAAAAAATTAACATTTATAAGCGTTTGGCATACATGAGTGGAAGGTTTGTTATTTTTTATAACACGCTTATATTCAGATAATCTAACGCCAGCAGTTTTTTCACCCCAATATCTTTCCCTTGTGTAATCTGGCAATTAATGATATGCAGATTTTGTTCGCGGCTTTTGACTGGGTATAAAAAACCAATGTATCTTTTTTCTTAGCATATACTCCTGATGAGGGACATTTTGCGTCCGAAGCGCTTGGACCTATTGATGTGTGATTTTAATTTATTTTAGTGTGAAAATAAACACGTTTATTCTAATGTATTTTGGTTTCTAAATTTTATATTTCAGACGCGATGTCGAAATATTATTATTTAAATTTTATATTAAAAACATTTTTAAAAATCGTGACAATGAATACGGTTTACATGAGAAGATTTCATGCATCCCTAAACGAAAATCGAACGTTTCTGAGCTGATGTATGAATGTGTGTGTATATATATGTGTGTGTGTGTGTTGTGTATCTTATTGAAAAATCAAAACCTTCAATATCGTTGAATAAATAATCAATGACGCCGAATAATTCGCCAACAGTCATTTATTTCACAGGAAATTAATTAAATGTCAATTGCATTTTGATGAGCATTTCATAATCAATAAGTTGAATAAGTCATTTCGTTTGAAATATAAGTTGCCATAAGCGACCATTTTCAATTTATATGGTGTTAAGTCAATGCCAAAAACGTTGTGCTCTGACACTTGTACATGAACAGTTCCCTGTTTAAGAAATAAAATTATTGAATTATGTAGAGAAAGGCACGTACTACCCACATGAGGATTTTATACTTTTATACTTTACCTGGCCTTGAAATAAAAACCATATATTTTCATGGCTCTGCTGTTCTCTGGTAAAGAATCCTGCTGTCCCAACCGGAGATCAAACCGGGGATCTTCGAACTGGACAAACGTTACTCTCCTGATTGAGATACTGGGACGAGATTGTAAGTTCCTACAGTCGAAGTGAACTCTGCACTCTTTATCTAACGAAGGTGTCTCTTTCCACAACCGAAACCGGTTGATATGCTTCTGTTTGTATTATACTGTCACTTAAGTAGTTTTTGAAATCGCAAATTATTTAAACGGAAGTTTGACAAAATTATTTAAACGGAAATTTGAACATATTATTTAATCGGAAGTTTGAACTTATTATTTAAACCGAAGTTTGAACAAATTATTTAATTAAAGGATTTTAATATCAACGTTAAATAACTACGTTAAATAATAACGTTAAAATACTAACGTTAACTAATACAGTCGTAAGTGAAGTAAGTTATTATGAATTTTACATTATAAGCAAGCAATTCGAAGTTTTGTACAATATTTTCTGCACACAATCGAGATTTAATAAAAATAGGACGGTAGTATTTAATTCTCTTCAAACAAATATAAAAATTGAAAAAAGTTAGCAATACATATATTAAGTTATATCTCAATAACACCACATTTTGAGTCGTAATGTCTAATAGTAACGATAAATATATGTACGCATGATCGAATGAGATAATGCAGTTATTTAATCAACATAACTATTAATATTCTAATAGTAACGATATATATCTGCACGCATGAGCTAAAGAGAAAATGTAGTTATTTAATCAACATAACTATTAATATTCTAATAGTAACGATATATATCTGTACGCATGATTTAAAGAGATAATGTAGTTATTTAATCAACATAACTATTAATATTCTAATAGTAACGATATGTATCTGTACGCATGATCTAAAGAGATAATGTAGATATTTAACTAACATAACTATTAATATTCTAATAGTAACGATATATATCTGTACGCATGAGCTAAAGAGAAAATGTAGTTATTTAATCAACATAACTATTAATATTCTAATAATAACGATATATATCTGTACGCATGATTTAAAGAGATAATGTAGTTATTTAATCAACATAACTATTAATATTCTAATAGTAACGATATATATCTGTACGCATGATCTAAAGAGATAATGTAGTTATTTAATCAACATAACTATTAATTTTCTAATAGTAACGATATATATCTGTACGCATAATCTAAAGAGATAATGTAGTAATTTAATCAACATAACTATTAATATTCTAATAGTAACGACGCATGATCTAAAGGGATAATGTAGTTATTTAATCAACATAAATATTAACATTAACTAGAGTGTGGCTCAACTCGACTTTCTCATACCTGAACTCATTTTTTTTCAAATTTTACAAGAACAATTTTGAAAAATCGATATCGTGGGTCCACATGATTACAGTTATAACGCATTACTCTTCACTTTTAAACGCCTTGGAGTTTTTTCAATTGATATCATACTTGACAATGTACGCCCCGGGAGAAGGAAATTACCCTCCCGGGCGTGTCGCGTACTTTCGCAATATTTTGCGTGCGTATATTTGGCGTGCATTGTTGCGATAAAAAAAATTTGTATCGCGCCTATTTTTCACAACATTGATTGAAACTATTAAGTCTTGTGATTATTCAGCCATATATAAACCCTTTTATGCATGATTATGTCAGATTTTGTCCTATGCTGCCTTCTTGCAAAAATATAAAATTTCGAAATTTTGCTGGAATTTAAAATTTTCTATCCAGTTCCAGATTTTTTAAAAACATAGCTGGATATTAAAGTTTCGTGAAAATGTATTAAAATTTGGGGCCGGTATCATGTACATAAGAAATCGACCACAGACATCAGGCAGGCAGAAGGACATCCCTCAAGAAAAAGTCAAAACGTGTTCAGAAGGTCTTAAAACATATATTGGCATCAAAATCTGGTATGAGAAAATAAAGTAAAATAGTACGCATGTGAAAGTAAAAACACCTGAAATAATCCAAAAAACATATACAACTAAAGTTTGATAATCCGAATTGCTGGAAATGAAGAATGTCCAGATTTTCAGATTTTTTGGAAGTAATTTTAAAGTTCGGGATTAAGGGGATATAAAGAAGAAAATGAAATAATTTATTCACAACAAGTTTGATTTTGTTTCATTTTTTTAAAGCATTTATGAAAATAACAAATTGTTTGGCATTATTAGCAAAAAATAATGCTGAATTACCTCATTGCAAAATGCACTATCTAGTTCGAGAAATTATTTTTGAAAACTGCCATTTTTATGCACTAAACAATCGACACAAATAAGATAAATATATTTTTTTTAAATAAATGGAGTTTATTAAATAAATATTTTGTAGAATATTTATGAAAAAAAAGTCATTCGAAAACACAAATGTCTGGGAAAAACGCAAAATATTATAAAGAATGCGAAATTTTAACACTAAACAATTCATAAAAACAAAAGAATAGAAACAGTTTTTATATGAAAAAATGAAAGTTATGAAAGAAAGATTTGCATATAATATTTAGAAAATAATAATAATTTTAAAAAAGTACGAAAAAATAACGCAACTTTAATTACAATACAGGATTTTTAAAACTAGACAATTGGCAAAATCACACAAAAAAAAACATACTAATTTTTTTACAAAAAAATGATAAGCATATTAAAGAAACATTTTCAAGGCCTATTTATAAAATATTCGCCATTGAAAGAAAACGAATGTCAGAAAATAAAAACGCAAAATGAAAAAGAATGCGCGACTTTACAAGTCCGAATTTCCATACTGTACGGAAATCTGGGGTTCAGGTTTACAGACATTTACAGCATTAATATAAAGTGCTTATAGTCCCAATGATAGTAAATTGTAAAATAATTTATCTCAAATATTTCGTTACACAACAATAAAGCCAAAATAAACAAATCTACTCTTACCAGTTACAGCAGTCCTACATCGGATGAATTAGTCCACACACAACACCGACAATCCAAAAGTATTTGGGCGCTGTAAAAATCCATGAGTAGTTCACTCCAAAAATATACACTGAAGCATCAATCGTACAGACTCTCTGCACTTCGCGCGGATGTTAAACCGCCGGCCGTTCGGATAAGACTACTTTCGATTTGAAAGACTGTACCTTGACTCAACAGCTGATGCCTCTGATTGGAGGAAACGCAGGACCACGTGACTTATAGGGGGATGCCCGAAGGAATGCCGTGAGGGGTAGAAAAGGGATGTAGAACATTTCACGGTCGTGAATTTAACTGAAAGATGGAGAAATATTTGATATACACGATTTATAAAACTTCGAATTTTTGGCCTTTGTTTTAATACAGTCTTTTGTCTCTTGCTATTGATAAAATTAGCAAACTTTATAAGGCAAGTTACAAAGTTTGAAACTTTGTATTTTTCTTTTCTTTTTGTATAATGTAAAATGTTTGAGCCATCAACTCGGTAACCATTTTTCCTCGAAAATATACAGCACAAATCGGAAATAGGATGACAAGAAAAACAAAAGAGTTTGTATTTATTAAACAAAGAAACAAGGCAAGAATTAAACAAGAAAAATGAATCATGCATAAAGCATTCATTATGAAATACTTCCCAACTGAAATGCAATTTTACTTAAACACCTCTAAAATGCGATACATTCAGCGCTGATATATTTTAAATTATCATAGTACACTACAATAATTTATTATATTTGAAAACTTAAAATTTCATCGAAAAAAATGAACTTTATTCAAATGACGCCATCGAAATATAAATCGTCTGGCTCTCTATGTAAATGCAATGATTATTTCATTCATACCACTTTTATTCCATACTCCAGAGCTAAAACATTTTGCGTGAAAAAAATTCAGCAAATCTTATACAACTCATCTTACAATCACTTGTTTACATTCTGCATCCATTAAAATGAGGCTTCATTCTAGAAATAATCAAAGTTTAATTGCATTTAATCATTTAAACTCAAAAATATTGTAATTGCGTTGGCACAGAATATATAGATGTGCAGGAAATACGAAAAAAAAAGCGGTTTTGGGAAGGATGCAACACTAAATATAAATGTAAAAGAACTTCAAAAATCATGATTTCTACACTAGGATAAAAGATGGATGCCATATTTTATTTGGAAGCAGGTCACGTGATCTCTTCGTATAAATATGGGGGTCATTATTGTTTTAATTGGTATTTAAAAGTTACCGAACATACACTCTATAACAAAAAGAAACGACGCACCAAGAAATAATTATCCAAATGAGACAAAATTTGGTATGTGTAATGTGAATGTACAGAAAAAGAAATGATTAGAATTTCAGAACAATTGAATAATTTATTGCACTGAAAGATCTACACAAAATGAGCACGTCAATATGGCGTCAGTCTACCTCTGTCCTTGATACAACCTGTTACCCGACGTGACATAAAGTCGCCGAATGATCGTCTGAGGGATGTAGCTCCAAACGGCCTCCAATTGACGAGCTAATTAGTCTACAATCTGGGATGGTCGCAAACAACCCCTCATCTCATCCCAAATGTGTTCAATAGGTGAGAGATTTGGGGATCTGGTTCTGCAAGGAAGTGTGTCATAAGCACGCAGACAATCAATAGAGAGACGTGCCGTGTGTGGCCAGGCATTACCTTGCTTAAAAGTTAGCCCGGGGTGTCGCGAAAGGACTGGCAATACAACGGGTCGTAGAATGTTGGCAACGTACCGCAGTGCTGTGATGGTGCCACGGAGAAATACTAAAGGTGTCTGGTTATCAAACGAAATGGCACCCCAGACCGTAACTTCCTGTTGTCGGGCCGTGTGGCATGTGACAGTAAGAGCAGGATCCTGACGATGTCCGGGCTCTCTCCAGACACATCTACGTTGAGCGTCGGGACTCGGTTCGAAACGGGACTCATCACTGAAGGCAATTCGTTCCCAATCCGAACAATTCCGCGTTGATCGGGTCCACCACCATTGCAATCGCTCTTGACGGTGCATACTGGCCAGTGGTAGGCGGCGTAATGGGCGCCACGAGTATAGATTCCGTTCTCGTAGTCTTCTATTAATGGTCCGTGCTGTGTTTGTCACACGTTGGATGGTTGATAACGACGAATCCCGTGCTGTCACAGCTGCTCTGGCAATCGCTCTATCTTCCCGTTCTGTCGTCGCTCTCGAACTCCCGCTTGCCGCTGAAATCTGCCATTTCGGACCCATTCCTGCCAACATCGTCTAATTGCTGCATCGCTTCTACCCAACTTCCAAGCGATCCAGCCTCATGCAGTTCGACCGCACGCCCTCTTTCAAACTCCTTCATATGCTCGTAGTGACCCCCGAATTCACCGGCGAGGCATTGTTACAATCAAGGTACGTAAATGCAATCGAAATTCACTGCACATTTTGTTCCTGAAAGCGAGATTCGCTCCTTATATACACCACCATGGTGTTCAGTTTCAATGCGCTGTAGTTCCGACTAGTCCTTCATTGGCTGCGAATTTTTGATCATTTGCATATTCGGTCAAAAGGTGTTTGCATGCAAAGTTTCATTACTATCGGATTATTTTGCGAGATGCATCGATTTTTTTTTATCTTGTATTTTGCTGAAATTTTGATTTTGATGAGTGTATTTCGCTGAAATCTTTTTCATATATTTTATGGGATAATTTAAATATTTCCTAATATTTTCGTAGCAATTTGTGAATTTTAACTTCGCTTAAGAAATGTTTGAAAAATTAGGTCCCATAGGGTTTAATGTATTTCACATTTTCAACCCGGGTTCAATCCAAAACTAATTGGGTTATATTATTCATTTACATTCCCATATGTTCCACAGAGCGTCTCAACATACTAAAATTTCATTTTGATAAAGTCATTTTTACGGCAGTTATTGTGCGTACAGACGGACAGACAGAATGAACAAAGTCGTAAACACTTTTCAACTATGTTGAAAAGTGTTAAAAACTTTATCAAATTGATTATCAAAATGAATATTGTGAACTAAAATTATAATTATATAATACAACTATAACTAATTTTTTTTTCCAAATAAAGTCAACTTAATTTGCATACTTTTCACATGAAATTAATTTTCTAAAACATCTTTCAAAGATCATAAAATTACGACTCATATTCACATTAAATTTAGTATACAGAGATACCTAAACTATTAAAAAAAATGCAGCTTTTATTTTATTTTGTCTCTTCTTCTAAATAAATGCATTACTTCATAACACTGAAGTTTAATTTGTTGATCAAATTACCGTTCATCCCCCTAAGTGTGTTTAGAAGAAGCAATATTATTTTCCCTACAAACATAGTATAATAATGTATAGGAAAAGTGTATCTTTTCGACCGAAGAGCACGGTGTAAGCCCCCCCTGAACTCGAAGTGTGTGTGTGTGTGTCCGTGAGTCTATGAATGATATATATCTCACGAACGAATTTGGCGTTTCGAACGTATTTTGGTACGATTATTAAAATCTGTGAATATTGGAAGTCTATTGATTTTTAATGCGATCGAACGTCCATAAGACACCCAAATTTTCGAATGAATTTTTGAAAAAATCGGAACATTCAATAATGTTAAATAAATAATCATTTTATACGTAATCTTTTATTCTGAAACAAATGACACAAACTTTAGAGCGCTAGCTTGAACTTTTCTCGGGATAATGCATGTTTTCAAAAAGTATCTTGGTTCGAACGCATCTTAGTACGATTATTAAAATCCGTGAATTCTAGAAGTCTATTGATTTTTAATGCGATCGAACATTCGTAAGACACCCAAATTTTCGAATGAATTTTTGAAAAATTCGGATCATTCAATAATGTTAAATAAATTATCATTTTATACGTTATCTTTTATTCTAAAACAGATGACACAAACTTTAGAATGCTAGCTTGAACTTTTCTTGAGATAATGAATGTTTTTCAAAAAATGAATCTAAAAAATTACATGAAACTAAACAGAAGTATCATCAAATATGTAACACTTGGAGACTATTTTGGCGCAATATAGCCAACTTAGCGACTTTTTAATGTATTACCAAATTCAAGAAAATGTTGCCAAATAGGCAAAAATTACGCTAAAGTTACAAAAATGGCGTTAAATTGATGAATTAATAATTAACATATTTTAATATTATGGAATAAATTGCTTAGCTGGGGTTAGCAATATTTCCAATTGTCAAATTATACTTTTCCGAAATATAAATTGATTTGATAAATAAAAATATTGTTGTCATCCAGGAATGCGCTCATTGTCAATGTACTTTTCAATGCTGAAAACATGGTGCCGTGGATCTTGTCGATCATTAATTATTTCGCAGCAAAAGAAGTAAAAGTACTTGGAAACTGATATGGTGCCCACGTCATATTTTTTCTTGCATACAGGGTGTCCCAAAAAGATTGAAGCGCGCTTTAATTCTTTACCTGTTGGAGATAAGTGGGCAGTGTAAATTGCAAAAATGTTGAAAGTAAGCTAAGAAATAAGACTACGTTAATGAAATAGTCCTCTTATTAATTTTTAAAAAGTTACACTCTTTAAAGTTTTATACGATTCCCTTAGACAAATTTGGTCAATCAGAAAATTTTTATTTTTAATGCAGCAAGATCATTAAAAAAACCGCATATCTGTATCTTTTAAAACAACTGAATTATGATAAAGGAAAATATCTGACTTATGCCACTTTTCCGTACCATGTTAAAGGCTGTTTTATCAGTGAAAATAGGGATCATAAGCAAATTGACGATGGAAATTGTTTAGATCAAAAATACGTTCATATGTGTCAAAATTTATTATCACAAATGCATCTAAATAAAGCATTATACAGACAGCGATCATACAAAGCAGCGGTACTCACTACGCAGTTGAGTATCCTATGTATTACCATCCAGTTTTATCTTTTTGTGATATGTGACAAATTTACATTTCTAATTTGATATAGGGTACCCATTCACAATGTTCAATTTTCAATTAACTCGCTCAATTTTAAAGATACAGATATGCGGGTTTTTTAATGATCTTGTTGCATTAAAAGTAAAAGTTTTCTGATTGACCCAATTTGTCTAAGGGGATCGTATAAAAATTTAAAAAGTGTAACTTTTTGAAAATTAATGGGAGGACTATTTCAATAACGCAGTCTTATTTCCTACTTACATTCAAAATCTTTGCAATTTACATTGCCCATTTATCTCTAACAGGTAAAGAATTAAAGCGGTTTTCAATCTTTTTGGGACACCCTGTATACTCTTACTTACTAACTGAAATCAAATTTTAGACTCCTGCTGATAGTAAAGTAAAAGAGCACTACTAGTATCATTGAAGTTCAGCAGTAGCGAATTTTTGCCAACTATGATAACGAGGACCTCAAAATATCAACATTAACATGTTTTAATCTGAGTGTACAATTAACACAGACTCTGTTGTCTAGCAAATTCATCCACTGCAGCCAACAGTTAGTTATTTGCTGCGGATAAGCCATAATAAAAATATAACACTGAGACATCGGTATTGACGCATCACTGGGAATATGATCTCCATCTTTCGACTGCCTAGTTCAGAAATATTTTCTAACTACAGAATAAGGCCCATATGAGGTAATGTTTTCTTTATGCATTTTATATATTTTAAAATCAAACGTTTCCTTATTCCCTTAATTATTTAAAATTTATGGTTATTTTTAATGGAGTTTTACAGGTACGAATTGCGCTGTTAGTTTCAAATTTGTTTACAGCATAATTAAAATTTATCAACTTATGCATTTTAACGCAAAGAAAGGAAATATCTTTATGCTTGTTGTGTGCATTAAATTGTTATAGTCAAAGAAATAAAAAACAAGTTTTCTATAATCATATGTATAAAAAAATCTGATGTGGGCAACACATGACTTTCCTTATATAATGCAATGAATTTACTACTTTTACAGTAAAAAAATAGGTTTTTCTTATAGTAGATAATTATATTCTTTCCAAGATATTGAGTTTTCGACAATTAGTCGTCATTTTCATTGATTTAGCGTCATTTTAATCCATTTGGCGAGATTTTCGTTCATTTGACAACATTTCAAAAAGTCGCCAAGTTGGCGACATTACGCCGAATTCGTCGCTAAAATCTCGCCAAGCTTTACTGACGGAGAAATAAGTATTTCTTATAGCAGATAAATGACTATTGGCGTTCAAATACAAAAGTATTACTCAAAGTATCTTTTCTCATGAATGGAATGAGCTAGATCCACGAGAATGATGTCACTAAATTTATCGCATGGTATTACATAGGAAAAGTGAACATGTTTCTCAATAGGAATTTTTTTTTTTAATTTTATATGACTTTTTGATAATTTTTTTGAAAAATGTGCAATATCTCGAGAACGGTTCATGTTAGCGTTCTAAAATTTATGTCAATCGTTTTCTAATGAAAAATTACATAAGAAATGCCTATTTGCGTAACTTTATTGGCAGTTTTGATTTTTTGACGATTTTTTGAAAATTTCACTCGAAAATTCAGGAGGGTTCTGAACATTCGATTGCGTATAAAAACAATAGGCTTCCAGTGTTTACGGATTGTGATTTTTGTACCAAATTTCGTTCGAGTCGGTCTATTCGTTCGTCAGTTATCGTCTCCACAGACTCACTGACACACACACACACACACACAGACAGACATCACTTCAAAAATGTTTGATTCGTGATCAGGGATGCTTGAAAAGTGCTCAAGAGACAAAAACTATGATTCTATGATTCTAGCTAGAGTAGGAGTGCTCGATAATGAAGAAAAGCTGTGTTGAGTTGTCTGATTGCTCCTTTGCACCACCAACACTAATTCGAATTTTGAAAAATTTAGATTTTGTGAAAGTAAGCGATAATTCTAATACATCACCCCTAGGCTCACTCACTGACTTACTTAGTCAATCAGTCATTCATTCAGTTCATAAAATAATGAAACTGAAAGGTAACACGTCAGAATAATCAATATTTTAAAAATAAAAACAACCAAAATATTGACCATAAAAGTATTTTATTAAAATCTCCTATTACGATGTACTAAAATTACTCAGCCATAGCGCTTTCGGGCATAACCATGCCCTTCATCAGTGGTAAATTGAACCATGCCCTTCATCAGTGGCAATTTTCAATTTGCCACTGATGAAGGGCCAAATAATGGTAATGCCCCAAAACGCTATTGTTGAGTAATTTTAGTTCGTCATAAAAGGAGATTTTAATAAAATACTTTAAATCATGGCCAATTTTTTGGTTGTCTTTATTTTTAAAGTACATTTAGTGCATATTGTATAAATAGTAGCAAAAGAATCTAACTTGCACAATTTTGTGAACTGTTTTTTTTTCTGCTATTGTAATTATCGGCTATTATACAGGATTCCTAGATTAGTGCACATGTTAGGTGTATCTTTAGTAAAGTGACCATACCAGATTCAATAAAAGTTGTTACAGCGCCCCAATCGGGAAAATTTAAAAAGAAAATAAGGAACTTAGCATGAAACAGAGATCGACAAAGAAAAAAAAAAGGTAGAGAATTATCTACATTTTTCGGTTGATTACTACAGCGCATTTTTCGTTTTTTTTTTTTTTACCGAAGGGACCGTATAAAAATTAGATAGTACTCTATATTTTATGAAACCTCCGAAAATAATATATGAAAACATTTCGCATTCAATTTTAACAACATTCCAAATTACAAGTATGTATCAATAACCAATTGCCTAAGCATCAAAAGCAAGGTGACTATGCTGAAACACTCTGTAAATTACAATCAGCAATTTCAGGCTAAAGCTAATTGCTTTTGTTAACATTACAAATCACCCTTATAAAAAGATCACAATTAGCGAAAATTCATTACAACGCAATATAATACATATTTCCAAAATATCTCACCGAAATTTGCATGTTCTGCTAACTACTTCAGTAATATAAGATATTAAAATACTTTTACCGAAAAATATGCCGTAACACTTTGCGAAAAATATTAATCATCAGGTCGTGAAAGACTTGTGGCTTTAAACATTTAAATACGAAAAACTGCGTGACAATCTGCGAGATTAATTAAACAGCAGGCGACAATTCCCCGCTGAAAAATTAAAATTGAAGAATCGCGTGAAGAATCGTGCATTTTTCTTGTTTCTTCGATTCTTCTGCGCGTTGACTTCCTTCATTACAGGAACGAAAGATAAAAAATTTTACAACAATAATTTAGTTCTTATCTTTTCTTTTTTGTACTTAAACGGTAAGTTGGAAATTTTCGTGCACTTGGTTAATTGCATGTTGCACAAGTTAAGAAATTCTAAAGTTTTGGTAAAGTTTAAAGTATTTTGCCTTAGTGATATCGGTTTTTAATTATCCTACAATAAATAACATATGCAAAGAGAAAGTATTGAAATGGGGTCAAAAATCCAACTCTCGGACATTTTATGGACCTACATTGACAACACTGAATATGAAACAACTGTTTTTAAAGCATCTTAGGGTACGAGGTACAGAGTAAATTATAAAAAAAAGTGTAATAGAGACCAGAAGTAAGGGGCACCCTATTGCACAAGGAAACAATTGCAATTTGAAGGTCACCTTGATGATAAATTCAATGAGCTTCACGACAAATTCTAAGAAATATGGCTAACTGTGCAACTGTTGACACGTTCTGAAATCTTCTCGTATTTTGAAGATTTTGTTGGATATTTGTGATGAATCGCCGGTTGAGCGATATCAGACAATTTGTGACTCTTTCATTTTCCGCCAACTTTCTGCAACCCTTCATCTTCACTCCTTTCACGTCATTAGCGATTAACTGTCGGACACTCAATATTGCAAGCTCATTTGTCAATATATCCTATCATCTGTATATAAACTAATGTAAAGTTATTATGTATAATTAAAATATAATTCAAGAAGTGTAGTATTAGTCATCAGTGCTGCAAATCCTGCCGTCCTTTTAATAAACTAAATGCTCAAAGAGAAAATACATACCGAGCTACCGAGACAATTCTGAAATAAAGGTAAATGACTTTTGTCTCACTACCTTATTAAACAATTAAATTAACGAGACGTAAATTAATTAAGGGGACGGTGGACGTTGAATTTTTCTTTCTTTATTTATTGACTTAGAAACATGAAAATTTGTATTAATATTCTTCTTAACATTACTATATAATATACCATTAATTTTTTTTCAATTTTATTATAATTTTGTATTTTTTTTTTAATTTAATTTTTTTAACGAAAATTTGAAAATGCTCATTGCGTGCCATTTGTTCACATTTTTGATTAATTTTACATTATGATTACTCAAAAACACATTATGAACATATTTGGGTATTCATTTTTAAATCCCTTAGAAAGTTAATTTTTTAAAAATATTTTTCTGCATTAAAACTTAATTTTCATCATTTAATTAGGTTCTTATTCATTTATAATTGCCTTAATAAAGTACAATTACAAAATGCATACCCCGTTTCATTAAAAAGTATGATAGATGTCTTCTTGCTCAATTTCATGCATCTCAAACAAAAATTAAGACGCATGGAGCATTTTAAAAATGTAAAATCTTTGAAAATTGCGCTTCGAAAAAAATGCATTTAACCGTTTGCTTACGGGTGGGACGGCGTCCATCCCAAACGAAGAACCTTCTAAAAAGACAGGTATTCGACAAACCCTATCCCAAACAGTTTTATCCCCCTTTGCAGGCATTGGCGTCCATGGAAATCGCCGACAGAAACATTGCACCTGCTGCAGCAGGTGCAATGTTTCTTTGCAATGCAAACGGTGTTTGCAATGCAATGTTGCAATGCAAACGGTTAAATGTGTAAAATAATGTTATATATTAAAAAGAAAAACTCTTTTAGGCGATTTTTGCTCATTTCAACGTCCATCGTCCCCTTAAAGAGACGTAAACGATACGTATTTATAAAACCAAAGATATTTATCTAAAAAATCCACGAGTTATAAAAATCCATGAGTTACGTGAAGTTCTAATTCAAGATATTTTCAGAGGTTGTATATAAGCTCGTCATCGTTCAGTGGGATTCAGTATATATATTTTTTTATCACGTGTGTGTTTAGAGAGAAAGCATTTTGAATTCTCGAAAATTTTTAAAATAAGACCCATGCAAACTTCTAATTTGGTTCTGTATTGAGTTCGGCAGTAAAAGTACAGTGGCACTTCCGTTACATAATTTTGTTTCATTATCGCCCCATTTCTTTCATGGTCTACTCAGACCATGACGTATTCACAATACATTTTTTTTTCGTATCAGATTAACAACTCAACTCTTCAGTTTAATCGTTCTGAAATCATTGAACTAGAAAAATAACCCGCTTTAATGTCCAATAAATTAAAAAAAAAAATTAGAATTTTGATACTAAAAATTCACGAAGTGCTTCAGCTATTGCGTCATTGAAAAGGAAAATAGAGAGGAAATATTTCTACTGCAGTAGAGCCCGAAGTCTGCAAATTTCGAAAAATCCAGGTTCCTGAAGTTGGCAAATGCTCAGCCCAAAAGCCAGTTATTTAGTAACTAGATTCACGAGTCTATTTTAAAATATTACCCAATCTGAAAATATTAAGAGTTGATCCCACCCAAGCCCTGAGAGTTTTTTTTAAATAATTCACCCGAGCCTAACCGAATTTTTTAAAAATACATTGAAGCCTGGCTAAAGCTAACACTTTGTTGCCTCGTATCATGATCATAATTTGCCATGTATGGAATTGAACACAAATTATGTTACATATTACATACAACGATTCAAATCCAATATTTTATTTTGGCTTTGGAATGTCTTCGAATAAATAAGTTTTCGATTTTCTATCTGAAATTATTATTTTTCTGTATCCACTTCTAATTTACCCATCTGCGTTCTCTGGACAGAGCAAAGTTTTCTTACTGAATATGGAACAGAGAGACTTTCATCCGCTTATTAAGAATTTCGTTTCATGTGTAATTTCTTATTTTTCTGTCCGTTTAAATTTTTCTGTTTAAATGTTTTATTTTTTTTAACATCAACATGATACCTAAGGGAGAAACAAAAAGATTTTTGCCTGTCAAGAAAGTAAAAGATAAAAGAATGATTCCAAAATTAAGACGGAGAAATAAAGACTGATTCCAAAATTAAGACTGATCAATATTAAGACTGAAGATATTAAAATCGCCAAAATAGAATAAAAAAGTTAATGTGATGTTAACTTTTACAGAATACTTACAGACTCTATAGCTAGATAATGCATATTCAGAGTAGGTACAGTTCATATCAGGTTGTGTGTATTTAATATACAAAAAAAAATTTTTTAAATTAATATTTTTTAATTTATTAAATTGGAGAATTTATTACTTTCCTTATATACATAATGTATAAGGAAAGTATTGTGACGGGGTCGAAAATTCGAATTCGAGTTTTCGACGAGAGAGCACGTTTCAAGCATCCCTGATCACGAATCAAACATTTTTGAAGTGATGTCTGCGTGTGTGCGTGTGTGAAAGTATGTGTGTGTGTGTGTGTGAAAATATGTGTGTGTGTGTGTGAAAGTATGTGTGTGTGTGTGTGAAAGTATGTGTGTGTGTGTGTGTGAAAGTATGTGTGTGTGTGTGTGAAAGTATGTGTGTGTGTGTGTGAAAGTATGTGTGTGTGTGTGTAGAAGAACCAGACCGTCCGACTCATCCAGAGGACATGAGCAACCATTTGGACGGCCGGATGTGTGTGTGTGTGAAAGTATGTGTGTGTGTGTGGAGACAATAACTGACGAACGAATGGATCGATTCGAACGAAATTTGGTACAAAAATCACAATCCATAAACACTAGAAGCCTATTGTTTTTATACGCAATCGAATGTTCAGAACCCTCCTAAATTTTCAAGTGAAATTTTGAAAAAATCGTCAAAAAATCAAAACCGCTAATAAAGTTACGCAAATAGACATTTCTATTGTAATTTTTCATTAGAAAACGATTGACATAAATTTTAGAGTGCTAACATGAACCGTTCTCAAGATATTGCACATTTTTCAAAAAAATTATCAAAAAGTTATATATAAAAAATATATTTTACTATTGAAGAAACATAATATACTTTTCATATGTAATACCATGCGATAAATTGGGTGACATCATTCTCGTGGATCTAGCTCATTCCATTCATGAAAAGAGATACTTTGAGTAATGCTTTTGTATTTGAACGCCAATAGTCATTTATCGGCTGTAAGAATAACTTATTTCTGCGTCCATAACGCTTGGCGAGATTTTAGTGACAAATTTGGCGGAATGTCGCCAACATGGCGACATTTTTAATTTTTGCCAAATTAACAAAAATCTCGCCAAATTGATAAAAATAACGCTAAATCAATGAAAATGACGACTAATCGAAGAAAATTCATTATCTTAGAAAGAATATAAGTATCTACTATAAGAATAACATTTCTTTTAACTGTAAAAGTAGGAAATTCATTGCATTATATAAGGAAAGTCATGTGTTGCCCACATCAGATTTTTTTAATTTATTTCCAAATATTTTATTTAGTTATTATCTACCGCAATAAATGCACTTTAAAAATGCATTTTTGATGTGATTATTTTAATGCATTTATACTGTGGCACCACAATTGAATGTTATGATGTTATGTCCCCCCCCCCCCCCCCCCAATGACTTATATTTGCCCAGGGTCCCAGAGAATCATAAGCAGGCCCTGGATACGCACAAAAAGTCAGATTTTGAAATTTTCCTGAAATATAACCAGCATAAATGAGACTTTTTCAAATTATATTCTGCACCTTATATTAACATATTTTGAAATTACAAGAATACGTCTAAGAATTATATTTAAGGAAATAAAGCCGGTGACTACCTGTGGTTTAGAAATATTTAATTAGGTTTTTCAATTAATTTTGTGGATTAAATTATTAATTTTAACATGTTCGCTGCCAGCTACGATAATACTCGTAGTTGGCAAACTGAGTTTACTTGCCAGCTACGAGATAACTTGTTATTGATCGCCTTACCTAAATCACCGAGTACAAGTATTGCCGTAGCAAATGTATGCAATGTTTAGGTGTTTGGCATACAGGAAGGGACTAAATAATGCTCTTACTAAAATGCATCATTTATTTCTCAAAACGTAGATACAATAACTAAAGGTTTAAACGCAAAAACATATTTATTTACGATATATTTTGAAAAACACAACAAATAGAAGATATTTTTATTATATTATATTTTATGTTATGAATTTATTTATTGCTAAAAGTAATCTGTTATATCTATATTTAAAATGTAAAACAACAGAAAATAATTTAAAAGCATAAAAATGCAGATAGGATCTTGGTACGTGTGAACGGGCTCACCATACCAGCTTTAGCAGCGAACGTGTTAATTAAAGTGGTTGTGAAGCGTAACATTTGTATATTGCTATCATTGCCGCAAAACCCACCATTACATTTTTGCACGAGTTCCTTAACATAATCATTAAATCAAAACACTACACAAAAACCCACATTTTAACCCTTAAAATAAATTATCATTTATTCACACCTCTATATTATGATTAAAATTGCATGAATTTATTAACAAACGCTTAAGGAGGAGAAAAGCACCGTGTGAGACCAGGTCTTTTGAACCTTATTCCAAAGATCAAAAATTGACCTAACATACATGAAGACTGGCACATACCTCTTTATTTCGGGTCTGTAGCTCAGCATGAGTGTCACCTTTTCCGATTCAATTTCCGATATTTGGAGCCAGATTTCGTCTTTTTCCATAACACTCTCAATACTCAAATGAATTACGACCCTCTCTGAATAACACTCTTAAAATCACGAATATCTCTCTCTTCAAGTCTTGGATAATCATTCAATTATATTCGTTAACTTTTCTCCTTGTCGCCGCATTATTTGCCCTGGGGTTCAGATACGCCCTCCTTGCTCTCATTGGAAGCTTTCCAGTGCGATGTCGTATCTTTGCATTATTGGCTCTTTCAGTTTTCAATGAAGCTTGGTTCAAGTCTTGGCCCTGGGATATTTTGCCCCAACCACACCTGAAATTTGTGTGACGTGTATTTATTGGAGTCATAACTTTCCGGACCAAGACTGTCATAAAACGGTTACTAAAAAAGTCTGCTTCTTGCTTCGTCGTAGGCATCAAAACTGGTGCCTGCTGGTCTCACACTACAATTTTAAAACACGCCGTACGATCACTATGCAAACTGACTTATTTTCAATGCATGAACGGGTGTCGTAAAACAAGCTTTTGTGCATTTGAATACATTAACAACAACATGAAGAGAGAACGTTATATTTATGGCTGAATCAAGGGTTGAAAAGCGCTAATTTTTGCAATGTCAACAAAGCTCTTTATATCAAAAGTCTAACAAAGTAAATTAATGATCTCCAATGTTACTTTGAATAGATTGGATAAACATATTTTTAGGAAAAAGAGTTGATATGGCTTTGAAACCAAGTGATTAAAGTTTAAAAATGAAAGAAGCATTTACAACATTTGAGAATGCGTTTACATGCTGTAATTGTAAGTAGGTCATTCCTTTAATTCATGGAAAGAGTATCCAAAAACTTTATAATTACGTCCGTTGAAAAATAAATGTGAGATTTTACTGGAATTAATTGGTAAGGTGCGATTTTTTTTAATGCATATTTTTGAAATGTGCAATTTTTTGTGAAATAAATAAAAAAAATCTGATGTGAGTAGCACGTGACTTTCTCCGGAGACTCAAATTCATTTTTTCTTTATTTCTTTAATAATTCAATAACTTTGGTTTAATTGCACAAAATAACACTGAATTTGCACTTTTAATTCAAATGTTTTTACTTTCCTTATATACATAATGTATAAGGAAAGTATTGTGACGGGGTTGAAAATTCAAATTCGAGTTTTCGACGGGAGAATACGTTTCAAGCATCCCTGATCACGAATCAAACATTTTTGAGGTGATGTCTGTGTGTGTGTGTGTGTGTGTGTGTGTGTGTGTGTGTCAGTGAGACTGTAGAGACGATAACTGACGAACGAATGGACCGATTCGAATGAAATTTGGTACAAAAATCACAATCCGTAAACATTGGAAGTCTATTGCTTTTATTCGCAATCGAATGTTCAAAACCCTCCTAAATTTTCGAGTGAAATTTTGAAAAAATTGTCAAAAAATCAAAACCGCTAAAGTTACGCAAATAGACATTTCTTGTGTAATTTTTCATTAGAAAACGATTGACATAAATTTTAGAACGCTAACACAAACCGTTCTCGAGATATTGCACATTTTTCATAAAAAGTCATATAAAATTAAAAAAATATTTCCTATTGAGAAACATGTTCATTTTTCATATGTAATACCATGCGATAAATTGAGTTACATCATTCTCGTGGATCTAGCTCGTTCCATTCATGAATAAAGATACTTTGAGTAATACTTTTGTATTTCCTCGCCCGTAACACTTGGCGAGATTTTGGCAACGAATTTGGTGGAATGTCGCCAACTTCGCGACTTTTTTAAATGTTGCTAAATTAACGAAAAACTCGTCAAATGAATAAAATTGACGCTAAATCAATGACGACTCAATGATGATGACGACATGGAAAATGACGACTCATTGGCGAAAATTCAATACCTTCGAAAGAATATAAATAACTACTATAAAAATAATCTATTTTTTTTTACTGTAAAAGTAGTAAATTCATTGCATTATATAAGGAAAGTCATTTGCTGCCCACATCAGATTTTTTTATTTGGTAATTGGACATTCTTTTTAAAGGCCTAACTGGCCAGCCGAAGCTCTAACGTTGAGCTATTTCGACAAAATTGCAAACTCTTGCAGTCGAAGTGGACTCTGTATAATGTACAATGCACATGCAAATGCCCTAAAAGTGGTGTAATATACTCTCTAAATTAAGATTCATTACTTTACCATTTTTAAGTGAAATGATATTCTAATTTTGTTCGTATATAACTTTACACCAAAAATCTGTGCAATGTATCACTTAAATTAATTTTATTCGCTTTCTCAAATTAGTGGTGCAAGGTTGCACAAAAATATGCAGGCAATACAACTGTAGCCACTTTTTAGTGCAAAGTAGCTCAAAATTTTTAACAGTGTTAGTACAGAAAATAAAGGATTACAAAAAGTGTTTTTTCAGACCCTCCGGATGACCCTCGGTGACCCAAAAGGCTAAATCTTCGCACACTTGCAGTTCCATCCACGAGACAGGACCTAACAGAGTTCTATTTTCCATTTCTCTCCAGAAGTAAACAAATTAAGAGGTGAAAAGTATTTTCAAAACCATCAGAAGCCCCGCTCACTGATGACCTAGAATGCTGAAATTTTGTACATTTATATCATCAATGACGAGACAGACCGAAGCGATTTCAGATCACCACAATTGATTTCGTCTCTAACATTTTTAAACAAAATAAAATTTATTTAAAAAGTGACAATCAATTTTTAAAGTTATTGTGTGTTAGTTTCCCTGTATTTAACAGTCTTAAATACAATTATAATATAAAGTTTTCTAGTAAATATGGGACATAATTTCCTTTCTATGAAATACTGCTAACTTTAAAATTTTACATCGCTACGTAAATTTGCATTAAAATATTGATTCTTACATCCTTAAAATTTCAATACAAAAATACTTTTAGTTTAAGCATAATAATCATAATACCCTCTATATTAAATAAACACCAACGGGAACTTCTCATATTTACGACATAATGAACAGTTCATATTTACACTTTTGGAAAATCTAAATATTTTAAAAACACAATTTTATAGAAGGTCTCTCCTGCTAAATGACACTTTAAAGCGTTTTCAAGATATACACCTCTATTACTAAGTGACGTTATAGACATGTGTTTCTGTTGAAAATAAATTTTTGATGAGAAATTCTGCAGCTGAAAGCAAGTTAATAAACTTGGAGTTGTGTCAAAGAGCTGCATCGAATTTTCAATTTAGTATCCACGTTATATTCCTGTTATACCAGATTTTTCGTCTTTTTATATACCACTGGCGAATACCCATGGACAATCAAGAAAATTTATTGAAAATTAATAAATATAAAAGTTTTGACGTAAGTTTGACTTTTTATGTCAAAGATATCTTAAATAAAATTTTTAATCTGAATTTTATTGAATTGTGTATCTTGCTGTTGTGTCAAACTTGAAAGTTCGAGTACATCAGAGAAATTGCCAAAAATCGTCAAGTTGGCGATAAATTGTTAAATCTGGCAAATCCGCTCCGTACTTTTACATATAGCAACCCTAAATTAACGTTCTAGGAATGGCTGCCTGTAAAAGTGTTTTCTCCTTCTAGTTATCATAAGAGTTCCCAGTGAAAGCATTTTACACGTTAGTAACAATATGTATACTATGTGCACATGAATATTCAATTCTATGTTGTTGTTGATGTTGAGACCCAGACCGTCCGACCTACCAGAAAGGTGTTAGGTAACCGTTTGGACGGCTGGGAAGTGCCACCCAATTTAGACCGGAACCCAGTGGGGGAGGCATCCACAGGTACCGTACCCTCCTTCCCCTACCACCAACCTCTCGGAAGGACTAACGGACCCATATGTTTAACGTTATCGTACTCCGCATGAACACGGCGGCAGTTGTGGCAGCGTGAAAATCCAGCGCGCAAACCACCGGGCTACCGCACCCGAAATGTGCCAACAGCACGCTGTGTTCCCAGGTGGTCACCCACCCAAGTACTAACCGCGCCCGATGCTGCTTGACTTCGGTGATCTAACGAGAACCGGTGTTTTCAGCACGGTAGGGCCGTTGGCTCTGATTCAGTTCTATGATTACCTGATTCAGTTCTATGTGTACATCCTATGTCTACATGAATATTGCTGTTCTTGAAGGTCGTTTGACGCCCGAAAGAATAAAGTATTTTATCTTTTTGCAATTAGTGGACACTCCTCTAATTTCAGAAATAAATCTTTTATATTCCAGTATTTTTTATCTGTGTAATCGTTGACGGAGCGCCAATTTATTGTATTTATCTACTAACATTTTTGATAAAAATGTATATTTTTGTTGAATATATTTGAAGAAATAACTTAAATCTTACGTAATTAAATCATACCCAAAACTGGAACATTTTTCTATATAATACGGGGTAAAGTAAATATGAACAGTTTTTCATGGATTGAGTTTCACGCTATATCATAGAAAAACGAGTAAAGCACGCGACTTTGTGCATAATTAATAATAATCTGGTTTACAGCGTAAAATGCAGAGCAAATCAAAACAAATAAGCATACGTACGTTTCGATTATCAGCCAGATTTCGTTTTTCAGTACAAAATGTCTGGATCTGAACGTCCAAATTATACAGGAAAGGGAAAAGTATGTCGGTCAAACTAAAATTTCTATACGACATCTCAATAAGGGGGCACCATCTAGTGGTACGAAAAGGAAATAAAACAAGAAAACCAAATAACAACGAAATATGAACATGACGCGCAACCAAAAGTAATGAAAGGCATAGGATATGAACTGAAAGAAACAAAAAAATCTAAACATAGTCATAGAAATATGGAATCATTGACAAATCATTAACAAGATTACTGGAGTTTTTTTATTAATATGAAATGTTTAAAAGGAAATCCAAATCAAAAAATGAAAAACATTGTTAAATAATGAAGTCAGTAGAAAAATGAAACCTGTGACTAGTCATCCGATAATGATTAGGGACAGAAAATTTATTAATTTCTTGGTTTTTACACAATTTAATGTTATTTCATGTTATGACATGGAACGGATATTTTAGCTATAATGGAAGTGCTCGACAATTTTAACAGATATTAATCTTCTGCCATAGCTTCTGAACTCACAAAAGGGCCATCGAGCTATAATAAAATAGTTGTCATAAAGCTGTGGCAAGATAGTTTTCCACTGAGCTATGGTCAAAAGATCAACGTCCATGGTTACATAAACTTGATTTAAAAAAAACTAGAACCTCAATACTATTGCAAGTTATGGAAAAATGGTTTAATTTTCGAAACATTTAATTTTATCTGAAATTGTAAGCCACTGGAGTCCAAT
This sequence comes from Amaurobius ferox, assembly GCA_951213105.1. NCBI lineage: Eukaryota > Metazoa > Arthropoda > Arachnida > Araneae > Amaurobiidae > Amaurobius > Amaurobius ferox. The sequence goes on from OX578147.1 coordinate 131,584,585, forward strand.
TTTAGAGCATGCATCTCAAAAAGATTCCACTTGATAATTACGTAATTGGAAGGACATGCTAGGATAGGAGACAGGACAAAAAGTTGTATCGAGTCCATACGACCCAGAAAGTGCAAACTATTGGAAGAGGACAACTGCTTGAACGGCCAAGAGAAAGCCACTCAATTTATACAGGAACCCAATGGAAGTAACAACCACGGGGACTAAGGCTCCTAAAGATACAAGTTTGCGCAACAGCGGCCATTTTGACTCCCAGTTGAAGCGATGGCTGTGCATGGCGAAAAGACGGTTACTTTCTCGTCCTGTTTTCGAGATCTGGAGAAAATCAAAACATTCCAGACTACATTCTTGAATAATTGGAGCAAATTTTTGAAAGCACCTATGTTACAGCTAAATTGAGTATCAAATATCAGCCATGTAACATGCGCGAGCCATTGAAATAGCACAGGCAGACGATAACTAACTGGACCGGTTAGAATCAAAATGGCGGTTGCGTCAGCCTGAATATTTAGAAGCCTTAACGGGGATGGAGATACTCTTACCCCTTACTCATTGCCTCTCGGAAAGACTTCCGTACCTACTGATTTATCGTGCCTATTCTCCGAGTAAATACCGGAATAGATTTTTTGTGGGGTGGTGGGGAGGCAAACACAGTCGAGGATTGTAAGTCGGGTCCTTCATTTGATTCTTTCACCATAACTAGGCTATCTCTTAAAAAACCTACAAATCTGTGAGACCAGAAATAGATCTCACACTAGTTATTGTGAGACAGCTTTATGCCAGTAATTTATTGTGTCTGAAACGTCAGACAATACCCTCAGTCTCAAGGACGCCAGTGTTTACAACACGCTGACCCAAAGGTCAAACAAAATCATAAATTTAGGGATGTCGAGACAGAGGGGGTCGAACGAATCTAAGAATAGTTGAAGCAACGACATTGGGTAAAAGGTTGACCAATTGAGAATATGCTTGTATCGTCTGCCTGAAGGCGGCAAATAGGGGCAAAAGAGGAGTCGAAAACCCAGGCCGTCCGACTCATCCGAAAATATAGAGCAGCAAAAATGGGCGGCCGGGAAACGGTCAAAAGAGGAGTGTCAGACCTGAGGCAAAACAGCCACAACCTGTGACATAAGAACATCACGACACTTACAGAAAAAATATAGATATGTAGACTACGAATGTGACATAAGATGTAGAGAACGACTTTGACTTTCAGAGAGATATGACTTAGACTTCGAGAGAGATGGCAGTATGACTTTTACAAAAACGATAATGTCCAGATTACAGGCTTCAGAAGTGTATGATATTAACACCTAGATAGCAGTACAATATGATCGACGAATTACGAGTGGGTGAATTACACTTCGAGTTAATTTCAGTAATATGATCGGCGAAGTACGTGCTGGTGACTAAGCCAAGACAGCCTTGAAGGTATGTGTTCCTGAAATATGATACCAGGTCTTAAATACATTTTAGGTACTTTTAATAATGGTCTCACATTGTCTCTCTCCGCCGAAATAATATGAATAATTGTGTAATGAATTTAATAAGTATGTTATGTTATTAATAAATGTTTTATTGTTAAAATTAAAATGGTGCAATCTATTTAGTATTATATTAATTAATATTATTTTACAAAACTCGCGAGAAAGATGAATAATTGGAGGGTTATCAGCGGCAAAGCAACGCAGTGTATAATTTAATAATGAGTTCCACTATACACAATTTACGACCATGTTAAGATGTGTTGAAAATATTAATCTAAAAACCCAATTTAAATTATAATTATTTTAGCGCAGCACATAATCACCATATCTTCATTACATATAGAAAATTTCAATTATAACAAAGATATAATATCATCAAACTTCAGTCGTTTGTTTTCAGTGGTGGCCTGTGAGCATGTAATACAGAGAGGGACACTGACTAATGCATGTCTTATATGTATCTTACTTAATAAAGGAAGATTTCTGTCTGTGTGTCTGTGCGGTCTGTTGCCTTAAAATCTAAGCGTCGTAGAACCATGAAATTTGGCACACATGTACTTCAGAATCCGAATAGGCTCAACTCGACGTTACTTTTTTTATTTCAAATTAGTTTTTATTCATTTTATAGGCTCGAATTTCCTTTACGACCACAAAAAACTCGTGGCTTGAATTTCATTCGAGGCACGGTGGCAAGATCATAAGCAATCGCCTCGGTTGAGAAACCCGGAATTCCAAATGAACGGTACTTTATACTTATTAGGGTGCATGTGGATTTCCACGGAATCACCTGTTTCATGAACGATTGAATAGCCAATTGTGATTCTCATATATTTCTTTTTCGGGGAGTTCGTGCGATCTGATTCGTGCAATTGTCGGATCGAAACCATTATAAATTGTGTTCAAATGTATTATTTAATCAGCGGGTGTTTTTTAATATTTTATACGTAGTAGATGCTTATTAATAACCCGTACATCGCCGAGTAATTCGTTCAGTATATAAATAAAAAATTACATATATGTATTTTTAATGATGAACCAAAGCTTGGAATGGGGCCTGGTCCGTTTAGGAAGATAATCGTAAAACCTCCGAAGTCCATTTCTCAAAGCAATCGCACCAAATTCTAGCCGATTTGTTCAATACGTTCGAAAGATATTGTCTCCGCAGACACAAGGGCATCATTAAAAAAAATGCTGGTTCGTAATCAAGGATACTTAAATGATGTCCATCAGAATCAAAGATTCCAAATTTTGACCGTATCGCAATATTTTCTCTTTACATACATAATATATTGGGGGGAAATAAAAGAAATAGAAAGATTGATGCAATATTGTGTTTTTATCACATTCCAAATAAATTTAATGAATTCTATTCCATAAATACTACATTTATCCTTTCATATTTACATTATAATGCACAGTAAAATTTAAATTCCAGAAAAAATATATAAATATGTTGTTTAAAAAAAACACTCTCATTATAACTTTTATGCTTCGTGACACTTTAGAGAAATTTTAAGATTTATGTCTCAATTTCGAAGAACATATTTTCGAAGTGAGACACGTGTTTCAGCAGGACATAAATTTTTGATGCGAAAATTTGCAGCAGAATTCTTTTTAATAAACCCGCCATTATGCCGAGCACCTTTACTCAATTTCCAATTTAATACGGTTGATATGCCGTTTTTATCCAAACTATTACGTTCCTTTATATTTTATAGCAGAACATTAGTGGGTTTTTTTTATATTTTATTTGGAAAGGGATGAAAAACGGCATTATGTATTTAAGTATAATGATATTAATACTAAAGATATTAAATTTTTGTTTCCAAAAAGGTTTTATTTATCTTTTTTCATGGAAAAATATGACATTTTCTCTTATAAGAATAAATGGGGAGGTTGACGTCAAAGGGCGTGTTTAAGAATATTTTTCATTTCCCTAAATGCATAGCATAATGTATAGGGAAAGTATTGTGACGAGGTCGAAAATTCAAATTTGAGTTTTCGACGGAAGAGCAAGTTTCAAGCATCCATTAACTCTATTTGAACGTTTTTGAATTTATGTCTGTGTTTTTGTGTGTGAATGTCCGTAAGTCTGTGGAGACGATATCTCACAAACGAATGGGGCATTTCAAACGAAATTTGGTATATATATTGCAATCAGTGAATACTGAAATCATATTTATTTTAAAAGGAATCAAATGTTAGGAAGAACCCAAATTTTCAAATGACATTTTTGAAAAATCATTAAAAATTCAGAACGTTTAATAATGTTACATAAATGAACATTTCTTATGTAATTTTTGATTAGAAAACGTATGACGCAAACTTTAGAAAGCTAACATGAACCGTTCATATAAGATATCGCAGATTTTTTATATAGATTTATCAAAAAATTGCATAAAATTAAAAACGTATTAACTATTATGAAATATGTTTACCTTTTATATGAACTATTATACGGTCAGTATATGAACATCATTCTCGGACGCCCAATTTGCTGCTCATGTCTTCGGACGAGCCGGTCGTTCTGGGTTTTCGACGGTCAGTATATGAACATCATTCTTGTGGACATAGTTCGTACCATTCACGAGAGAAGGTGCTTTGGGCAATAGTTTTGTATTTTGACCTCTACCAATTCTCCAATAGCTTTTCCTTCCGTTTGTCTGTAGCATTTAACTATCAATTTGGCGAACCTGACAACTCATTTAGCGAAATATCGCCAACTTATAAAGCGATATTTTGACCTAGATTGACTAAAATATCCTCAAAATTGCAAAAATGACATTAAATTAACAAAAATGACTCAAAATCAATTAATTAATCATTAAATTATTTTAATATAGGAATTCTACTGCTTATTCCGGAGACTATCACTAATGATAATTTTCAATTTAGAGTTACGCAAAATATAAGTTAATTGGATACTTCGAAATAGTTTTACATGTTGTCAGCCCAAAAAGGCACCCAATGTATAATTCAACGTTAAAAACATTCTGCATCATTTATTCACTGTGAAAGAGGTAAATTCATTGAATTATATAAGGAGAGTCATAGATTTTTTTCAGATCTTTTCAGTATTATACTTTTTCATATAAATTTAATTGAATTTTTAAAAACCTGCTGTATTCAGCACATAATTTTCCATGCATAATGCAACGATTTTACTTCTTTTACAGCGAAATAAAGATGTACAGGATCCACAGAACGCTGTTTTTGGTATTAAATAACACCACATAACTTGAAATTGGACGATTTTGGTAATTCATCATTAGTCGAGACAGTTAATACCAAGACAAGTAATACCAAGTTACTCCTCATTTATCTTTCGGGGTAACTTGGTATTAATTGTCAAACTTAATATCAATCAAAGTATTTTTGCAAGCCCTTTAAAATAAAGGCAACATGGTGTAACTGTGACCGTTTGGACCAAAGGTGCATATTTTTTAACTTTATTTATATATTTATTTTATTTATTTGCCTTTGGAAAAATTTGCAAAAAACAAAACAAATCACAAGCTATTTAGAAATGGATTCTAGTCTGGTATAAGTCGGGGCGAGCTACTTTCCAATTAATTATTGTTTGTATTTATTACGGCTGGTTTAAACGTCTCCTTATATCTCGTTACCGTTTATAGTAGGTTTAATTACCCTTTAGATGTTTCTATTCGGCTTTATATTCATTTTTTACCGCCTTGTTTTCCATCCCTTCAGTCTTTATTTTCTAATATCCTTTCTTTTTTTCCTTGTTCATAGTATCCTGCCTCTCACTTTCCTGCCTCATTGGTTTTCCACTTTAATTTTTGCTTCGACGCGATTCCAACATTTCTCCTACCTTCAGCTACGTGTTCTATTCTGTCTCAGTGGCTGATCTTACAAGAATAAGTGAGGTCGCGCTTCTTGTTAGTCCTGAAGAAGAAGCCTGTTTTCTGCATTCGAAACCGGTTGACCAGTATACATTTATGTTCATACTGTATTTTCAAAGCTTTCGAGATTTTACAGCATTTTTTAAACATAATTTGTTATCTAATAGTTAGTCTCGAACATAACTTTGTAACTAATCCACTGTGTAACCGCCACTAATTTTTCAATTGAATTTAATATATATAGTCTTATTTGTGGGTATTATAGTTTATTATACTCACAAACAAAGATCAAGATAACATCTCTATACGCGTATTTCACGTTATAAAATAAGCAAATACTCTTTATAAATTAATTAATGCATATTTTTACACACCGATTTTGTAAACAAAAAGAAAAATAAATATATTTTAGAATCGCAAATTAGACATTTTAAAACTCATTTCATAATTTTTATAAGGTATATTAATTCTGCTATCAGATATACAATGTATTTTGTTTATTAACACAAATACATAGCATAGTGCATTTCTTTTTTTATGAAAAATGCAACTAATTTAATAAATACCTGGAAATTTGAGAATAATTGTTCATTTGTTAAAAATTACTCCTCTGAAAAGCAAAATACTCTTTCAAATCAAGTCAGGGAGTATTTTTACTCTTCTGGAAAACTTCTAACTCAATCTCTGCCTACAAATGAAGGACATAAAAATGTTACACATTAAATAGCAAACATTGGTTACAAATTGAAGGTTTTAAATATTTGATAATAAACTCAATATACCCGTAATTGTAAAATTGCCGGAATTATTCCTGTCAAAAGAATATCCACGAAAAGTCCATTTTCATAGCAACAGTTTCAAGTATATAGGTAATGCATATTTCATATTTTCAGTTGGCAACTGTGAGTAAATCTGTTTAAAACTTCACTTAAAAGGGAAAGGTGTAAATTTAAATTGGCTTTGCAATAAAGTCCCAGTTTGGGGGCTGAAAATTTGACAAAGCAAGCACGAAATGAAGAATTTAGAAATTTTTAAAGACATGGTTTAAGATATATTAAATTAAAACGAAAGGTGAACAATAAGAAGAGTATTAGTCTAGATTGCTTACAGACGACACTTTGTAGATCATCATTTTCTCGAAGTAAATTTTCTTGAGTAAACTGGCAATTCGTTCTTTTAGGCAATTCGTCCTTCATAGTTGTTAAGAAAACATATTGTTCTTTTGGACTGATGATAAGGGTCTAAAGAAGCCGTCGAACCAATTGTTGCCACCTAAATGACATATGCCAAAAGTTGCAAAATCAGTATCGTGGGTCCAAATGATTACAACTATAGCGTGTTAACCTTCACTTTAGAGAACTTGAAAAAATATTTCGATTGATACTATACTTGACAATGCAACCCTCGGGGGAAACTTTCCCCCGCCCCCCAAAGGAGACCAATGACGTCATGAAGAAAAAAATTTGTAAGGTGGCTACTTTTCACAACAATGATTGAAAGTAGTAAATCCTTGATCATTGATCCATACATAATCTTTTATGCATGATTATGCCAAAATTTGTCCTATGCTGCCATATTAAAAAAACATAAAATTTTGAACAAATTTCGAAAAATTCCATTAATATTTGTGGCTGCTGATGTGTACACAAGAGATAAACCGCAAACGTGCATACAGACAGACAGACAGACATCACTCCAAAAATACTCAAAGCGTGTACTGGAGTCTCTTCATCGAATTCGAAAATGTTCGTAAAAACGATACTTCCTCTATACTATATTACATGGTATGAGAAAGAAAAAAAAATACAAGGTCTTTCAAAAGTCCATATAAACTTTAAAAATTCATTAAAAATCGAAAAATCATTGCATTGAGGTACGGTTTGTACCATAAGTATTGCTAGGACGGGGGGGGGGGGGGGGATTTGACTTGAAAAAATTTTGTAGTTTAAAAAATCACCTATAGGTGGCGTTGTACGCATTCGGAAGACAATTAAAATAATTTACTGTACGTGTCAAATCGTGTGACAAGCCTAAGTAACCCTGAACAGGTGACAGGACCTTTTCCTTTCTTTAGATTTTTTCTGAATCAGAATTTTCGCAAAGCATCCGATGCTGATTCGCCGCTCACGTAATACAGCTTCACTAACAAGGCTTTTTCGATCAAAGTTAACATTCTTGCAAAAACTTCTTTTTTGCACCGTTTACTAATGAATCAAATGAAGAATCTACAGATCACTACAGATCTTTTATAACAGCCTCATTTGCATAGTTCTGGGAGATGCATTCGGGTAAGCGCCACCTATAGGGGATTTTTTAAACTACACAAATTTTTCACGTCAACCCCCACAATTATTTTATGGAAAATATCACTTCCATTGTCATTTTCCTCTATTCGATAGTAAATTTACCATTTCCCGCGACATTTTCAGGTAAATCGGACGAACCCATATGACGATCCAGTTCTAGATATCATCCGGGTCATAGTTTACCGGGTCATACGTCATAGTTTACCGGGCCAGAAATGAAACGTAAAGGCGTTACAGGGCACTTAATGGTGTGAACGATGAAGGGAGGCGAAAACACAAGAATGACTTCGAAGTTATAAAATGATAGTTAATAAGCAATAATTACAATAATGGCTCAAAAGAGCGACCGTCAACCTGAATGTATGTCTCACAGCGGCGATGGGGGGATTGGCGAACTCTCTCGAACAGGCCAGGCATGTCGCGCACTTCAGCAGCAGCAGCGGAAATTCTGGCGATGAGCTCCTTTTCAGATTCAAGAAGGGTGTCGAGACGAGACTCTTCTTCTTTCCCAGATTAAATGTGCATACGTGGTATTCTTCTTCATCCATAAAATAACAACCAGGATGACGCTTTGAAGTTTGCGGAGCGGCTGCTTCCCAACGAGTAAGCGGCCTGTAACGCCTTTACCTTTCATTTCCCACTCGGTAAATTACGACGAGAAATGCTTAGTTTGCTGTGTATTACCACCTCGTAAAATTTGGCCTTCCTTTTTTTAATCATCCCGTATATGTAGAGAGGTAGGTGGGGGACCCAGAGGAATGTCTGCCCTGGACCCCGTTAGGCTGGGCCCTGCACATATATCAACTGCTTAACTAAGATATTAAAAGGTTTTTATTTAATCCTCAGAGTCCACTTTAATGATAAGATCTTGCAATTCCATCCCAGTAGCTAAACCGTAGAGCGTCAGCTGGCCAATTCGAAGATCCAGGGATTCCCGGTTGGGACAGCAAGGTTCTTTACAAATCATGCAAATATATGATACATTGTAAAATATTCGCATCATTAAGTATATGTTCAATCAAAATGCATGTCCAATTCGGAAGCACTTACAATCTCATAAGAGTATACTACTCCCAAATGTATGCCGAAATTATATAACTGTTTTACTTTCGAATATCACAAGTTTAATAACATATTTATATTGAATTCTTTTGTCCATCACCGAAAGTGTAGGAAAGTCAGTAAGACTACGTACATTAAAATTAGAATTCCTTTGGTGGTGTCTTGAAACTAAATCGAACACGTCTAAACATCCTCGACGTTTATCTGTCGGTGTTGTATTCTGTAGAACATTCCCCGACACGTATCCGAATAATTCTAAATGCTTAATTTTGTGTTTACTCTCTTAAAACTAATTTTCCGCAAGAAAGCTCGGATTTATTCCACAAAGCCAAATTGAATCTTCACTCTCCTCCAAAGTGACAATTCGAAGATATTTTCCAAGCTGTCATTTAAAAAGCATGAAATAAACATGAGCGGAGCGATCGAAGCGCATTGTTGTGATAATGAATTTTTGATGTCGTGTTCCTTTAACGAGAACAGTTCCGAGGTCTTTACAATTATCCGTTCGTTTGGTTCATTGTGAGGAAAATTTTCAAATCGGATATTTTCTGGTAATATTTCTTAATTAATGTTTAAAATACACAAAATATATTTACCCTACTATCCTGTAGGATGAAGAAATGCAGCTACAGTATAGCAAACAGAGATGTTTCTTGTCCTATAAGGAATTCAGCAAAATGTCTGCAACCGATGCATGTAGCTCCCAGATTGGACTATTCTGGCAATTTACAGTTCTTTATGCACACGTCAGCTATGTAGCGAACGTTCATAAGGCCATTAGTTGGAGGCCTCCTTATCTCAGTGATACACTATATAAAAATTTTCTTGTTACATAAAGTATGTAACAATAAAGCATTCTTCCGTCAAGCCTTACTACTCTCGAATTTGATTTGCTTGTTTTATTTTGAAGCTCTAATGCTGTTTTTATGCACACCAAGACATAAAGTATTCCAATAGATTGCATACACAGAACATTCCATTCGTACTTGGAATTCAAACCTGATTCTTATGAATCTGAATACCAGAGACAGAGAGTGAACCACTTAGATCACTCTTGCAGCTTGAGGAAAGTTCCCGATTGGTAGAATATATGTGTTTGCGACATTGTAAATAGCTTGTTACGGCTTTTCTTGGCTATAAAATCATTGTGTTTCTTAAAACAAATATCGATTTTTTTTTTCAAATAGTTTCATCCATAATTTTTTTTTTTTTAAAAACATTGTACAGTACTAAAACTGACACTGTTCGATGACAAAAAAGTCACGTATGCAGAATTTCCAAGATAAGTAGAATATCTGCGTTAGTAACTCTAAAATATTTCTTGTTACGTGTTTTTTTTTATTTATTTATTTTTGGTGGGTTAAATATATTTCTTCTTAATGGGAAAATAATTGACTTTTCAACTTTTCATATTTTTTCCTTTTTAGTACAAAAGTTTCAAACAAATCTTTACAATGTACATAAATTGACATTAGCTTTTGGGTTTATATGGTACTGTCGGATTTACTGATAATTTTAAAATTCCTTCTGATTAGAAGTTGACAGATTTTTGTTTTGCGTTTAAACTATATAAACAAACTGTATAAATACATATGTACATAAATTGCTATCAGAATAAGAGTTTAATAATTATTACAATTTTCAAATAACGTATTTTAATTTATTTTTGTCTTTTGAAATTTTCATATATTGTATAAATTAGAAATTTATACTATCTATATACTATATAAAATTGAAAGTATTTGTTTGTATGTTTATCTGTTAAATATCCATAATTCAATTTGTTAATGTCCAATTGCTTGAAAAAAGACAAATTAAGATCCGTCTTTTCAGCAGTATAAGACATTGCACTTTGTTACAAGAAAAACACATTACATGTCAATGGCATGTCCATGTAGTCGAAAAAAATGTCAGAAAACTAAATTTTTATTTAATGTTAATATTTTTATACCAGCATGCCACCCAAATCGTGTTCGTGTGCCACCCAATGCGTGTTAGAGGTTCGTCGAACTTGCTAGTTAAAAAAAATTTGAGCATTTTTAACTTCAAAAGTACTTACGAAAAAATATTTATTTTCTTTTTAGCGGCCGCTTTGATATAAACCTAGCGTTAATTTTGCTGTTACTTTAAAAAACATCAAATATTAAAATTTCCCTAAAGACAGAAAAAAAAAATATTCAAAATTAAATTCTTAGAAAACTATAAGCATTTGTAATTTAAATTTTTAAGAAGAAAACAAAATATTTTTTAACACTTTACAACAAAGTGGAAAAGTGTTTATGACTTTGTTCATTCTGTCCGTCTGTATGTCCTTTAGCACGATAACTACCGTAAAAATGACTTACTCAAAATGAAATTTTAGTATGTTGTTCAGACGGTCTGTCGGACCTATGGGAATATAAATGAATAATATCACCCAATAAGTTTTGGATTGAACCCGGGTTGAAAAAATGAAATGCATTGAACCCTATGGGACCTAATTTTTTAAACATTTTTAAGCGGATTTAAAATTCACAAATTACTTCAAAAATTTTAGGTACTATTCAAATTATCCCATAAAATATATAAAAAAAATTTCAGCAAAATATATTCAATAGTTTTTTAAATAAAAATTAAAATAATAATTACACCACTTATATGAAGCGATCACGTGACCATTTTCTGAAGATATCACGTGACCCACTTCAAATTGAAACATGGCATCCATCTTGTCTCAAAATCGTGATTTTTAAAGTTCTTTTTCATTCATATTGAGTGTTGTATCCGTCCTAAAACCGCTTTATTTTTGCTTAAATTCTGTGCATCTACATACTGAACCAACGCAATTACAATATATTTTAGTTTAAATGATCATCCAAATTTGATTATTTCTACAACGAAGCCCATTTTTCACTTATGTAAAATGTAAACAGCAAAATACGCAAAATGAGTTGTTTAAGAATTGCTGCATTTATTTAACGCAAAATTATTTAACTCATGGAGTCTGCATAGCTGATATGAATGAAATATTCATTGATTTTACAGAGAGAAGGACGATTTTTTCGATGAAGTTTTAAGCATAGAGTTTAATTACTTGTAACTCCATGGTCTTAAATTTTTAAATAAAATAAATTATTATAGTATTGGGATGAATGAAATGGATGGGGAAAATGTATGAATGAAATGCTGCTTTTATAGAGGCGTGTTATATTTCGATGGCGTCATTTAAATAAATTTCTGTTTTTGATGAAGTTTTTAAATATAATAAATTATTGTAGTATTATGATAATATTAAAAACATTACAGAGGAGCCAGGCAATTTATATTTAATTGACGTCATTTGAATGAAGTTCATTTCTCTCGATGAACTTTTAAGTTTTCAAATATAATAAAGTAATGTAGTATTGTGATAATTTTTAAAATATTACCGTGGAATGTATCGTATTTTAGAGATGTTTAAATGAAATTGCATTGAAATTGGAAAGTGTTTCATAATCAATGCTTTATGCATGATTGATCTTTCTTGTTAATTGTTATTACTGATAGCAGAGTAAAAATCTTCAAAATATATCACCGATACAGTTGTTTGTTTCCCCTACTTCCAATAAAAATCATTCATTCTTCTAAAGTCGATATTTAATGAATTTTTATATTAACTACCAGATAAATTATACTGTTTCTTATTTTGGTATTTTATTAACTCTATCATCAATCAACTACATCTCTAAAGTGTGCTTATACTATCATAAGCACACTTTAGACATGTAGTTGAGCTATGATATTAAAGTGAATAAAATACCAAAATAAGAAACAATATAATTTATCTAGTAGTTAATTTAAAAATACATTAAATATCGACTTTCGAAGATCCTTTCTGCTAAAATCAGCTGCTGGTGAAAGCTTCCTTTCGCATAATCCTGTCGCCTTTATTTTAATTAACCTGTTGGACCTTTTTTATGTAATGCGATATATTTTCTTTAGTATTTTCTACGATTATACGCATCATTTATCACAATACAAGCGAAATAGCTTTTACTTCACACTACTTACAGAAATGCATTTTAAACTAGCAAAAAAATCGAACTTATTTGTTTTTGTGGTGTTAGATATTAGATCACTAGAAAATTACTAATCCAATTTTAACTGTCATTATACTGGATATACAATTTAACCTTTAGTGAACATTGGCAGCCAATCTGACATAAAACCCGTCCCATATGACGGGTTGAATAAAATGACATAAAACATTATTTTTTATCCACTCTCTTACAGAGTGGATACACTCCCCAACATAGTGGGCGCGGTAGCTCATTGGTTAGCGCGCTGGAGTTGCACTCGGTAGGCCCGGGTTCGATTCCAGCCACTGCCAAAACTGCCGCCGTGTTCATGCGGAGTACGATCACGTTAAACATGTGGGTCCGAAAGTCCTTCCGAAAGGTTGGTGGTAGGGGAAGGAGGGTACGGTCCCTGTGGATGCCTCCCCCACTGGGTTCCGGTCTAAATTGGGTGGCACTTCCCGACCGTCCAAACAGTTACCTTACACCTTTCTGGTAGGTCGGACGGTCTGGGTTTCAACAACAACAACACTCCCCAACATCCCCTGTCAAATCCCCCATGCACTTCTCCTGATCAATATTACTAATTACTGGATAATATAACAGGCGTTTCTCAGTATTTAAGAAGCAAACATCTGATTAAAATTATAACGGGGAAAAAAGCGAATTCTCGAAAACAAAACAACACATTTACAAAATGTAAAGAAATGTAAAAGAAAGTAATGACACTCAAGCAATATCTATATATTTATTTCATACAACACTCCTTTCTTCCATATCTTTTCAGCCGAGTAGCATTGTTATCTATTTCAGGATTCTTCCATTCTGAATTAGTTTCGTCCATTAGACGGCAACAATGCCATTTTTCCGGTATTGAATGGACTGGATTCTATCATGCGAGGAGATTCTCTATCCTCTTCAGCTCGGATAACAAATAATTGAGGAAAATTATTGAAATCACAGTGTTCCTTAATCCGTGCACATTACTATCAATTCGTGATAGTTGCACAATACAGCCAACAGTTGGTTTCAGTTTGTCATTTTCAATTCCTACGTTCAGATATAAATTGGTCATGAAAATTAATTTCAGATTATTAATTTAAGATATTTAAGATACTGAAACATTAATTTAATTAAGAATTTGTACAATTTTTTTTTGTATATATAGTATACTCCTATGAATAGCCTAGTTCGTGCTCATCAACAAAATTAAAATTTATTATAAAGCATTGGATAACTTTGAACATTTTTATGTGTTTCTCCAGGCGAAGAAGAAGTAAATATAAAAATTTATTGGGGTAAAAATTTTATTCATAACTCAATATGAGCAGCTCCAATGGCAGAAAATCGTAAGAAATCAACAAACTTGGCAGTATTCATTATCATGTGTTTAATATTTTCTCCTGTATATATATATATATATATATATAATTTGGTTTATACGTAGCTATCTTATACTTCAAGTTATGGTTATATGAGTTACAACTTATCTCTAATCTATCATTGGAATTTCATATAATAGTTTTATTATATATATATATGTGTGTGTGTGTATGTATGTATATATATATATACACTCACGGACAACGAAAGTTGTACACCAAGAAGGAAGCATAGGATGGACCTGAAATTTTATTGATGGAAGGGGATACAGATGAATCATATACATGGTCACAAAACAGCGCTGCAGAACATGTACAAAGGGAGCTGTGGTACACAGTCCGATCACTCTCAATAGCGCATCGCACCGCCTCGTGCTGCGATACAAGCAGCAACGGTCCGGCATGGTGTCGAACAGACGCCTGATGTTGCCCTGCTGCAGGCGAGTTACCTGTTGGAAGTTACGTTCTAAATCCCGAAGATTGCGACAACAAGGCAGCTGGCGTTTCAACTGGTCCCACGCATGCTCAATAGGAAGGAGAGAGGTCTGGGGAGCGGACAGGCCATGGAAGTGTCTGGACATGACTCAGGCACGCCTGGAGATCCGATCCGTGTGCGGTCGACCATTATCCTGCTGAAATAGAGCACCTGAAATCTCAGCAACGAATAGGAGCACATGAGGCTGTAGAATCTCATACACGTACCACTGGTCCGTCAATGTTCCAAGTACCACTACTAGAGTGGATCGGCTGTCGTAGGCTATGGCTCCCCAGTCCATGATAGCTGCAGTGGGGCTGTTATGGCGCTCGATAACGAGATTGGGATTGTGGCTTTGTGCAGGGGACCTCTGCATCCGGAAACGCTGATCATCGGTCCCCAAAATGAAGCGGCACTCATAGCTAAACACCACACCTCGCCAGTCTGTGGCGTTCCCCTTTGCAATGGCTCGGCACCACTAAAACTGGAGCCGCTCGGCACCACAGCAACTGGAGCCGCCGATGTCCTCGTCTTAACGGCAGCACACATAAGGGATACTGAGATCGCAGATTCGCTTCCTCCAGGCGTCTAGATATGGTTCGTAAGCACACAGGAGCCGCTACGTGTGCCTGCATCGGTGATCGGGTCGCCGTGGGCTCTATACGTGCCTGCCGCACGATCATTCGATCCTCTCTACTCGTGGTATACCTGGTCCGTCCAGAGCCGGTCCTCCGTGTCTTGTGGCGCACCGTGATCAATGCTCCCAATACCGTCGGATGGTATAGTCCGAACAATCCACGTGACGGGTATCCAGCGCGCTGACCATCCTGCATTTTCAGCCCGATGCTCGGGCTTCTCTCGAAATCCGTCAGTTGCGTATATCTACGTGTCTGACGTCTACGCACCATTCTTTTCACCCCGTACTGGTGCTTGCGTCGGCCGAAGCTTCTCGCATTGATGAGGCGTCGCTACACGCCGGTTTATTAGGTCACTGGCTCACTCTTGCAGGGCCACTCACGGGTGTACGGTCATGCGCAATCACACCAGACTAGGATCATTTGCATACCAGCCCGCGCTCTAGCTATTTATGTATATATATATATACACTCACTATATATATACACTATCATTTCGCGGTTGTACCATGTTTTCTTCTTAGTGCGCAACTTTCATTCATTGTCTTTGAGTGCGTATATATATATATATATATATATATATATATATATATATAAGCGAAGCTGAATATTATACTCTTTTTTAAATATTACCACAATGGGATTTAATTGGCGCCTCCAAATGAGAAAAATCCCATTGTGATCCAAATTATGTATTCAAAATTTTACACGTTTCTTACTATTTAAGAAACTTTACACGTTTCTTACTTTTTAAGAAAATTTATGCGAAACAGTCACTTTGCATAATTCCTGGAATACTGTCGTAAAACTCCAGGGTTCCGCGGAACACACTTTGAAAAACGCTGTCCTAAGGAATTCATCTTCCGGTGTTGGAGATGTGATTTCCTGTTTTGCAAAACACTCTTTCTTCCTTTCGACTCAGACCATCTGACCTACCAGAAGATATAAGGTATCTCCTTTGGACGTCCAGAACAGTGTCACCCAATTTAGACCGAGCCCAATGCGCATCACATCCACAGAGTTCGTACATTTCTGCCATTGTCACCAACATCTCGAAAGGACGTTCTGACCCGCAGATTGAATGTGCCAGTACTCCACGTAGACACGTGGATAGTTTAGGTAAAGACAGGAATCGAACTCGGGCCCTCCTAGAGCAACCCCGATGCTCTAAGTCTATGCATTGAACTATCATGACCTATTTATCAAAGACACGCATGACTGTGGAAATTATTTATTTCCAGAAGAACTTACTGCGGAAATTCATTATTTGCGTAGTAAAGGAAACGTGCACACCAATTACCAGCAAAGGGAAGGCTTCTTCATAAAGACTCGCATGACTGTGGAAATTCATTATTTCCATAATATTTTACTACGGAAATTCTTTATTTCCGTCGTAAAGGAAACGTGCACACCACTTACCAGCAAAGGGAAGGTTTCTTCATAAAGACTCGCATGACTGTGGAAATTATTTCTTTCTGTAATAACTTGTTACGGAAGTTCTTTATTTCCGTAGTAAAGAAAATGTGCACACCACATACCACCATATGAAGGGAAGGCTTCTTCATAAACTTCTTTTTACACCCAGTATATTGCCCATGTAGATAATAGTAAGGAATTAAAACTTTATATTAAGAAAGCACCGATATCGTTTGAGACAATCATTCAAGTGGAGCTAGGATAAGATAAGTAAACTGCATTGTATGCATTTCTGTGGCAAATGGCTTAAAATATTTATTTAAAGCGTCAATTTTGTAATAATAAATTACTATCGAAATGCAAATTAGAAACGAAACAAAATAGAATATTCTTACGTATTCAAAATTATTTTCCCTTTCCATTTATTTTTATCTCCCTATATTCTATACTCTATCCGACAAGTATGATAAAATGCTGGTCAATTATACTCATAATTAGGGAATCCTTTATTTAAAAATATACAAAAATACATATACTACGTCTTTCTGTTGCGTCAACTAACATTAGCGACTACTTTACTAACACTAGTGACACCTAGATATAATTCTCAAAGCATTGTGACATTTTCAAGCATTTCATCCATTGGAGTTTTATCTCCTTTCTAACTCCATCATTTTGCGCGCCCCCCTTCCCCGCCCGTCATAATCTATTTCAAACACTGTTATTCACACTCTACATTATAATTACACTCTACATTATAATTTGAGTTACACTCCTACAGTTGTCCATTCTTCACATTCCCGTTTTATCTCTTAAATAAGTCTCCCCCCTCTTATAAACAGCAGAGATGTAATTATTTTAAGTATTGAATGCAAAGAATTCTATTATGAACATCAGCCCTATTCGCTTATGAACACTACCAATTCAAGATCTTGCTGCTAAATCCATATGAGCTATCACTTAAGCTCCATCTATTATCAATCTTGAAAAACAGATTTTTCAAATAAAATGAAAATTTTTTAAACCGGAATTCCAGTTACTCTGCAGAAATAATCTTTCAACACATTACTGTTCAACAGCGTCGTTTGCTTTAATGCAACTTCAAACTCCATAGCATCATCTTATATTTGACAGATTTTTCTATTTCCTCACGCACAGTTCCCACCATTAGACGCCACCAATCCCATTCAAGCATTTACTGAATGTAGCAAGTTCTATTGTGCCAGGAATATAAACTTTTTTTCGGCATGAATCAATAATCATGACAAAAGGAAGATTCTCATCGGAATTGCGTTATAGTGCTTTTATTACGGAAACCCATAATCAATTGCAAATCGCTCGAACTAAAAAAAATTAGTTCGGGCAAAACTTTTTCTTGTTGAATTAAATAGTTAGTTCAACATATTAAAACATTGAAATAATTTTTACTTTCTCATATTATGTAATATAGTATAAAGTATTGCTTTCACGAATATTTTCAAATTCGAGATTTTAATGCTAATATATGATTTAGGACCGCCTGAACACGTGTTTAATATTTTGGAGTGATATCTGTCTGTATATATATCTGTCTGTATGTATGTCTATATGTCAGTATGCCGATTTTTTTGTACAGGATAGCTGCCAGAAATATTAATGGATTTTCACGAAATTTTGTATCTGACTTTGTTAGCGAAAACTTCGAAATTTATTCGAAATTTTATATTTTTTTAACGTGGCAGCATTTGACCAAATTTGACTAAATTTGATATAATCTTGCATAAAAGACATTATTTATCTCAATGGCTGAATAGTTTCATTTATCGTTATGAAAAATTGCTGCGACACATTTGTACTCGAGACGTCATTAGCCCCCTGAGGGGAGGGGGAGCAAGTCATCCCCCCCCTGAAAGTACATTTTCAAGTATGGTATCCATCGAAGGATTTTTTCAACTCCTTTAAAGTGAAACATAACATGTTATACTTGTAATTTGAACTCACGCTACCGATTTTTCAACATTCTCCAGGCAAAATATGGATGAGAAGAAATAAAAAGCTACTTAAAAATGGATTATGATATGAAAATATCGAATTGATCCACATTCCATTTAATGTTATATATTAATAACTGGCATGCTATTTCTGACTAAACAAGTATAAATTGATAAGTAGGGAAACTGTGCAAAAAATAAGAAACGTTTCAGCAACGTGTTTAAAGCAGAAATAAAATAATAATACAATAATGCAGTGTACAGCTGTTTCGAGGATACGCTAGATCCCCTACATCCATGCAAAATAACCAATAAACCTGAAGCCCAAAAAATGAAATGGGAAAACATAGAAGTAAAAGCGAAGTTTCTATTCCAAAATCCTGGATTAAGAGTACAGCTGAGAGAGCCAATTAGAAAGCAGAATGAAGAATAGTTCAGCCAATCCGAAACGAAAAATGACACACAAAATTAACGAGCGCCGAAGCACAACAGAAATATATCCACAAGACGAGTCAAGTTTGAACAAAAATAAACATGACCCAAAAAGACGAAAAATAAGTCAAAACGACACATAAGATCCCCAAACGGTAACAAATGGAGCAAAAGTAAAGAAAAGGGAATATAATTACAGGGCACAGTGTCAGAGTGAGGACAAAAATGGAGTACTGGACGAATCCTTGACTAAATTGCTAGAATTTTTTTCTGGATATGAAAGGTTTCAAAAAGACTTCTGGTTCTCTTGCACTAACGAATGAGATCCAGCATATCTTCGAATCAGATGTATGCTGCATTATTATTTATCAAATTAAGGAAATTATTATTATTAAAGAAAACTTGAGCAACGCATTTAGGTACGTTTATGCAAATATATGTGCTTAAATACTTTGTGTTATTAACAGATATATGCAACGTATTTAAGCACATATATTTGCATAAATGTACCTAAATACGTTGCATAAGTTTTCCTTAAGTATAAATTGTTTCTAGTTTTATCTATCTGGCTCGGAGGTATTCTAATCCAAAGTGTCTACATTTTTTATAAAGCTTCGATTTCAACATTATACCCTGATCACAGACGATATTTACGTCCAAATTCTTTTCAAGTGGATATTTTCGTTTCTACTATCACCAGTCGCGATTGCTAAGAAAAGTTGTAACTAGATAAAGTTGCCGTTAAAAAATGACAGATATCTGCAGGGCCCAAGCTCTGACGATTAAATAATACTCTTTCGTCATGCATACTCAATTTCTTTACATTCTTCTTTTCCACTTTCCTTACATTCATTTTTCATACAGCCATTTATACAGTCATTCCGTACAGTCAATTTTCTAAACCTTCTTAATGTATTGGAGCCTGGGAAAATTCTTAATTTTAAAATTTAATATTCTATTGTTAATACTTTGTGATGGGATTTAAATAGGTTTTAATCTAGAGTAAAGTTGATAATTCTAAAATTCTAAATATGCCTGTGATTAAATTTAAACTTGTTAATTCTTCCTGATTTGCCTGTGATCTGTGAGCAAAGTTTTGTAATTTGCTCTTTGAGCTAATTTGAAGTATTACTTTATTAAACTAATTTTCTTTAAGCTTATGTATTTTTTTTTAATTTTATACACAATGGATTTTAATGCAAAACCCAACACATAATGTATAGGGAAATGATTTTCACGGAGTCGAAATTTCGAATTCGAATTGTGTTCTTTAGAATAATGTTAAATTTTCTGTGAATTATGTGTATACATTGCTTTATGATCAAATGTGTATGTTTGGGTATAAGCACATTTATACAAATATGTATGTAACTATATTTACCATTAGAATATTTTTGGAAAGTCATATGCTGTATAAAATGTTTAACATATTATTTGAGACATATTTAAGCAAATGAGTATATGTATGTCTTTGTATTTCAGTCAACTGTATTGTGTGTAGATGCAAGAGTATTTATTGTGATGATCGACATATTTCTTTCGGTATCTGTAGTATCCTGAATTTTACAGTTATAGCACATCTTTCTTTTTTGAAGTTTTAACAGGCATTTATGCTCTATTTTGGTTAAATATTTTGGTGGGGAGAACACTTGCATGAACTTATGAGTGTAATGTATATGGGGGGGCGTAGATCCCCGATGAAGGGGGACAGGTTCGAACTCGGAACCTTTAGATTGCTAATCAAGCGCTATGCCATCAGACCCAATAGAATTAACCAAGGCCGAGGAAATAATTTGGGATGTTTTTCGTAGCAGTGAGTGACACATGCAGACCCGTCACATATATATTTATATGCGCTTTAGCAAATATAAGGTTTTTTTACTTTTCCTCCATAATTTTCATCTGATAGTTATAACATGCATTTCTATGAAGTTTTGTTTTATTAATTTCTCTACAATATGTGGTAATGTATATAAAAATCTGATGTGGGCAGCACGGGACTTTCCCTGCAGAGTCGTATACGCGTTCTCTTTATTTCTTCAATAATCCATTACATTGAGTTTAATTGCACAAAATAACAACCATAATTATTTAAAATGACACTGAATTGGCACTTTTAATTCAATTTTCGTTCGCATTTGGTAGCTGGGCTTATTACTTTCCTTATATACATAATGTATAAGGAAAGTGTTGTGACGGGGTCGAAAATTCGAATTCGAGTTTTCGACGGGAGAGCGAGTTTCAAGCATCCCTGATCACGAATCAAACATTTTTGAGGTGATGTCTGTGTGTGTGTGTGTGTGTGTGTGTGTGTGTGTGTCAGTGAATCTGTGGAAACGATATCTCACGAACGAATTGAGCGATTCCAATGAAATTTGGTACAAAAATTGCCTATTGTTTTTAAACGAAAATCGAATTTTCAGAACCCCCCTAAATTTTCGAGTGAAATTTTGAAAAAATCATCAAAAAATCAAAACTTTCAATATAGTTATACAAACAGACATTTCTTATGCAATTTTTCCTTAGAAAACGATTGACATAATCTTTAGAACGCTAGCATGAATCGTTCTCGAGATATTGAACATTTTTCAAATAAATTTATCAAAAAATCCGATAAATTAAAAAAAATATATTAACTGCTGAGAAAAATATTCCCTTTCATATGTAATATCATGCGATAAATTTGGTGACACCATTTTCGTGAATCTAGCTCGTGCCATTCATGAGAAAAGATACTTTGAGTATTACTTTTGTATTTCAACGCCAATAGTCATTTATCTGCTGTAAGAATAACTTATTTCTCCTTCCATAACACTTGGCGTGATTTTGGCGACGAATTTGGCGGAATGTCGCCAACTTGGCGACTTTTGAAATGTTGTTACATCAACGAAAATCTCGCCAAATTGTTAAAAATGACGCTAATCAATGAAAATGACGACTAACTGACGAAAATTCAATATCTTGAAAAAAATACAAGTATCTATTATAAGAATAAGCTATTTTTTGCTGTAAAAGTAGTAAATTCATTGCATTATATAAGGAAAGTCAGGTGCTGCCCACAGATTTTTTTCTATAGTGATGTAGCGAAAATGCGAAAAAACTAAAATATCTCGAGAACGGTTCGTCCTAGTGTAATGGGGTTGATCTTATTCTTCCGATCGTTAACATTTACGTATAAAACAACCATTTAGTTGATATTTTTGAGCATACGTAGTTTTTTATTTTAGATCTTGGCGATTTTTGTGGGCCATTTCGCAAAAAAAGACAAGTTCTTTTTTTCTTAATCGTACCTAAATCTAATCAGCACCAGAGTGACGCGACTATTTACCGAATTTTATAAAATTTCATATATTAGTTCTTCAGCTAGAGTGGATACAGACAAATTTTGCGGACTGTTTCGCAAAAAAGGGCGGGTTCTTTTATCCCAAAATGTACCGAAAATTAATCTGCCTGCACCAGGGACACACACAAACGCCTTACCAAATTTTTTAAATTTGGGCCATTAGTTTTCGAGTTAGAGGTGATGCATACATTACACAGACAGACGCACAGACAGACAGACACACACACAGACGTCACGCTAAAAACAGTTTTTCGTATTCTAGATGTCCCAAAACGTGTAGATCCGTCGTAAACTCGAGTTGCGATTTTCGGCATGATTCCAATAATTTCCTTATACATATACCATGTATTGCAGGCAAAGTAAAAAGTATTCGAATCATGTCGAGAATTGGAACTCAAGTGTTCGACAGTTCTACACGTTTCAAGCACTCTGGAACCCGACAAAACGATTATTAACGGATGTGTGCGTCTCTCTGTCTGTCTGTTCAATGTATGTATTCATTCACTCTAGCTCAAAAACAATTCGACGAAATTTCACAAAATTTGATAAATAAACATCTTATAGTCTAGCCACTCTTGTGCTGATTACGTTTTGGTACCATTGTAAAAAAAAAATAACCTGCCTTTTTTGCGAAATGACCTGCAAAAATCGTATGTATCCTCTCTGGCTGAAAAACTAATCGACCCAATTCCACAAAATTTGGTATATATATGCCACATGTGGGTAACCCTGGTGCTGATTAGATTTTAGTACGGTTCAGAAAAAAATACCCACTTTTTTTTAGCGAAATGGCCCTTTCAAAATTCCCAAAATCTAAAATAAAAGAATATATTTGCTTAAATGTATCCATTAAGTACTTGTTTTATATTTAATTTTTGACTACAAAAAAAATAACGCCGCCCACCCCATAGCTACCGTTCTCGAGATATAGTTTTTTTTTATTTTTGTTACATTGCCTTTGCAAATACTCCCAGTCGCAAAATGAAAAAGAAAATTGAATATTAAAACAACGAATTCAGTATAATTTCAAATAATTGCCCGTGTTATTCTGTGCTCAGTTTAAAGAATTATGAAAGAAATAAAGAGAAAATGGATTGAAAAGTCATGTGCTAGCCACATCAGATTTTTTTGTAGTGTTATGATCCTATAATGCATTTCATGCAGATTTTATTCGAGGTTATTTTAGATTTTTAATAATAAACTTATATATTAATATACTATATACTATATACTTATATATTTATAAATTACATACTGCATTTATATACTATATATTTATATACTAAAATAGTTTATATTCAGCAAGATCTGTAATAAGAAATCGCTACACTGTATTAATACTTTCACAGTATCAATGCTAATGGGAAAGGCATGTGCTATCCACATCAAATTTTATTTGATCAGGTCCTATATTCATCAGATCCTATAATGCATTTCATGCTGATTTTTCACAATGTTATTTTACATTTCTAACAATAAACTTATATATTTATATATTATATACTACATACTTATATATTTATATACTATATACTGTACATTTATATACTGTATATTTATATACTATATTATATATTACAGAAACATTGACCTCGACTTTATTCCTTAAATATTGATCTTAGACATATATAATAAATTACAAAGTTTCGTAAAAAAGGTACAGAATTTTATGAAATCAATAAACTTTCAGGAGATTGAATTTTAAGAAATACAAAATTTAAATTTTTATACGGCCCCCGTACAAAAACATTTCCAATGAGTAGAATGTGCCCCACACACTAATAAGGTGATGTACAAAATTTCAGCATTTTATCATAAAAAGTCCCTGAGATATGTTTAAACAAAGTTGGTTAGGGATTAATCACAAATTAAAATGTAAATGTTTACAGCAAGAGTGCTACTGACGCAAAGCAGAAATGCATCATATGCTTGTTATCAGGCGAATGCAGCACCGTATTGGCATGGATAGAAAATATTTTGAACAAGCTTTGCAATCTTTGTGTAACGTTATTATTTCTACACAGTGTAGATATTTTGCACCAATAAATAGCAAAATTATTATTTATTTATATAATAATTGTTTTCTTTCGTAATTTGCGTATGACCCCTGAAACGTGATCTGCCGACATGATTATTCCCCTCTGAGAACCCATGTCGATGCATCAAAAAGTGGTTTAAATCAGTATTTTTGTCTTTTCATATCTCTGGGACTTTTCATGATAAAATGCTGAAATTTTGTACATCACTTTATTAGTGTATGGGGCACATTTTACTCATTGGAAATGTTTTTGTACGGGGATCGTATAAAAATTTAAATTTCTAAAAATTTAATTCCCTTGAAAATTTTAACCGATTTCATAAATTTCTGTTCCTTTTTTTACGCAACTTTGTAATTTATTATATATGTCTAAGATCAATATTTAAGGAATATAAGCCGGGTTCAATGATTTTGGGACACCCTGTATATTTATATGCTATATATTTATATACTAAAATTGTTTATATTCAGCAAGATACGTAATAAGAAATCTCTACAGTGTATTATTAATGCTTTCCCAAAATACATCCAAATTGTTAATCTGTAGTGAAAGTTATGCATCAGACATGTTTAATACTACTCTGATGAGAGGATAAAAAATCAAACGGTAAAATTATATATCCATTGGTTTTCCTTGAGAATATTTTGGGAAAATGCCAATGTTTCATAAATATAATAAATACAATAAACAATAAATTTTAAAGCTGAGTGTTTTTATTAAAATTTTGTTAACATAAAACACTTATAATGACAAAGCGTAATTTATAGTTTAGAAAACAGCTAAGTACTACGGTGGCGATTTATAAGCGTCCCATTTAATCACGTCTCATTCAGCTGTTACGAATCTTTTTAAAGGCAGAATGTACTTATTAACGAGTTAGAATTTAAACAAAAATAACGCGTGATTTATTTTACTACTTTTATTAAGTAGTTTATTATATAGTTTTATAACTACCATAAATATTTTCATGCCTTTGGTTATTTATATATTTTTCATTGTTGAGTATTTTGTAGGGTCACTGAATTAATGTCACAGTTTGACGATAAGAACCACATATTGAAACTGGAGATTAAAGGCGCCTGGTGCTCTGTCTTGTACGACACTACGACGTTAGTATTTTGTATGAGTGATGATACTCTTTAGAAATATAAAGATTGAAAAAAATTTCAATAAAGAAAGATAATGTTTGGATATGGTACCGAAGCGGAATATAGTTCTGGAAGTGTGCAGAGTACATTTTTGCCTCCGCCGGAAATCGAACCACGGATCTTCACACTGACCAGCCGATGCTCAAATGTTAAACTACAGGGAGAGAATATGTTATTGTCGAAGTAAAAGCTGCATTCTTCAATGTTAGTTTGGCATACAACTGATAATCTTATTGATCACCTTTTGCCATTTTTACCTCAGGTTAGTCTCCTAATGCTTTTTTATCACCAAGGTTTGCTTCCTGCGTGGTCGTTGTCCTCCCGATTTTGGAGGGGTCACTTTCAGACCTCCGACATCTTTGCACTGACCTACAGGGTTGATTTGTTTGGACGCCATTGTAAAGTACCTTGCTGTCCCAACCGGGAATCGAACCACTGATATTCGAACTGGCCAGCCGACTCTCTACCTTTGAGCAACTGAGACGGAATTGCAAGCTCTTATTGGCGAAGTGAACTCTGTAAGTGATTCCATCTATCAGATCCGGAAAATCCGATAAAAAAATGCTATCAGTTTCAGATTTAACAACCATACTCTTTTAGCAACTTCGTATAAATTCTTTAAAAGTGTCTGTTGGCATGTTGGCAACAGCTTACTGATCCCTCTAGATGCATTTGAATTTTCTGCATCAATAAAAAATATTTTGATATCATTAATATCCATAGTGTAGTTCACAATCTCCCCCATATACTGTATATAACAGTTATTGTTTCGACATATATTTCTTAGGAAATATTTAAATTCAAATAACTCGAGTTCTAATTATGAGAATTACTGAAAATGCTTCACATAATGCATCTGCACATAAAATTTAATTTGGGTTGGGTCTCACTCACTCTCTCTCCCACTCTCTCTCTCTCCCACTCTCTCTCTCCCACTCTCTCTCTCTCCCACTCTTTCTCCCACTCACTCTCTCACTCCCACTCACTCTCTCACTCTCTCTCCCACTCTCTCTCTCCCACTCTCTCTCTCCCACTCTCTCTCCCACTCTCTCTCTCCCACTCTCTCTCTCCCACTCTCTCACTCACTCTCACTCTCTCTCCCATACTCTCTCTCCCACACTCTCTCTCCCATACTCTCTCTCCCACACTCTCTCTCTCCCACACTCTCTCTCTCCCACACTCTCTCTTCCACATTCTCTCTCTCCCACACTCTCTCTCACTCAATCTTCTACTCTCTCACTCTCTCACTCACTCTCCTACTCTTTCACTCACTCTCCCACTCTCTCACTAACACACACACGCATACATAAAGAATTTTCATTTACTTGTATTATATATACCCGAGATTGATCATTTATTGAAAAGTTCTGTATAGCAAAAATGAATAAACGATGTCTGAAGTGATTATTTGAAATCAGTAGTGACTATACGACAAGCTTGTGGCGATGATAAAGAGAACATTATAAATAAAATAGGTACTAAATTAGTATGAAATACCCCCTTTTCCCTGTTCTATATATAAGTTAAGGAATTGAAAAGAAAAAGAATGACATGTGGTAAAGTTTAGTTAATATATTCCTTAACTACACCCTTAGATTAAATTTTTTATTGTGTGTTATAAATCATATATGTAATAGAGGTACTTTAGGTACTAATCCCCTTGTTCCCTGAATAGACATACATGGTGTAAAGCAAGAATAGCGCATAAGATGAAAAATTGCAAAACAGAAAAAAAATTTTTTGCACGTAGAGCTATGCCTTTCTGGCTCCCAAACAATTTTTTTGAATATGAATAAATTGAAAAAAGTGAAAAGCATTTCCGAAACCATGCACGTTATTAAGGGTATATGCATATTAAAAGTTTCATAAATACCGAAGCATACTAAAAGAGTTGATACTTTGCATATATTGAATAGTTAGAAATACTAAAGTTATCAAAGTAATAAAGACAACTTCTCTCTATTCTTCTTTTCTCTCTATATATGCAAAGTATCCTTAACTCTTTTAGTATGCTTCGGTATTTATGAAACTTTCAACACACACACACACACACATATATATATATATGTATATATATATATATATATATATATATATATATATCCAAAAATTTTCAGTCAACCTTAAATGACTTTAAAACGTACTTATCAGTCAGAATCTCGAATTCGAGGAAATAATACTTTCTCTGTACAATGTGAGAAAGTAAAAATGCAATGCCCAGAAAGTTTAAATACCCCTGGGTCGGGGCATTTTTGTTCTTTTATTCTTGACGCGCTTCCATTTTCATATACTACTGGGTTATATTTATAAATATTTTTGAGTTTTAACCCAAACGTTTCCTAAACACTCCACCAATTTTTAATCGACTTGAATCTCGCGTTATTTTTCTTTATTTGGTTTGGATTGATGCTATCTGTTGAAACCGTTTGAGATGTATTCTTACTTAATGGAAAATATATCTACACGCATATTCAAAAGTTAAGTAACAAAGTGAAGAAACAGTAAAAAATAAAAGTATTTATTCGAATTCATTGAAACTTTCACAGTTCGTGGGGACAAAAGACACTAGCGTGAGGCAAATACATGGAAAATTATAAATAAATAATTAAATGATAGAGATAAATAAAAACATGAGAATTTGGTCCACAAAAACAGTCAGTGGTGGAGTTCTATCAATACGGAATGCACCTCTGCTGGAAACATATGACCGAAGCGTCGATTCATGCCAAGAATAAGATCATCTATAACACTTTGAGGTATATATGCCCATTCATGGAGAAGACATGTTCTTAGCTCGTAAAGGCTCTATGTTTTGCGAAACGAGTGCGCTTTGGAGCGTGAATGTATTATTTAAGTAGCGGGCGCTTGTTTTATTATTTATAAATAGTGGCCGCTTATTTAGGATCCTGGAACGCCGAGTAATTCGTTCAAGAATGAAATGAGGCTCTCAGTTATTAAACATGGCAGTAGATGCACTGCTGCATTTGTTTCGGGTCGCAAGAGACAAGTTAGTGTCTTACTCACATCATTATTTCTAATACTGAACATAAGATATTACATTCAGAGGAGATTTTATGTCATCATTAATCCAGTAATGATATAAAAAAGAAATTTTCATCATAATCGCATTTGGCTTTAAGCATCTCTGTGCGAAAACGTTTTCCGCCATGGTGTTATTTATATAATGCGATTAACATAAGTGTTTCGAGGCATTTTTTCTGTTAGTGGGTACTATTTATTGAAGGGGTAATAAGGAAACAAAGAAACAATTCCAATTCTTTCGACTAAACTGTGGTGTAGAATTAGCATAGTACTTATGGTAAACATTTATAAAAGAAAATATTTTGTATTATATTACACAATCTGGAATGTATATCTCCAACGGACTTTCTCGTGCAATAATGCTTCATATTTTTTTTTCCAATTTCATCCTAATCATCAGTGATAAAGATGCATCTTTTTGTGATAGACGGAACAAATAAAAGCAAAATCATTAAGTTACATACGAACACATGAAATAACCACATTTTATTGTTCGTATGCAACTTAAGTGTATGAAAATTGTAGTTATTAAAATTATGTACCTTAAAAGTATGAAAGACAACGGCATACCACATTTGGACTTTCAAGCAGATCCACTTCCAAGTTATTCCCCAGAAACAAGTACAATCTGGGAGTATCCCAAGTACAACTAGGGATCAAAACAACAGGACCAAAACAAGGGGACAGGATCAAAACAATCTATCTCGATATGGTTCGAAATGAAAAGAATTAAGCTATACCACAAAAGACAAGTACAAACTTTGGAATTTTTACATCCTTTGATTTTCGAGTTATTCCCAAAAAATGAATACATTGTGAAAATACGAAATATACCCGTCCAAACAGTTACCTTACACTTTCGGGTTGTTCAGACGTCGGGGTATGAAAGAAAAGAAAAAGTTGCTCTATACGGACCATAAAATTGTCGTGCCTGTTATGGACTTCTGCAAGGGAACTTTGCTTTCAACTCTCAGATTGGTCTGGGCTGGATTGCTCTGCTACTCTACAAGTTTTTACGCATACAAAAGACACTTCGACTGTGAGCTAACTCAACGAGTAAAAGTTCCTAGCTGCAAAAATATTCACATTTACCAATTGCCATTACGGACCCATAGGGTTCAACTTGACCATTACGAAAAATTTAGTGACATAGCGCCAATTTGGCGATTTTTTGGCGAGCGTAGGAATATTCGAGAATTTCGCGATTTATTCATGTTTTTCAAACATTTTCGAACTGGTAAAAATTCGATGTTACGAACATATGCCAGGGTCACCCAATTGCCTATTTTATGGCTAGATCTAGGCATTTTTGAGACATTTAATTATATACAAGGTGCGGCTATTAATTTCCAGGATTGATCTAATAACTCCGGAAAATATTATGTGAATTACATACCCCTTTAATATGTTTCGAAGAAACTTCCACCTGCCGTAATGCACTGCTGTGCTTGGCTGTATAAGTTTCGGAAGCAACTTTTAAAGTCCTCTTTTGGAATACTCTTCAATTCTGACGTCACGGTTAGCTTGACTTCTTCGAGATCCTCAAATCTTGTTTCCTTCAGCAAATTTTTCAGTTCCAGAAGCAAGAAAAAGTCTGCTGGTGCTATGGAGAACGATTTAACAAAATTTGTACAAACTTGCATCAAAATTTGCCGAACCATCTCCTTGTCAATGTTCAGTTCGTTGGCGAGTACTCGAATAGTTAGTCGGCGATTCGATGTCACAAGCTCACGAACTTTCTCAATTGTTTCCGACTTCCGCACGGAAATCGGCCTTCCAGTGTGCGCGTCATCTTCGACGCCTTCACGCCCGTCCCGAAAACATCTATACCATTCAAAAGTGCGAGAACGGGATAATCCTTCATCACCGTACGCTTGTTTCAACATTTCATGGGTTTCTTTCACAGTTTTGCCCAATTTGAAGCAAAATTTGATGTTAATCCTCTGTTCTTATCACTTCGACAACAACAATTTAACAGCTACGTTTTAATGCGTGTTTCAACAACAACCTCTTGCTTCAGAATGACGCTCACTTCATGGGGTATGCGCAGATACACTACCTTCCATATACAAGCATTAATACGTTTTGCTGAGTTACAGGTCTCGTACAGTTACGTCAGTCCTGGAAATTAATAGCCACACCTTGTAAATTCACGTCTAGCTATTAAACCATATAAATTCACAGCTAGCCATTTAACCATAAACCTAGCCATTTATTTGAGTCAAAACCAATAATTTGGATTTTTTTAGATTTTGATGACGTTTGCTGGCCATTTTGCAAAATAAGGCATGTTCTGTTTTAATACCAAAATAAATAATTGATACCAAAATATAATCAGCACTAGGGTAACCCACAAGTGACATATCTATCAAATTTTATGAAATTTGGTCAATTAATACATTATTACTAGAGTAGATACATACGGTTTTTCCTGCAATTTCACAAAAATAAAACAGGTTCTTTCATCCCGAATCGTACCAAAATCTAATCAGCACCAGGGTAACCCACAAGTTGAGTAGTAGAATTAGAGTAGTTGCATACATTGCATAGACATCACTCACTATCACACACACACAAAGAGAGGAAGAGAGATACGTCACGCTAAAATAGTTTTTTGTACTCTAGAGGTCCCAAAACGTGTAGATTCGTCGAAACCTGGAGCTGTGATTTTCGACACAATTCCAATACTTTTCTTATGCAGTACCATATATTGTAAGGAAAGTAAACAATATTTAATAGTTAAAAGAAAAGACACGCCCATTTTTTTTATTAGATCAGAGATTTGGTCTGTATTTTTTAGAGAGAGGGGGGGGGGGCGGGTAGGAAATATGTAAGTAGTGCTATATGTTATGAATAATGGCTAGATGTAAAGTTTTATAAGTTTTGATGGAGAGGAGGGATTTGTTCGCAATCGTTACTGTAGGACGAGCTTAAAATGCCCAGGAATAACTGAAATGAATAAGTTTTAAAAGACATTTCAAACTCTCGTTTTCCAAAGCATTTAAAGTTATAAAGTTTTATTCTGTCGTTCTGTTGGGGTAGAAATATTGAAAAGTGAAACTTGAGAAGCAGAAAGTCAGTAGAAGATGTGAATACTGAAGAAGACACAGGATTTCTGAGCAGAAATGATAGGGTTGAAGAATTCGAATGGTACATTGAGTGACCTGCTAACTGCATCTATGAGTTATAGCGCATTCTAATGGTGTAAACTCATACATAACATTGTTCTTACGAAAAATTTCGATTTCCAGATTTTGATGGCAATGCATGTTTTGGGACTTCCTGAAAACGTCTTGACTGTTGTTGCAGCGATGTCCGTCTGTCTGTCTGTCTATCGTCTGTCTGTGTTCGATTTTTTATGTACACCATAGCTGCCACACATGTCAATGGATTTTCACTAAATTTTACTTTATATCTGACTTCGGAAAATTCTATCTGTTTTTGAAAAAATCTATCTGTTATTCAAAAAATCTATCTGTTATATATCTGTTCTTATCTGTTATCGAAAAATCTAGAACTAGATAGAATTTTTCGTAATTCGAGTAAGATTTATTCGAAATTTTATATTTCCTTAACAGCAGAAGACAAAATTTGGCATAAAATTTGGCATCAAGCACAAAATGAATCAATTTGGCATCAAGCACAAAATTTGGCATCAAGCACAAAAGGGTTTATTAGATCTCATATCACTGTAGTGAAAAATAGCCTTGATACAATTTTTGTGTTCATTACGTTATTAGTCCTAATCGGGGGGAGGTGCAAGTTACTTCCGGGTATACATAACGAAACTTGGTATCAATTGAAATATTTTTTCAAGCCCTTTAAAATGAAAGACCACGTGCTATAATTGTGATCATTTGAAACAACAATACATATTTTTCAAATTATTTCTTGAAAAATTTGTAAAAAAGACAAAAATATTATGAGCTGCTTAAAAATGAATTCTGGTATTAGAAAGTCGAATTCAGCCACACTCCAGGTAATTCCCCACTGGGTTCCGGTCTAAATTGGGTGGCACTTCCCGGCCGTCCAAACAGTTACCATACACCTTTCTGGTAGGTCGGGCGGTCTGGGTCTCAACAACAGCACCCCAGGTAATTAGTCAGATGACTAACCGAATACCCGTTGAAACTCAACAGTCTCGCAATAAGCAATCCCTAAATAAAGTAAATTTTTTAATAATTAGCGTTTCACATTTATTCGGCAAATCAAATATTTTAGTGTGCGGAACTCCTAAAGAAGAAAATATTGTAAATTTTAAATTGCGCACGTCTTCCTTTCGAACTGTTTATCAGTACACCAAATTAAAGTCTCTATCTCGTCCCGAAGCATACTATTTTCTCATCTCCCCATTCGAACGTTTTTCTGTGGAGCACACCCATAAATGAACATTTTTGAAAAACTCTGTTCGCCTTGGGTTTCTTATCAGATGATTGACCCATGTACCAAATATCAAACCTCTATCACATTTAAAAGGAAGCGTGCTTCATTCATTCGGAAAATCGAACATATTAGTGTGCGGCACCCCTTAAAGTAGCAAATATTGGAAATCTGAAATTTCACACTTTCTTTCTTTCAAACTATCTACCTGCACACCAAATTTGAAGTCTCTATCCCATCGAGAAGCATGTTTTTCCATCACTTCACATTTCGAACGTTTTTCTGTATAACACCCCGTTAATAAACATTTTTGTCAAACCGTGTTCATCATTGGGTTTTTTGTCAAATAGTTAGACCATATACTAAATTTCAAGCCTCTATCACATCGTAAATGCGGTGTTTTTCATTTGTTCGGCAAATCGAACTTTTTAGTGAGCGCCCCCCCCCCTCTACAATAGCAAATGTTGGAAAACTGAAATTGCACACTTTCTTCCTTTCCAACTTTTACCCGTACACCAAAGTTGAAATCTCTATCTCATCGCGAAGCATGCTTTTCTAGCATTTCACCTTTCGAATGCTTTTGTGTGGAGTACCCACCGCCTTTATACATTTTTGAAAACCTCTATTCTATTTGTGATTTCTATCAGATGATTCGTCCATATACCAAATATCAAGCCTCTATCACG
Organism: Amaurobius ferox; assembly: GCA_951213105.1. Taxonomy (NCBI): domain Eukaryota; kingdom Metazoa; phylum Arthropoda; class Arachnida; order Araneae; family Amaurobiidae; genus Amaurobius; species Amaurobius ferox. Next base: position 131,618,285 of record OX578147.1, read on the forward strand.
TTTTAAAAGGGGCGTTTCTCCTTTATTTCGAAAATCGAACATTTTGGTGTGTGGCACCCCCTAAAATAGATAATATTGGTAAACTGAAATTGTACACTTTCTTCTTTTCAAACTATCTACCGTTACACCAAATTTGATATCTTTATCTCATTCCTAAGCATGGTTTTTTATCAATTCACTTTTTGAAAGTTTTACTCTGGAACACCCCCTTAATATTCTTAATTACAATTATATTTTAAATAATTCATCTCTATCTCGATGTACTCATATTATTGATTTAGGTGTCACTTTCGATGATACTTTTAACTTTCAGAGATATATCGATAATATTATTAAAAGAGCCTACCAAAGACTTGGTTTCACCTTAAGACGATCTCGTGTTTTTGCCAGTTCAGATACGATTATTTGTATTTATAATACCCTTGTTAAACCAATTTTGGAATATTGTGCAATGATTTGGGACCCTGTTTACAATCTGCATTCTCAACGGATAGAAATCGTGCAAAATAAACTATTACGTACTACTGATTACAGAATGACTGGCTATTATCCTTACATTATCCTTACATTTAATATGCATACAAGGGAACTCAGACAGAAATATAGTTTAATGTCTCTTAAAAAAGAAGAAGCTGGTCCTGCCTCGTGTTTTATTATAAGGTTTTAAATAATACTATTGATTGCCCTATTTTACTGTCTTGCCTGGAATTTCACATACCTGTCAATAATACCAGGAAAAAACTCTTTTTCACAATACTACTGTTAAACACAACTACATTAAATACTATTCTATCTATAAATTTGTTGATCTATATAATACCTATTGTGCTGATATTGATATATTTAACTTGACTCCTGCCTGTTTTAAAAAAGCCTGTTTCAATGCGCTTGACATGTTTACTACTTAGTATTCTTGCATCCTATGTTCTGTACTTTTTAATTTCTTGTGTGGCTACTGTAACTGGATTTCATCTGTAGTTGCCACGTAAATTGAATAAAATAAAATAAAATAAATAAACGAACATTTTTGAAAAACTATATTCGTCTTGGGTGTTTTCGTCAAATAATTACCCCATATACCAAATTTCAAGCCTCTATCGAATTTTAAAGGAGTATTTTCTCATTTATTTGGTGAATCGAACATTTTGGTGTGCGGCATCCCCTTAAATATAGAAAATATTGGAAATCTGAAATTGCACACTTTCTTCCTTTTGAACGATTTACCCATACACCAAATTTGAAGTCTCTATCTCATCGCAAAGTATGCTTTCCTATCATTTCATTTTTCGAACGTTTTGGTTTGCGACACCCCCTTAAGTAGAAAATATTGGAAATCTGAAATTGCACACTTTCTTCCTTTCAAAGGATTTACCCATACCCCAAATTTGAAGTCTCTATCTCATCGTAAATCATGCTTTCCTATCATCTCACTTTTCGAACGTTTTGGTGTGCACACCGCCTTAAGTAAAAAATATTGAAAATCTGAAATTGCATACTTTCTTCCTTTCGAATGGTTTACCCATACACCAAATGTGAAGTCTATCTCATCGCAAAGCATGCTTTCCTATCACACTTTTTGAACATTTTGGTGTGGAGCACCCCCCCCCCCCCTCTATAGAACGTTTTCGGAAAATTCGATTTTTCCAGGGGGTTTTATCGAACGACCGAGCCGTGTACCAAATTGCAAGTCTCTATCTATTCGGGAAGTGCCTGAAAAAAGCGTGACAGACAGACGGACAGACGGACACTTGGCAATTAGTATATATAGAAGATTGTTACTAATCATAAACTTCGTAATTAAATGACATTATGTATTCTTAATGCCATCTAATCATTCGAAGTGGACTTCAAAAGGTTTTGTACTGATTACCCAGTGCCCCAGGGAAACATTGAATGTCTATTCAGAACAAACAATTTTAAAAGCGTCAGCCTATGCATAATTTCTTTTAATAGCTCTTCTTCATATGCATGACAACATCTTGTTATAGATCTATATTTTTGCATTTTCAATATAATATGTTTTATTTACCTTGGGAAATATTAAAATCGCATTATATGAAACGTAATGAACATTTTCCCTATCTTATGTGATAACTCATAAATAATGAATGATAATTGGAATAACAATGTAGATATTAAAAAAATATTGAAGTAAAGCAAAAAAAATTCGGTCAGGGATTTTAAATTTACCTTGATTCGTTCGGCCGTCCAAACGGTTACTCATGTCTTAGGACGAGTCGGCGGTCTGGGTTTTCGACGTCCCGGCCGCTCACTTTGCTGCTCATACCCTCGGGTGAGTCGGGCGGCTTGGGCCTTCTACACTAGGTCACAACACTTTTGTCCAAGTGGTGCCAATTACAATTTATTTTTATAATTAAAACTCGAAATTCCAATTTAGCTATATATGTTTTCAATCTAGCCATTTATTTCTCATAACCTAGTCAAAGTACCTTGACGAGTGGGCAACCCTGGAATATTCCCCTCTGTTTGCAAATTGAAGGTCCCGGCAGCGGCCATTGATTAAGAGAGACATGCGATCAAATGTTTTCAAGCATTCGGTTTAGAAATTATTACCCGAGATATTTCCTTATTCCTAACCAAAATGACTATGTGTCTAAGTATATTGAATTATCTGTCTACATAACGGACAGTCTACGTAATTTACTAAAAATGAAACTGGAAAAATATTTCATTAAATGATAAATACATTTATAAAGAAATAAAATGAATAAATGAACAATATTGTATTTACTTAAGCATACCATTTTTTGCAGAAATTATTGATGATTTTAAAATTCTCGAATTCGAAATTTAGGCGGAAGCACGCTTTAAGATGTCCTAAAACCATTTCGAACAATTTTGAAAATATATCCATTTATGTGTATGTATCTCTGCGAGATGTGGCCACGATAGCTCAAGAACAAATAAAGTGAAGTTAATACAGATTGCATAATAACAGGTAAGCCAGATGTAACCATCGGCGTTCCTAAGCTTCTGCCAACTTGAAAAATTTTTTTAAATCATTTTCACTAAATATTTTAAACTAGCCGTCTTAGGCGACCAGCCTGTTTGCTACCCTTGAAAATTTCGACCGTGGTAAACTCGCTGGCGCCAATAAAATTGATGAATAATTTTTATTCCAATAAAATGGATGAATAATTTATTCCAATAAAATGGATGGTTTGTTTTAGTTTAATGACGTAACACTAATAATTAAATTTTAAGATGAAAAATAATGTATTCCAAAAACAAAAACATTCATTAAAGTTTGTATATATCAAAAGCTTTTTTGTTTTAAATAAAAACACGAAACAAAATTATAAACATCCATAGTACCAATAGTCCACTGTTAAAATAAACTCTAAACTGAATAGAATGTTTACAAATTAAACAAACATCTAAATACAATTCTAGAATAGAAGTCGAAAACCTGTTAAATCAGAACAATATATAGCCCCTGTTTAAATCAGAACAATTTTAAAACAATATAAATAAAATACACTATAAACGTGTAAATACACTTAATACATAATGTTATGAAAGAGAAATTTATTTTCTGAAAAGAACAATAATGAAGTAAAATAAATTATTATCTTGATACGGATAAACTGCTCCAAAGAAACTGCTAACACAACAAAGTGAAAGGTTTGGGTTGAGTTGTAAGAAAAAATGACGCTTTTAAAAAATTAATAAATGCATTTCAAGCAAATTGAAATTAATGACGTACATTCATTATTTGGCAGGCACAAATATCGAATGTTCCATTCGATTTCGCTATGCGTATCTGACGCAATCTCGTCAGCACCGTGACGTCAGAACCTCGCCCACCTCCCCTCCACCATAGAAACACCGTGCGTCATGTAAATGAAAAATCGATCCCTGCTTGCGCGGTTTGGCCGAGAAATTGAGAATCATTACTTCCTTAAAATCCGTATCGTGCGGCTTCTTTTCCTTATTTCTTAACAAGATTGGGCTTGTAAGAAAGCCTGTTCTTTGAGCTTTCTAAAAATGTAAATTATTAATCGAAATTATCGGTACTTTTCCCGAAGCGAAAAACGAAATTTCGTTTTTTTGAGCCGAAAGTGACTTTTGTTTTATAATCTTTAAAAAATATTAGAATTTGTCCCTGAGATTTGAAATTGATATATTTTTACTCGCAATTGTCTGCTCTTTCCGGTCGTGTGATTTGTTTTCTTCTACGATGTCTGGATGATGGAGAAAAAAGGGGGGGAACGGTCGAAATCGCATAAAACATTAAATAAGAAAAAAATAATTCAAATTTCGAAAATCGGTTTTCACGTGTCACCTTCCCACCCCCCGGGTCTCCGCTTGCCAAATTTCGTAGCTCTATTCCATCGCTGAGCCTATAGTGTATAAGACAGACACAGACAGACAGACAGACTGACATTGCCTTTTATTATATATATATATACTTTGTAAGAAAAGGCCTTCTGTCCGTCTATCTGTTTGTAGTGCTAGGTAACAAATTTGGCTAAATACAGTCAACTTGGCGATTTTTAAATGTCACCAAAGTGACGAAAATATTGCCAAACGGACAATAATATCGCTAAATTGTCAAATATGATGCTAAATTACCAGAAATAGGAATTCAATATCTAGGAACATTAAATTATATTTCTTTGTTAATTCATGTGGCTTTAGAAAAATTATATTGATTCCAAATATAATAAGTTTTACTGTTTATGCGAAAAGTAAATTTTATTTAGGTATCTAGGCATTTTTAGGAGAGGAAGGGGTATAATAAGAATGCTTTGATAAGGAGCGGTGAAGGGAATACTTTATAACTTTATGAAAAGCGTCATATGGGTGCCCACATCTAGTTTTAAAAGAATAATTTGAGCAAGAGATTTGAAAAATATGCATTTTTTTACTTTCCCTACATACATAAAGTATAAAGCAAATACTGTTGAAGACCCAGGCCACCCGACTCACCCTAGGGTATGAGCAACAGGGTGAGTGACCAGAAGGAAAATACTGTGACGAAATTGAAAATTCAAATTTGAGTTTTTGATGGAAGAGGACGTTTTAAGCATCCCTGGACTCGCATCAAACAATTTTGAGATGATATCTATGTGTGTATATATGCTAGTATGCATATGTGTATGTATGCTATTGTGTGTGTGTGTGTGTGTGTGTGTGCGTGTGTGTGTGTGTTAGTGTGTGTGTGTGTGTGTGTGTGTGTGTTAGTGTGTGTGTCGTGAGCCTATGAACGCAATATCTCACAAGCAAATTTAGCGTTTTGAAAATAACTTGGTGCAATTATTATAATCACTGAATACTGAAATCTTCTTAATTTTAAACATAATCGAATTTTCGGAATATTTTCCACATTTTGAATTATTTTTTTTAAAGTCATCAAAAAGTCCAAACATTCAACAATGATGAAAAAAGTAGTTATATCCATCGTAATTTTTCATTGGCAAACAATTGAGACGAAGTTTAAGACGCTGGCATGAACCGTTCTTTAGTCTTTGCACAATATTCAAATAAACTTATTAAAAAAATTACATAAAATTAAAAATATAGTAAGTTTTATTAAATTAAATACTTTCATTTTCCATATGCAACAGTATCCTACAAATCTGTTAGCATCATTCTCGTGGATCTAGTCCATTCCATTCACAAGAAAAGAAAATTTTTGCAATAGCTTTGCATTTTGACACCGCGCAATTCGCCAATAATAATTTATTTCACCGGATATTAATTAAATATCCATTGCATTTTTTATGAAAAATTTGCTCGTGAGTATGAATAACTATTTATGTTTGGATTAATAAGTTTCCAAAAGTGCCTAATTTCAATTTAGGTGGTGTTTATTCAATGCCAAAATCATTGTATTGTGGATCTTGTGCACTATTGCTTCTCTGTGAAAGAAGTATATTCATTGTATTATGCAGCGAAAGTCATGTACAACCCACGTCAGATTGTTTTCGTTTTCATAAATGTTATGATACAAGTGATACATACCATGGAATATGAATGTATCAGAAAGTAGAGTGGAGGCATAATCTACAGATACTTTTATATACATTAAGAATCTTCCAGAGTGGAGGCAAAATCTATAGATAGAAATCTATAAATATACATTAAGAATCTTCGAACCTAAGGGAACACAATATCTATAATGGTATTTCGACGAAAGCTTCCTCTGGTCCTAGCTCTTTAATTTGACGAAGAAATGGAATTCCTCTCCATAATAAAATAGATCCCATTCGATACCTAAAGGAAAGGAACGGAATTGTTGCTGTCTAATGGAGGGAACATATTCAAGAGAAATCAATCGCATGGAAAGAAAATGCTAAGAAACTGAAATTATATTCGGAAAATACGTGGAATGAAAGGATTCCAGTTAGAAAGTTATGCATCCAGCTACTATGTTTCAATGGAACAATCTGGAGATCAAACGTATGGAAAACAATGCAAAGAAACTGAAATTATATTGGGAAAATACGTTGAAAGAAAGGATTCTCGTTAGGACATCATACACCCAGTTACTATGCTTTAATAGAACAAACTGAATCACAAATGTATGGAAGGCAATGCAAGGAAACTGAAATAATATTAAAAAATCTGATGTGGGCAGCACATGACTTTCCCTGCAGACTTATATACACATTCTCTTTATTTTAATTAAATTTAATTCACTATTAATTCAATTTTCGTTCTCATTTGGCAACTGGACTCATTTTCAAAAGTGGCGTATAGAGAAAAAACGAAAAAACAAAAATATCTCGAGAACGGCTAGTCCTAGTACCAAAATCTAATCAGCACCAGAGTGACCCACTAGCGACTTATCTACCAAATTTTATGAAATTAGGTCCATTAGATTTTTAGCTAGAGTGGATACAAGCCTTTGCGGGCCATTTCGCAAAAAAAGGCGGGTTCTTTCATCCCGACTCGTACCCAAAACTAATCAGCACCAGATTCGCCCACAAATGACATACTTACCATTTTATGAAATTCGGTCAATTAGTTTTTTAGTTAGAGTGGATACAAAACCTGCACAGTCAGACAGACACACAGACACACACACAGACGTGTCACGCTAAAAATAGTTTTTTCGTATTCTAGAGGTCTCGAAACGTGTAGATCCGTCGAAAACTCGAGTTGCGATTTTCGGCATGATTCCAATACTTTCCCTATACTTTACCATGTATTGAAGGGAAAGTAAAAATACATTGAATAAAAGGATTCCCGTTAGGAAATCATATATCCAGTTACTATGCAACAATCTAGTTACTATGCAATGGAACAATCTGAATATCAAATGTCACCTAGTTACTATGCAATGGAACTATGCCAATAGCATCCAGGTTACTATGCAACGGAACCATGCCAGTACATCCAGTTACTATTCAATGGAACAATCTGAATCTCAAAAGTACGGAAAGCAATGCAAGGAAACAAATTAATATTAAAAATCTGATGTGGGCAACACATGACTTTCCTTATATAATGCAATGGGTTTACTACATTTGCAGTTTAAAAAAATGTTATTCTTATAGTAGATACTTATATTCTTTCCAGTCGTCATTTTCAGTGATTTAGCGTCAATTTTATCCATTTGGCGAGATTTTTGTTAATTTGGCTATAGTTAAAAATGACTCTAAGTTGGCGACATTCCGCCAAATTTGTCGTCCAAATATCGCCAAGCGTTATGGACGGAGAAATAAGTTATTCTTACAATAGATAAATGACTATTGGCGCTCAAAGACAAAAGTATTACAAAAAGTATATTTTTTCATGAATGGAACGAGCTAGTTCCACGAGAATGATGTCACCAAATTTATCGCATGGTATTACATATGAAAAGTGAAATGTTTCTCAATAGGAAATATTTTTTTTTATTTTATATGACTTTTTGATAATTTTTTTCAAAAATGTGCAATATCTCAAGAACGGTTCATGTTAGCGTTCTAAAATTTATGTCAATCGTTTTCTAATGAAAAATTACATAAGAAATGTCTATTTGCGTAACTTTATTAGTGGTTTTGATTTTTTGACAATTTTTTCAAAATTTCACTCGAAAATTTAGGGAGGTTCTGAACATTCGATTGCGTGTTAAAACAATAAGCATCCAGTGTTTACGGATTGTGATTTTTGTACCAAATTTCGTTCTATTCGGTCCATTCGTTCGTCAGTTATCGTCTCCACAGACTCACTGACACACAGACTCACTAACACACAGACTCACTGACACACACACACTCACATACTTTCACACACACACACACACACAGACATCACTTCAAAAATGTTTGATTCGGGATCAGGGATGCTTGAAACGTGCTCTCCCGTCGAAAACTCGAATTCGAATTTTCGACCCCGTCACAATACTTTCCTTATACATTATGTATATAAGGAAAGTAAAAATATGCTTTGAATGATAGAACTGCCATTGGGAAGTTATGCATCCAGCTACTTTATATATTTTAATGGAACAATCCCGTTAGGAACTTATACATCAAGCTACTCTGTTTTAATTTAACAAATTAAAGGTCAGTTGATGTACAAAAATACAAATATGGGTAAAATATATATTTCCTGTTATTTTGCATATGTTTCTAATATCTTATGCATTTATACTCTATAGTGTTTAGTTCTACTTACATCACAATCATCCGAATGAAAAAATATAACGCATCTTATCCAGATTTTATTCTCAATATTTCAATCAATCATTTAATAATTTAATCAGATTTTTTCTTTAAATTTTAAGTAAAAATTCCTCAACAGTTTTCTTTTTTCTTTTTTAAGTTGGAAACAGCTTGGTAATAACAGCTTAATGAATTATCTTTATTAATAAAAGGTATTTTAATACATAATTATATATTAGTGTCATTGTTAATGGTATAGCGCCTTCCACGAGAAGAAATAGGAATTTTGTCTCAGTAGCTCACTGGTTAAGTTAGACGTTAGAGCAGCAATTTCCAACCGGAGTTTCGTGAGAATTTTTAATGGGTTGTGAAAGGTACAACTTGCAATCTTTTTTGTTATTGAATAAAAAATATTAAATTATTAAAGTTTTCATATGATCTATTAATGAAACAATAAGGCATTTTGAATATTTAACTAGGTTAGACATTCCTGTGATAGTTATTTATAATAATATGATATTTTATGATAATTTAATTTGCGAGAATTTTATTTGAAGATGCGCTTTCCTGAGATGGAAAATGTTTGTAGAGGGGAGGAATTCAAATGGCGTTAATGACTTAATTGGTATCAACACTACTACCACTCCCGTCAACTACTCATAGGGTTGCCAGATAAATGAAAACAATAATAGCAAAATACCAAACAAGTAAAAATATATTATTCTTATTTACATCACATAAGAAATGTAAATCCATCATAAAACAATAATATGTAACTTGTTTTTCGTTAACAGTTTTTTGAAAAACAAATGTATCAACACAAAATCCTTACAAAATATATGTATCATCTAGTAAGTCAGATGTAAATCAAAAATATTTGTTATTTTATGATTAACAGGTAATTAATAATTAGAAATGGTCAATAAATATTCTTTAATATTTCATTCAAAAATATGATTTAATAATTATCTATGACCTCTACCACGCTATACATATGTTTTACAATCTCGTCAGACTTGCAATTTCGTCAGACCTTGTTGCAACCAAGTAGGAGTTCCGCAGGTATTTACGGTATTTCAAGGACTTCGCCAAGCAAAAAAGATTGAGAATCACTGCATTTGAGAATCGGCTGGTCCAGTGTTTCTTTCAGGACTTTTTAGACGGAAGGGGGCATGTTTTCTAGTTTTCTATTTATAATTTATATATATATATATATATATATATATATATATATATATATATATAATTAAAATTATAAAGACAAAACGCATAGGAGCGCATATATAGTGCATAAAGATCACAACAATATCTGAGAATACAACATACATACATACATATATATATATATACCGGGTGATTCAAAAGTTCGGAGCAAAAGTAAAACGCTATAAAAAATATCGATGGGTCGGAGAGACATGCGGTTTGCAGATTAATATTCACCATGGTGGGGGATTTTGTGTGGCATGAAAAAAAAATAGTTCAAACTCTCGACACTCGGAGGGCTGCGGCAGATATAGCCATGGGGATGACTTATGCATGGAGGTGATTGCACACGTGACTGGCCTGCGATATTCCCATATCTCACACCCGTGATTTTAGATATCCCCACAACGAGAAATCACAGCGTGTAAGACCTGGGGATCTCGCAGGCCAGTCATGTGTGTAATTACTCCCATACATAAGTTATCTCCATGGCTTTCTCTGCCGCAGCCCCCCGAGTGTCCAGAGTTTGAACTATTTTTTTTTCATGCCACACAAAATCCCCCACCACGTTGAATATTAATCTGCAAACCACATGTCGCTCCGACCCATAGATATTTTTTTTATAGCGTTTTACTTTTGCTCCGAACTTTTGTCACCCCGTATATATATATATATATATATATATATATATATATATATATATAAGGTGTTTCAAAACTAATACAAAAAATTTTCAGGGGTGGTAGGACACATCGAAACAAACACTTTTCATCATATAATGTATAATCGCAAGTGAAACGTTTATGATCCAGGGGGCGCTAGAAGGCTCTTTCAGACACGCGTATAAAAGCGGTGGTTTTCACACATAAGGTCATTAGCGACTTGGAATACATCGGTATGCCAATGTGGAGAAGGCGGTCATGCATTTTGTCTAAGATCGTACCAAAAGTAATGGCATGGAAGCACAAAGGCTTTACCGAGGCCGCATCCCTAACAGGTATGTCCCCAATCACGAGATATTTTCTCGTTTGCACCGCCAATTGTTTGAAAGGGGATACTTCAGTACTGCCATAAATTTGTTTTGTCTTAAATAGAGCTTTCTTTCGTGCCAGTCCTGTTTTTGCGTTGCGTAAGGCTGCGTGTGTGTGGAAAAATGGAATACGCCCTCTAACTTGTAGCCGCTTCACTTGCGAGCATGCATTCTATGATGAAAAGTGTGTGTGCTTCGATTTGTTCTACCATCCCTGACCTCATTCCCATATATATATATATATATATATATGTGTGTGTGTGTGTGTGTGTGTATATATGTGTGTGTGTGTGTATATATATGTGTGTATGTGTGTGTTGCAATTTGGACCACATACAGCCTTCATTTATTATATTACATTTATACTACGTTACACTACATTTATTACCATTTAGCTGGGTATCATAAAACGTCTCCAAGGTTGCAAATACTCGTCTCCAGGGCGGTTTGTCCCCCCCCCCCTTCCGGATGTATGCCTAAAGGAAACATTGGACTGGCCACTTATAAGATTCGCAGTTCGATTCAGGTGATATAGTGAGACTTTTACAAAATTTACCAGATTTCTATACTTGAACACCATTCTAAAAAATATGATGTGGGCAGCACCTGACTTTCCCTGCAGTCTTATATTCACGTTCAGTTTATTTTAATTAAATTTAATTCACTTTTAATTCAATTTTCGTTCCCATTTGGTAACTGGACTTATTTACAAAGGTAGCGTAGAGAAAATACGAAAAAACTAAAATATCTCGATAACGGCTAGTCCTAATGTAATGGGGTTGGTCTTATTTTTTTCATCGTTAAAAATTACGTATAAAACAAGCAGTTAATGAATATATTTGAGCATACGTAGTTGTTTATTTCAGATTGTGACTATTTTTGCAGGCCATTTCGCAATGAAAGGCAGGTTGTTTTTCTTCGAATCGCACCAAAATCTAATCAGCACCAGGGTAACCCACAAGCGACTAATCTACCGAATTTTGTGAAATTCGGTCCATTAGTGTTTTAGCTAGAGTGGATGCAGACAATTTTTGCGAGACATTTCGCAAAAAAACACAGGTTCTTTTATCCCGAATCGTACCAAAAACTAATCAGCACCAGGGTCACACCCAAGTGACTTACCTACCAAATTTTATGAAATTCGGTCCATTGAGTTAGAGTGAATACATACATTGCACAGACAGACAGACACACAGACGTCACTTTAAAAATAGTTTTTTCGTATTCTAGAGCTCTCTAAACTTGTAGATTCGTCGAAAACTTGAGTTTCGATGTGATTCCAATACTTTCCCTATACATTACCATGTATTGCAGGGAAAGTAAAAATACATGGTCCAGCCGATATTCATAGAAGTCTCCGCTGTTCAGTCTTCACTCTATTCTAATGTCTCCTTCACTAGTTGATGAAGGCACTGCAGATACTCGTCAATAAGGACTATGCATTTATTCATTTACAAAGCCAAGAAATTATTAAAATTCTCCCAAAACAATGTTAAAGCATTCTTCTTATAAATCACTTTTATAGCCTGTAGCCACAAGATTTATGACTGTAGCAACAAGCTAAAAAAGCACATCACGTCTCTTTCGCTATAGATTTTTTTTTCTTCTTTTCATTAGAAATTAGAACATTAATGTTCCTCTCCATTTTCAAGATGGTGTTAAAAATATAACACAAAATAAAAATGAAATAAGAATCACTCGAACATCCAGTTTTTCCAGAAAATATCTTGAAATAGTGCCAACTCTTTGCACAAGTTCAATAAAAAAAATCTGATGTGGTCAACACATGACTTTCGCTGCAGACTCATATTCACGTTCTCTTTATTTTTTCAATCATTCATTAAATGCACAAAGGAACAGCCATAATCAATTTAACGTACACTGAATTTGCACTTTTAATTCAATTTTCGTTTTTGTTTGGTAACTGGAATTACTTCCAAACGTAGCGCAACGAAATTGTTAAAAAACTAAAATATCTCGAGAACGACCACTCTTTGGGGTTGGTTTTATTATTTACGTTGTCAAAAATTTCGCATAAAATAAGAATTTAATTGATATATTTGAGCATACTTAGTCTTTTAATTTTAGATTTAACGATTTTCGAAAATAATGCAGGTTCTTTTTTTTCCGAATCGTACGAAAATCTAATCAGCACCAGGTTAACCTACAAGTGATTTATCTACCGAATTTTGTGAAATTTAGTATATTAGTTTCTCAGCTAAAGTGGATACAGGCAATTTTTTTTGTGGATACAGGAGGAGCATTTCCCAAGAAAAGGCCGGTTCTTTTATCCCGAATCGTACCAAAACATAATCAGCACCAGAGTCATACACAAGTGACTTACCTATTAACTTTTATGAAATTCGGCCAATTAGTTTTTAAGTTAAGAGTGGATACAGACATTGCACAGACAGACAGACTGACACACACACACACACAAACGTCACGCCAAGACTGGTTTTTTCGTATTCTAGGTGCCAAAACATGTAGATCCATCGAAAACTCGAGTTGCGATTTTCGACATGATTCCAATACTTTCCCTATGCATTACCATGTATTGCAGGTAAAGTAATTTACATTACCATGTATTGCAGAGAAAGTAACAACTGCTAATATGTTTTAAAGCACCTGGTAATCTTAAAAGAAGTGTGTATGTGTAGCAGAAAATCTAAGCATCATAAAGCTAAAATCAAATCATAAATTTGGTTACGTCTCGGTGTATGCGCAGGTGCATCTCAGGGAAAAATTTTTTAAATTCGAATCAATTCTTTAGACATTTTATGTTTTCCAATTCTGAGCGATATTCACGGTTTTCACATAAATCAGTTCCTTAATGACCGAAAATATTAACACCAATTTTCTATCTTTATGTACACCTTCGGATATATTAAATAACATTCTTTCCAACAATGTCTGAACCGCATCTATAGGAAAATTCCTTCTGTTGATAATGAATAATTGAAATATTTAGGAATGATATAAAAAATATTTGATTTTTTAACTTATTTACAAATTCATGCTTTCAAGGCAGGGCTGACAACTTACACCATAAAGATATACTAATATAAATGAGCATGAGAACTTACACCATAAAGATATATTTTAAATGACTGAGTAAGAACTAAATAAGAGTTCTTTCCCAAAATGACTCAACATGTTCATTAGTCGCCAGATGGCGCTCTACCATTAGGAGGCGGGATTTTTACATTACGCTCCATTATCTTAAATTGAAAAAACGTGATACGTAGTTATATACTTTCGTATAGCATAGTAGGGAATTATGGGGGATTTTGGACCACGTGGTGCTATACTTTAACATATACGGGAGCTATACTTCACTCACCATGTTTTAACATAGGAGCACGTGATGGAGAGGGGCGGAGCTCTATACATCACGTGACTTTTTCCATGAAGTGAAGTATTTTATCAGTCAGATAAGAGTAACAAGAGATGTTTTTAATCAATGAGTAGATAAGAAGTATTATTTCAGGCTGTTTCTGGACAAGTAATGAAAGGTTTTTTCATTTCGTTTAGTACAACTTCAGCAACCAATGCGTATAGTTTTATACGTTTGTTTTTCCTTGTCACACAAAGCATCTAAGACTTAGTGATTCAATATACGAAAATTAATTAATTTTATTGTTAATATACGTAATTTTATCTATGCAGAATTTTTACCAAAGTAAATTAAATCACTAAGGCGCAGATAAAGCCAAGAGACGAAAACCTGATTTCTGGATCTGAAAACCGTGCACAGTTTGAAGGGAGACACAAAATTTCACACTTTAAAAATTTTCAATCTTTTTACAATTAACTTTTATTGCAAAACTATTCAAATTCTTTATTTATCCTAAATGAAAAATGAATAAAAATCTGGCACAATTTAGCGCACACACATACAAAACGTTGGCTGTTCAAAGTGGCCCCATGCATTTTTACGAGCCATATACTTTGAAAAGATTCACTTCAAAAGGAGAGGGTAACAAAAGAATTCAAAGTACTTATTTTTAAATAAAAAGCATATTCGCATTTCGTAAATTAGCAGAATTCTTTTCAAGACGGTATATTTGAAAATAAATAATTTGGGAATTAAAAAGCCTTTCATGTAACTTCGGCATTTTTTGTAAAATATATTCAAGAAAGGTTTTATTTTTATTGCATTCGTTTTTGATAACGTAGAATAGGACTCATAATTTTTACATTTAAATACGTATAGAGATTGTTTGACATAAAAATCCTTCATTAGTAACAGCATAGGAAGTAGATTAAAAGTATCAAACTCTTTCCTGGTCAAAAAACCAAATCCTTCGTTATGAATAAAAGGCGGAGTTAATCACATCAACATACACAGAAACAAATCTGAATGTCATTGTTGCGTGGTGACTACTGTCTTTGTAGAGAAAAGCGGCTGCAAAACCGGTGAATGCTTTTAATGAACTGCTTATGTTGTTACTTGTTACTATATTATGTTGCATGTTGTTACTTATTGCTTATCAATTTCACTACAATACATGGTGATGTATGGGGAATGTACTGGAATTGTGTCGGAAGTCGGGTTTTCGACGGATCTACACGTTTTAGGTACTAAGGAATAAAAAAAACTATTTTAACATGACGTCTGTGTGTCTGTATGTGCAATGTATGTACTTACTCTAACTCAAAAACTTTTCAACGAAATTTCACAAAATGGGGTAGATAAGTCTTTTGTGGGTTACATTGGTACCGATTTTGGAACGATTCTAAAAAATAGAACCTGCTTTTTTTCTGCGACAGGGTCCTAAAAATCGCGAAAATTAAAAAAAAATATTACATAGGCTCAAATTTACCCATTGAATGCTTGTGTTATACGTAATTTTTGACGACAAAGATAATGAGACTCATCCCTCATCACTCTAGAATTAACCGTTCTCGAGACATTTGAGTTTTTACCATTTTTGAAACGCCACTTTTGAATACACGTCCAATCAGCAAATGAAAACAATAAGTTTAAGTAAAACCGCAAATTTAGTGTAACTTTAAATAATTGTTGTATCTTATCTGTTCAATTAATTTCAATTTAATGCAATATAAAAAAGTAAGTGAAAATTAACTTGAGTCTCATGTGTCGCCGATTAAGAGAACTCCCAATTCCAGCAAACCATGTTCAGTTACAAGCCCAATTGCATGCTGTCGATAACCCAGACCACTCGACTCACCCTGAGGTATGAGAAGCTGTTTGCCACCCCTCAGCACACCGCTGACCATCTCATTGACAGGATGCCTCGTCGTATTCAATTCTGCATAGCCGCTATCGGTAGACCCATTCCATATTGATCTAATGTCAATCAAGTTTCTTGCTTTCATTTTCCAGGTATGATTTTTTGATTATTTGCACACCTCCATGTTACAATTATATTCTGTAAATTTCATAATCATGCATCCATTTCTTCATGGTGTTGCGATTGCAGTTGTGAGCAGTTTACATGACACTAATTATACTGAAAATCTTTAAAATTATGCTCAATTATGGAAAACAAGCACTATTTAGGATAAGATTTAATTGTGATTAGCTGAGACATTTATTAATAATATATATGGCCACACACACATTTGACCACTTTTATATTTTACATTCAGAGTTTTCTTAGCATTGAAATAATGTTTTTTTAACAATGCCTATGAAAGGGAGGGGGGGGGTGTAAAGTTAAAAGCAGATAATTTCATTCCATATCATTATTTGTAGTACAGGTGCTAAGTGACCGAGGAAAAATACTGAAACCAAAATATTTTTTCGATGTGGATTTCATATTAACATTCATTCCGCCATTTCACGTTCAAATTTTCAATTTATTTTTCTTATAAGTCGATAAGTAGAGGATAAATGTTTCTAGATAACAGCCCAAAATAAATCACATCATTCTGTCGCCAGAGAGAAAGAATGCGAAAAATTAAAAGTGAAATATTTCTTTGTGTACCGTTCATATCAATCAATAATATTTTAATATTATAAATTATATAATAACTAATTTTTTTTAGCTACTTATTTAATATTTTTTACTATAAATCCAGAAAGCTGCGCTACATAAAAGCTCAGTAAAATAAAATACACATAGAAAACGATCACAGCCCTTACGCAAGTTTCCAATTCAGACATTTTATAGCTAGATTTAACCATTTTAATGATTTTTAGCAATAAAAATTCCTATTTAGCTGTTATGTTAAGCATGGGGATTCATTAATCCGAAAGGTAAGTATGATAAATTTCGTAGTTAGTTATCAAATTAGTAATTTAATATAAAAATACTTTATATAAAATTTTCTGGAACATAAATAATAAAATTAGGCATTTGTATTTATCCGATGGCATAATTTTATTTCCTCATAATATAGAATAGAAAAAGTATGGTTTTCACGAAAATTTTCAGTTTCGAAATTTTGATGCCAATATATGTTTTAAGACCCCTGAAAACGTTTTAATTATTTTTATAGTGATGTCCGTCTGTCTGTCGGTCATCTGTTTGTTGTCTATCTGTGGTCGATTTCTTGTGCAAACGATAGCTACCACAAGTATTAAGGAATTTTCACGAAACTTTTCATGTGGCTTAGTTAACTAAAAATATAGAACTAGATATACATTTTTGAAATTCAAACGAAAACTAACATGAGAGCATAGGACAAAATTTGGCATAATTATGCATAAAAGGGGTTATTTAGTGATCAATGATCACTAAGCCTGACATTTTCAATCATTACAGTAATAAATATCCAGAATACAATTTTCGTGAACTTTATATTATAGTGATTTTGCCCGATACATTGCTGTGATCATTAGCCCTCTCCCCCCCCCCCCCCCGAGGGGGTACATGATCGAACTTGATATCACTGGAAAGATTTTTTTCAAGCCTTTTAAAATGAATGGTAGCATGCCTTAATTGCTATCATTTGGACCAACAATACTGTTTTTTCAAATTTTTTCTTGTAAAATTTGCAAAAGCAAAGGAAGAAAAGAAAAAAAATCACAAGTAACTTATTCTATTACTATTCTGGTATGAGAAGGTGGGTTTATGCCACACTGCAATTATTTTTACATTTCACGATGGGAAAATTTAATAAACACTTGAGATAGACTCAATTATTCTGTGGCATATTCAATGAAGCTCCAATACTTATTCATGCCATTGCAGTTAACGATTTTTCTATGCCAATGAGCGCATAATAAGCATGAAACCGATCCATGCATATTGTTATATGCAACTTCCTTACCTAAGTTATTGTTTATCATTTATAATTCACCACTAAGCATCAAAAGAATTTATGCATAGTTACATAATATCACCACTTTGATCCAAATATACACTCAAGATATTATAATATTCGATGAAAACATCACTTTGGCATTAGAAATCTCTGCACCATCTTTAAAAAATAAAGAAAAATAAAGTTTACTTCAAATGATAAAATGGCGATAACCAATTTCATTCGATTCCTAAATTCATTCGATTGCTAATTGTATGTTTAATGGCAATCATTGAACTTCCAATGGACTATCTATTTATTAGAATGCCGAAGAACCGAGAAAGTTAAAAAACTACTGGAAGGTTTTAAATCTGATTCATTTTTATTCAGAAACCATGCGAAGTTTTAATAATATACAATTCAACTAAAGACAAAAATTTTTACTTACTATCTAATTTTTAAATTTAATTTAGCAATATTCCGAACTTCTCCAAAAGCAGAGGCTCATAATGTTTCAATAAAAAGGCACAGAAATATCTTTCAAAGCACATTTAGTTCATCTTTAATATTTTTGTTCTGTATTGCGAACGACATCATTTCCACTCTGAATTACAAAAATTATGCAATCACACACTATTTATCGCATAATAAAATTAAAATTATCGCATTAACTAATATATATATATATACATTTATATTATTATATTCTTATACCTTTTCATTACATTGTATTCTCCTATAAATTCTTAGCCACACTCTGGTATATTTGATTCCTTATATATCTGATCCAATTTATATTTTCTTCTACGTCGGGCCATGTGCATTATGTATGTAATACAATTTACAGTAATGCACACAGAACCGTAGAATCCGCATTAACAGAAACATGTATGGCCCTTGATAACGTACATGGTTTCGGAAATGCTTTTCACTTTATTCAATTTAAATTTCAAATTTTTATTGGAAGCTAGGAAAGGCCTACCTCATCTTGCAAAACAATGTTTCTGTTTTACAACTTTTCATCTCACACACAATTCTTGCATTCACACCATGTATGTTAATCAGGAAACAAGGGGGTTAGTATCTTAAGTACCTGCATCACATATATGATTTATAAAAATACTTTCATCTAAATGTGTAGTTACAAAAAAATTTTCAACCATCTTTACCACATGTATATCTTATTCCATACCTTATATATGGAACACGGAAAAAGGGGTACTTTATACCAATTTAGTACCTGTTTTATTTACAATGTTTACTTATCATGTTCATTTTAAAATATTCAACAGCTTGTCGTATAGTCTTTTTGATGTCACTTTTACATTTCAGTCCGTCTTCTTTCACTTTTGCTATACCGAACATTTTCTATTAATGATCAATCACAGGTATATATAATACAAGTAAAATAAAAATTCTTCAATTATATATATATATATATATATATAAAAGGTCGTTCGAACTTTATGGAAAAGATTTCGTATTTATGTTTCTGGTTAGCATTTTGAGATAAAGATTTGGCATTTTCAATATAATCGTCTGCTACTGATGACTAATATCCATATAGCTACTATATATCAATATTAATATATAATACATACAATTGATTTTAATGTAAGCATTAACTAGTAATAAAGCTGTTAATAATTTGTAGAAATATTCTGAAAGTTAATGCAAGTTAATACTTAATATTAACTCTTACCTAATTACCAGTTGATTTTGACTCTAATGTATAACAGTGGAAACCACACAATAATACAAAAGTATCCTAAATACTATTGTCATAATTTTTAAATTAAATATGTAAATAAATGGATCATTAGTATAACCACAAATTCAACTAAATTAAAAAATCTTTAAAATGAATTAATTTATTAAAAAAATTTCAAAGAAATTTTTTATGCAAAATTTGAATGGCAATTTAAATAAAATTTATTATCACTACTAAAAATTTGATATTTTATCCGGGGGCTGAATATACCTCTTGGGGGGACTTAGCCACCTCTGGCCCGTGCCTGGCCTGTTACTTTCTAGTCCTTTTCTCGGGATCTCGAGAAAATCAAACTTTTCCAGACTACTTTCTTGAATATTGGTACAATTTTTGAGAACAGAAACACCTATTTTACAGCTAAAGTACTTTCAAATATCAGCCATGCAACATGCACGCGCCATTGAAATAACACAGACAAACAATAACTAACTAGATCGGTTGGAGTCAAAATGGCGGTTACGTCAGCCTGTACATTTAGGACCCTTACAGCGATCGGTGATAAAAATTCTTAACGACAAAGGCAGATTACTGCAAAGGCAACATAGGCAATTGCCTGCAAAATAAATTTCTTTTTTGAATGAAATTTCGCTGCTCATCCAAGCGTTATTTTCAGCCACCCCTTTGGGGACGGCTGATTTTAACTCTACAGCTACGTTTAAGGGGTAACTGCTCTAAAGCTATGTGAATGGAGTAGCTGCTCTAAAGCTATGTGTATGGGGTAGCTGCTCTAAAGCTACGTACATGGAATAACAGCACTAAAACTATGTGAGTCATTAAGAAGTGTGCGAAAGTGTCAAGCTATAGTATTATCATAATCTATAAATATCTAGAATAGTGATATATAGACGTACATTTTCATTATGTACAGATTATGACGTATTTGTGTATGCTTTAATGATTGAGCTTTTGCTTGCACAATTATATAGTTGATTACTTCGCAAGGGCTTGCGTAAATATATATTTAGCGGAATGATTATATATGTTAAGTATATGAGTTCGGAGTGCTTTAACCTGGAGAATCAATCTGAATCTGTTATCAGAAGGTGGTGCCCTTTGAAAAAATCCAGCTGGTGCAAAGTTTAATATAACAAGAAAGATCGATCATGCTTAAAGCATTGATTATGAAACACTTTCCAACTTCAATGCAATTTTATTTAAACACCTCTAAAATGCAATACATTCCTCGGTAATATTTTAAAACTTATCACAATACTACATTAGTTTATTATATTTGAAAACTTAAACCTTCATCGAAGAAAATGAACTTCATTCAAATGACGGCATTGAAATATAAATTGCCTGGTTTAAACATCTCTAAAATGCGATACATTCCTTGGTAATAATTTTAGAATTATCATAATACTACGATAATTTATTATATTTGAAAACTTCATCGAAAACAACTGAAATTCATTCAAATGACGTCATAGAAAAAATAACACGCCTGGCTCTCTCTATGAAAGCAGCATTTCATTGATAAACAATTTCCCATTCATTTCATTCATCACAATACTATAATAATTTATTTTATTTAAAAATTAAGACCATGAAGCTACAAGTAATTTAACTCTATGCTTAAAACATCATCGAAAAAAATCGTCCTTCTCTATGTAAAATCAATGAATATTTCATTCATATCAGCTATGCAGACTCCATGATCTAAATAATTTTGTGTTAAAGAAATACAGCAATTCTAATACAACTCATTCTACATATTTTGTTGTTTACATTTTGCATAAGTAAAAAATAGGTTTCGTTGTAGAAATAAACAAATTTGGATGATAATTTAAACTCAAATATATTGTAATTGCGTTTTCAATATGTAGATGCACAGAATTTAAGCAAAAATAAAGTGGTTTTAGGACAAATACAACACTCAATATGAATAAAAAGAACTTTAAAAATCACGATTTTGAGACAAGATGGATGCCATATATCATTTTTAAGTGGGTCACGTGATCTTTTCATGTCATGGTCACGTGATCGCTTCATATAAGAGATGTAATTATTATTTTAATTTTTATTTAAAAAACTACTGAATATATTTCGCTGAATTTTTTTTATATATTTTATGGAACAATTTAAATATTAGCTAAAATTTTCGAAGCAAGTTGTGAATTTTAAATCCGCTTAAAAAATGTTTGAAGAATTAGGTCCCATAGAGTTCAATGTATTTCATTTCTTCAACCCGGGTTCAATCCAAAACTAATTGGGTGATATTATTCATTTATAGTCCCATATGTCCTACAGACCGTCTGAACAACATACTAAAATTTCATTTTGATTAAGTCATTTTTACGGCAGTTTTCGTGCTAACGGACAGACAGACAGAATGAACAAAGTCATAAACACTTTTCAACTCTGTTGTAAAGTGCTAGAAACGGTCTCTTACGCAAATAAGTTAGTTGCTCATTTACTTAGCAGGTAAGTCTATAATGATACAGTTTTACTGCACGACCCAAGGACCCCAGTATTGCGTGATGTTTGATTTTTTTTTTTTTTTTTTGACCGACTGTACATCATCATTTCGTTATGAAATGAGTAAAGTCGTTGCATTATGTGAGGAAAGTCATATGCTGCCCACATCAGATTTTTCATGGACTGCGAAATAAGGAGAGAATTAAGACTTGATAACAGGATCATAAATTTTATATCAGCGTCATTGCAGTTAGACGCATCGTCAGATTGCTTTTCAGAAAAAGTATGAAATTGAATCCACACAAATACCATCTATACACAACACTGTATTTTTCTGTTTTGAACATTCCCAACGCGATATTTATTTCGTTTTTCTTCCTTCTCGTTATTAACGACACTTTTGCGTGAGAAATCTGTAGAATTTACTGTGAACTGCGTGTTCTGTTGTTTCGCAGGTGTTTTCCAGTCTTTTTTTTTAATTTAATTTATTTTTTATGCGTAGTAAAGTGTTCGATGGAAATTATATTAATATATTGATTACAGTGATAGTTAAACATGATTTAAATTACTACCCTCTGTTATTACTGAGATCGAACTCTCGCTGTAGATGGCAATATCCATGGACCGGTTTCATTCTTATTACGCTTCATTAGCATAGAATAGCCGATACATGCAATGGCAACAAGAGGCTTGCTATGTACTAAAATTTTGCAAACCATTGTAGATATATATATTCACCAATATATTAATTTGCGTCCAACCTCTTCTTAGAATCACAAAAATTAACTGCTGTTTAAACCGCACGTAACAGAAACCTTTAGTTTAAATGCATGCGCAGTCACACACAACAATTTGCCCCGCATGCGCACAAACGTCCACTGCTCCCAATAACAACACTCAGTTGTCAACCGCCAATCACAGCAAGAACGGAATCAAAAATCTCGATTTTGATTATTTTGATTGAAAATTCATGTATATATCGATGCATTTTAAAATCTATATAAATCAAATTAAAAATCTGTCTGTCTGTCTTTCTGTTTGTTTCATCATCACGGGAGAACAACCGAACTGAATTTGATGAAATTTTGTGAGTAGCCTTGATATAATCCATTTAAAATTTAGTACATATTTCGAGTTTCTAAGACCAGGGGTTGTCGAGATATTAATTAAAAGCGAACAATTATATCTTCCCTTTAAGATAGCATTATGCAAACGATATTTATTCCGCCAATTTATTTGAAGGAAATTATATCTCTGAGTTTCGTTAAAGTTTATTGTGCTTATTAGATACTTTTGAAAATCATTGGTTTGAAACAGGAATTAAAATGGAAACATTTAAACCTTCCATAGAGATAGCATTATGCAGACGATATTTTTTTCGCCAATGTATTTGAAAAAAAATTATATCCCTAAGTTTGGTTGGAGTTTATCCAGTTTATTAGTTAGTCTTTGTTAAAAATCGCAGATTTGAAGCACGAATTGAAATGGAAACTCTATCAGTATGGTTTATTTTTTACAGGTTTTTACTCAGCACTGAAAAGTATTAAGAAATCAAAGTGGTTATTTGATTATCAGCATTTTATGAGAAATATTCTTATTTTTAGGATTTGAATAATAAATAAATTGTTATAAAAATATATCTTATAAATGAACGGTTTGCTTTTTCTTTTAATTATATTTATTACGGACTGAATACATCACTTTCATTTATTTTGATAAAGAGTTTTCAAACTTATATATTGCGTTTAGTCAATGAACTCATATATTGTGTTTAGGCAATAAACTCATTTAGCCGATTGTTTAAACAGAATTAGAGTAGAACGAGTTAAAAACCCAGACCACTCGACTCACCCAAGGATATGAGCAACTGGTTGAGTGGCCGAGTTCAAAGATAAAGGCAGATGTTGTACGAACGAATTTCCCGAGAACACATTTTTTCCCCTCTGTGACTCTATACATTTCAATGGCGATTTCAGACCGAGAGCGTATTCGAGAAATATAAATGGCAAAATAATGGTTATGTACTGTTGTACTTACGGCTGCAAGTAAAAGCATGTAAAAGGAGGGCTATACTCTTTTCATGGATAAGATTTGTTTTCATTATATATCTTACAAATATAGTTAAAAAGTAATTTTGCTAGATTTTAACCTGGTGCATTTCATTTGGCTATTAATTTCATTGCTTTTAATGCAGTATAATTAGAAGTTTTGCTTTATTTTTAGTATTTGTGATATTGCAAAAGACTTATAATATCATTCTAACACTTAAAAACACTTGGAGTACTTTGCTGATAGTTATAGAGTTATTTTCGATATCCTCGTGTGTTTTCCCTTCGAGGTAGAACTTCATGTTTTCCCTTCGAGGTAGAAAAGTATTAAATCAAAATGGTTATTTATTATCAGCATTAATAGCAAAGTCATTTATAATACTATAGGAATTTACATGTAATTATGAGTGTTAAGCTTCTTTATGTTTGTCTCATCATCACGGGAGAACGTCTGCACCAAATTGGATGAAATTATCGGTGCAGACCTGGAATAGTCCCACTTAAAATTTAGTCCATATTTCGAGTTTCGTTTCTAGAACTAAGGATTATCCAGATATTAATTTAAAACGTACAATTAAAAATTCTATAGAGGTAGCATTATGCGGACGATATTTTTTTCACCAATTTATTTGAAGAAAATGATACCATGTTGCTTAACAACAGATTTAAATCCAATGTGTTTATGCGTCAGACGATTTTTATTAAATCTTTACAGATTTAAATAATAAAGATATGTATATAAAACAAATTTCATTGATACTGCATTTTTAACTGGATAATATCAATTACAGTCTTTAGGTTTAAACATGATTATTATTGATATTTTCAAGTTATTACGTCATTGTTTTATTTTGGCAAAAATTGTTGAAACTTATATATTGTACGTAGTACGGGTAATTTTCGACAAATACACTGGTATATCCTCTAATCTACGAGAATATAAGTAGTACATGTATATTGACATATATTGGAATAAATTACGGCCTTCTGGTATAAAGATTATGGCGATTATTGATATTTTCAATTTATTACGTCATCTGTTTTATTTTGGCAAACATTATTGAGGCTCATATAGAAATACAGGTAATTTTCTACAAACAGAGGGGCATATCTTCTAATCTACGACGGTATAATGTAGTAAGTGTCTATCTTCCCATACAATTTTAGCGCTTTCATTTTGTCATATATTGGAATCATTTACTGCCTTCAGGTTTAAAGATTACGGGTTTATTGATATTTTCGATTTATATTCGCAATCTACTAATTCAGGGTATATCTTCTAATATTCGCGAATATAAGTAGTACGAGTCCCACACAATTTTAACGCTTCTATTTTGCACTAGCAGCAAACCCGTTCTTCGTACGGAGTATATAATATTGTCATAGCGGGTTCCGTGGGCTTCTAAAGTCACCACGGATACCGGCCAGACACGGCAGACCGAGAGTCTAACTCTCCAAATTTGTAACCCAGGTTCGAAACACACCTCTCGTCAGTTGGAGGATTCCAACTGATGACCTGCGAAGGAAAACCCAACAAATACCAATGAAATACCTTTACCTTCAAGGATTCACCAGAAGCTGAAAACACATAAATTCAATACAAATTCAACACAAATAAGAACACCATTCTAATTCAAATCCAATATTTATTAATTATTCAAGAAATGGAGTTGCAGATAAAGTACAATTACTGATTTAATAATTTAACCACTGGACCTCACTTTACCAAGAATCATCGGCTCTTTGCCGGAATTTAATATAAATTCAATAAATCAAATAATTTCATATTCCAATTAAGCAAAATAATGGTATGGTCAGAGAGAATGCACACACCCGGGGAACGTTAAAGGCCTACGTAATTACTGTATTTCAGACAATATAAAATCAATTTAGATTATTATGGCTTAGATAAAGCTTCAATATGAAGAAAGAAACTGTAGTTAGAATATATATATGTATAATGCTGGCAGAAGATCCTATGGATGAAAAGTTCTGCAGCGGTCGATGCACAAGTCCAGACGACTGCCCATCGGCAGGTCTAAAGGTACAAGTCTTACCTCAAAAAATTCTTGGAAGGACTCATGGCAGATAGAGCACAGGCATCCACTGATAATTTCCCTCGGGGCAACATTGCCCCGCTCCAACAGGAACGGTTGAACCGCAATTTCCGGCAAGGTGCCGGATCAGGTCAGCCGAAGGAACAGCTTCATATTTGCTTTCTCTGGTCCCGGTGCACGACCAAGCAAGATGAGGCATCACCTCAAACGATTACACGGCGGTCGACGGTCGGCGAGGACAAGGCATCAGCAGTGGCGACGGTAACAGCAGTGGCAGGTGGCATCTCTCCCGACCCTCACAACACGGTAACTCCGCCTGAGGGCTAAGTTCCGCGTCGACGTGAGTTCGAAGATGTTTCCAGGGAGAGAGCCCCGAGTTACAATTTACGCAGCTTATATACATTCCAGATGGATCCAGGAGCCGTCCAATACAAAATCACATGGGCTCACATCATCTCCTCTCCACCAATCCAAAATTACTTCCAATTCAAAATCATCCACAGTTCTGCCCCACAACGGACGATTCCAAAGGCACGCGTATCTGCCGCGTGACAACAAGGAGACATCTGTCTCCGCCAGCAAGCCAGACTAACAGGCGTCATTCCCAGAGTGTGCGAGAATTATTATAACGAAATAAAAATGGCCACAGTTCTGCACAGAATCAGATACAATACGATAATAAAATATATAATGACCTGAGGGTTCCAGGACACAGATTAATTAAATAAAAGTTTAAAAATACAGAAGTTATGCAATTTACAAAGGAGTGACGAATGCCGTCACGACAATATAAAGAAACTTAAAATTCAGAATCATGTGCAAATTTCTATAGTATACTAAATGACATTTTTAATCAAAATATTCTGTTAAAATATTTAAATTTATGCTCCTAAAAAGAAGTTTAAGAATCTCTGTTCTCGCTATACAAAAATATCTTCACGGGCAAATTTGAAGAATAAAACATCCTGGCCTGTTTTGTAAGCAAATTTACAAAGAAAAAATGGAATTAAATCAATATATGCAAAAAAAGCGTTAAATTTGTATGGGACCCGTACTACTTATATACGCGAATATTAGAAGATATGCCTGTATTAGTAGATTACATGCATAAATTGAAAATATCAATAAACCCGTAATCTTTAAACCTGAAGGCAGTAAATGATTCCAATATATGCCAAAATAAAAGCGCTAAAATCACGGAAGAAAAATCCGTTCCACTTTGTCGTAGATTAGAAAATATGTCTGTGTGTTAGTAGAAGACTACCTGTATTAGAATATGAGTCTGAAAAATCTTTGCCAAAATAAAACAGATGACGTAATAAATTGAAAATATCAATAATCTCAGTAATCTTTATACCAGAAGGCCATAATTGATTCCAATATATGTAATATATAACAAAATATATGCCAATATACCTGTACTACTTATATTCTCGTAGATTAGAAGATATACCCGTGCATTTGTAGAAGATTACTCGTACAACGTACAACATATGA
Source organism: Amaurobius ferox (assembly GCA_951213105.1). Taxonomy (NCBI): domain Eukaryota; kingdom Metazoa; phylum Arthropoda; class Arachnida; order Araneae; family Amaurobiidae; genus Amaurobius; species Amaurobius ferox. Next base: position 131,646,142 of record OX578147.1, read on the forward strand.
GTTTCAACAGTTTTTGCCATAATAAAACAATGGCATAATAACTTGAAAATATCAATCTCTGAATCAATAATCCCCGAAAATATCAATAATAATAATGTTTAAACCTGAAGATCGCAATTGATATTATCCAGTCAAAAATGCAATGTCAATGAAATTTATTTTATATACATATCTTCTTTATTCAAATCGTAAAAGATTTAATAAAAATCGTCTGCCACATGAACACATTGGATTTAATCCGTTGCTAAGCGACATGATTTCCTTTGCTTCAAATACATTAGTGAAAAGAATATCGTCTGAATAATGCTATCTCTATGGAAGGTTTGGCGACATTTTCGTCAATTTAGCGACAATTTAAAAATCGCCAAATTTATCGACAAGTGGGACTATAGAACTGACAGTCTCTCTTCGCCTCAAATTGACGACACATCATCACAATACTATCCCCTAACAAAACACAATTCATTTTATTTATTTAGCGTAATTTTATCAATTTCAAGTTATTTTTAAGGATTTACAAACATTTATATCAATTTGGTGATATTTTAAAAATTCGCTAAATGTGTTACTAAGTAGAACGGTTGAACTGACAGACAAATGCAAACGAAACATCGTTTCAGTACTCTCATTTTTATCAATTTGGCAACATTTCCGTCAATTTGGCATCGTTTAAGTCCAATCAATTTGGCAACGTTTAAGAAAAGTTGCCAAGTTAGCGATATCCCGCCAAATTCGTAGCTCTGAATTTGCAGATCTGAATAAAATATCCAGAACCCGCTTGTATATACTAAATAAAAACACTATAATTGTATTAGACGATATACCCGTTCTACTCTTTTTCTGTTTCAACAATAGGCTGAATGAATTTATTGGCTAAACACAATATACGAGTTTATTAGCTAAACACAATATATGAGTTTATATTTTAATTACAATATATAAGCTTGAAAACTCTTTACCAAAATAAATGAAAGTGATGTACGCAGTTCGCAATTAATATAATTAAAAGAAAAATCAAATCGTTCATTTATAAAATATATTTTTATATCCATTTATTTATTATTCAAATAGAAAAAATAATAATAAACATTAACAAAAGCATTTAAATTAAATGACCATTTTGATTTCTTAATACTTTTCATTGTTGATTAAAAATTTGTGAAAAATAAACCATGGTAATAGATTTTCCATTTAAATTTATGTTTCGAATATTCATAGATTATCTATTCCTTTGAGGAGTGAATTGTCCCGGAAGTGTTCCCGAGTGGATCGCCCCGGAAGAGTTCCCCGTCAAACACACACTATGTTTTATTATAAGCAGAGATATATTGATTCAATTTCATATTTTTTGTAAATTTGTTTATAAACTGGGCCAGGATGTTTTATTCTTCAGATCTGTCCGTGAAGATAATTTTTTACAGCGAGAACAAATATTCTTAAACTACTTTTTAGGAGCATTAAATTAAATATTTTACAGATTTTTTATAATACAGAATAATTTGATACAGAATAGCCTGTACAGAATATTTATAATACAGAATAATTTAATAAATAATGTCATTTAGTGTACTATAAGAATTTGCACATGATTGCAAATTTTAAGTTTCTTTATATTATGTACTCCGTACGAAGAAGAACGGGTGTGTTCCTTGTAAATAAATAAATTTGATTGCAAGAACTTACCTAACTTCCTTGTAAAAAAAACAAGCATACGATAGTTAAATTGTAAATCTAACCACCTAAGTGACATATAGCTGTTTTTTACAAGGAACTTGTGTTAAGTCCTTGTCTTACAAGCAGCAGTTTGTTTTAGTGTTAAATGTGACGGAATTTGGGTGCGGATTCCGTTCAAAAATCGTTAGAAAGAATGTACTTCGATCTTTCCAATGGTGTCAAGGTGGATACTCTGTCATATTATTTTCGATCCCTAAGGAACCGATTTGTGTGAAAATCGCTCAAAATCTTGCTTCAACATAAAATAACTATAAAAACGAATTCAAATGTTTAAAAAAAATCTTGCAGCGGTCTGTCATACCGGGAATTCAGCTAATCCAAGTACCGAATTTTGCGGCTGTCTGATTTTCATTTCAGACAGCAAAAAACCATCTTTTGGTATGTAAGATTTCTCTTTTAGATAAAAGATAAAATAAAATGTAAACGTATTAATTTTTCGCGAAAATGGAAAAAAAAACATATATTTTATAAAATGTTTAAAAACTGAAAGCATTTCTCTGGTTAAATCTTCCTGAAAATATACAGGAATCGGATATGGTTAGCCATTAAGACACTCGTATCGAATTTTATTTGAATCGCTCGATTTATAAGAAAGAAGTCACGTGCAGAGACAGACAGCAAGCACAGGCATCATTGAAAATAGGGTTAATTCTCATTTCGGGATCGACAAGTTCTGTCAGTCTTCAAAACAAGAAAGTTTCATTTTTGGAGCCGTGACAATATTTTTCTTTAGGTTCATAATCCCGTAGATACGATGCGTTCCGTTCAACACAGAGGTTCTTAAAATCGTTTCACATAGCAAGTTTTATTTTTTTTTTGTCGCTGCAGATATAGTCTATTCTAGCATGTTTCAAAGTGTATTTGTTCCATGGAACCCTGGGGATTCACGACAATGCTCCAGAGGTTCCGTAACTTCACAATTTCGTATAAATTTTCTTAAAATTATAAAAAAAATAAATTTTTGAATGTATAACTTGAACCACAATGGACTTTTTGGGGTTCCGGCAGGAGATTGAATTTCTAAACAGTTCTGCGTTGAAAAACACTGGTCCATTCGATGCTAAGGAGCACATTATAAGTGCAACCCCCCCATACATACACACACACACACACACACACACATACACACCCTTTTTACTTTCCTTATATACATAATGTATAAGGAAAGTATTGTGACGGGGTCGAAAATTCGAATTCGAATTTTCGACGGGAAAGTACGCTTCAAGCATCTCTGATCACGAATCAAACATTTTTGAAGTGATGTCTGCGTGTGTGTGTGTGTGCGCGCGTCAGTGAGTCTGTGGAGACGATAACTGACGAACGAATGGACCGATTCGAACGAAATTTGATAGAAAAATCAAAATCCGTAAACACTGGAAGCCTATTGATTTTATGCGCAATCGAATTTTCAGAACCCCCACTAAATTTTCGAGTGAAGTTTTGAAAAAATCGTCAAAAACTCAAAATCGCTAATAAAGTTACGCAAATAGATATTTCTTATGTAATTTTTCATTAGAAAACGATTGACATAAATTTTAGAACGCTAACATGAACCGTTCTCGAGATAATGCACATTTTTAAAAGAAATTATCAAAAAGTCATATAAAATAAAAGAAAAATATTTTCTATTGAGAAACATGTTCACTCTTCATATGTAATACCATGCGATAAAATGGGTGACATCATTCTCGTGGATCTAGCTCTTTCCATTCATGAAAAGAGATACTTTGAGTAATACTTTTGTATTTGAACGCCAATAGTCATTTATCTGCTGTAAGAGTAACTTATTTCTTCGTCCATAACGCTTGGCGAGATTTTGGCGACGAATTTGGTGGAATGTCGCCAACTTGGCCACTTTTTTAAATGTTGCTAACTTAACGAAAAACTAGCCAAATGGATAAAAATGACGCTAAATCAATGACGACCCATTGATGATGACGACGCATTATATAAGAAAAGTCATGACATTGCATTATATAAGAAAAGTCATGTGCTGTCCACATCAGATTTTTTTAGTGGCAATCAAATTTGCCATCTGTGCTTTTAATAAAAAAAAGTTTTGAAGCATCTATTTCTGAGGATCTACTATAAGTAGACCTTAGATGATGACTGGTATGGATTCATCTTTGAATGTAGAGGGAGGGATGTGGTTTGTTAAAAATTTCCACTTCCGGATCTCTTTCCATTTCCGGTTTAAAATTTTTATTTTCCTTAAAACATCTATTTTAAGATTAGATATTTTTAGATTAGACATGAATGTAATTAATAACTGATGTAGATTCAGCATCAAATTCTGGAGTAGGTAGGGTTGCTTACTATGAATTTCCACTTCATAGAGTTTCTTGAGAAATCTAATTTTTGAGATTGGCTATAGATACAGCTTAGATACCGAGATGGATTGAGCATCATATTTTGAAAGGATTTCAATGACTCACTTTTCACTTTTAGTTCTCAAAATCTAACTTTTGATTCAAAAATTTAAATTTTCCTTGCAACATCTATTTCTTTGGATCGGCTTTAGAAACAGCTTAAATGAGACTGATACAGATTTAATATCATACTGCAAAGAGGAGGTTAAGATTAACTAAAAATATTCTCTTCCGGTTCAAAAATTTTCCTTGTAACATCTATCTATAAAGATTGGTTATAGATAGAGCTTAGATGATGGTGACTGACATAGATTTAGCATTACATTCCAGAACAAGTAAGGAATTACTAAGCATCTCCTCTTCCGATATTTTCCCAATTCCGGTACAAACAATTTCAGTTTCCTTGAAACATGTGTTTCCGAGAGTCGGATTTTCTTTTCTCTGAAGTGATAATTGTTAGAGCTTAGATGATGATTGATATGGATTCAGCATTAAATTTTAGTTTTAGTAAAGGTCTCATTAAGAATTCCCAGAACCTAAGAACTTACGGTTTAAAAAATTTCCTTCAAACATCTGTTTCTCATGAATGGCTATAGATTGAAATTAGATGATGACTGATATGGATTTTCAGCATCAAATTTTATACAGGGTTGGAATTTTCCCTCAGGATTTCCACTTCCGTTTAATTTTTCGAAAATTTGCATTACTGTACGAAATAAGGGTGCAAAAGAGAATAAAATTTCTTAATAATTCCGTCGAAAATGAAGTGGTTACACACCGCTTACCATCCTATAAAAGCTCCTTCATACTTCATAGAGTTTCGTCCAGAACAGAGCACCAGGCGCGAAGCGCCTTTAATCTCCAATCTCTAGGTGTGGTTCTTATCTTCATACTGTGACATTATTTCATTGGTCCATAGTTGGAGGTTCGAGGTTTTTGATTTACTGTTTTTATTATTTGTCCTAGCTCCTAGTGTGGCAGTTTGTTGCACATTAAGAGTTTAAGCAGTTTGGGGGGTTGATGCAGATCTGAGGGTAACCTAGCATTTTAGCAGTTTAGGATTTTAAACATTTTGTAGAAAACCAAAGATCGCGAGTTTTCTTTAATATCAACTGATTAAGGTGGGACGTTCCTAGTACCGAATATCAAAGTTAAGTACCGAGCGGGGTCTCTTACGAGATTTAGCCTTGCGATGATCATAGTCATGCAGATTAAATAATAGTTCATTTGGGACAGATGGCAGATTTTTGTAGAATTTAAGAGCTAGCTTTTTGATTTGGGCTTTTATTTTGAAGTCTTTCCTAATTACCGAGTTTCTTAAGTATCTAGGGGCTTTCCTTATAATCCTTAGGGTTTTGTTTTGTCTTGTCTCTAATAAGTCTATGGTAGTTTTACAGGCATATCCCCATACGGGTGCTGCATACAGCATTCCCGGGCAGATGACCGATTTATAAATTAGGAGTTTATTTTGATAACTTAGATTTCCGTTTCCTATCATTGGGTATAACGCTCCTATGGTTATATACGCTTTTTTGATTATGTTCGTTACGTGCAGTTTCCAAGTTAGGTGGGAGTCTATCGTTACACCTAGGTATTTAGTAGATTTTTCCGCTTTTAGGGCATGGTTGTTTATGTACAGAGGAGGCGGAGGTTTACGTTTTCTTGAGAAATAAATCCAATGACATTTATTGGGATTTAATTTTATTCGCCATTTTTCCAGCCATGTTTGGAGTATGTCTAAGTGTTGTTGTAGCTGTCTGTGCATTACTGAGACGTAAGGGTGTTTTGCAAGTATCGCGCTGTCGTCTGCATAGAGTGCCAGCTCCGTGTCTGGGGTCCTGGGAATGTCATTTAGATATATGTTAAAGAGTGTCGGGCCCAGGATGGATCCTTGCGGTACACTACTTTTAATGAGCTTGGGTGTAGATAAGTTATTTTTTACTCTGACTTGAAAGTGTCTGTTATTTAGGTATGAAATTAAAAGTTTGACAAGTGCGTCAGGGACTTTTAGAGTGATCAATTTGTAAGCTAATCCACAGTGCCACACTTTATCAAAGGCTTTTTGGATGTCAAGAAAAATCGCAGCTGTGGGTGTCTTATTATTAAAACCAGAAGAAATGTACTCTACCACTCTCAGCAATTGATGAGTGGTGGAGTGTTTTGGCCGAAATCCAAACTGCTCCGGAATGATAATGTCATTCTCACTAAGGTGCGTGTTCAGTCTCTTAAGAATTATTTTCTCAGTAATTTTACTAAGTGTCGGCAACAAACTGATTGGTCTGTAGTTGGCTGGAATTGAGGCATCCTCACCAGGTTTATGGATCGCTATAATTATCGCTTCCTTCCATTCTTTGGGGAAATAATTTAGTTCTAGTATTTTATTTATTAAGATGGTCAAGTAAAATATTATATTTAAAGGTAGGTTTTTTACCGCGATATTCCTGATATTGTCGTGCCCTGGGCTTTTACGGTTTTTAAGGTTTTTGATAATCTCTACTATTTCTTGCGGGGTGGCTGGGTTAATCTCAGCCGTGACCGGGGAGTTCCTGAAATTGTTTAGAGTTTGCCTAACCATTCTTAGGGTGTCCTGACACATTAGATCGTGGTTTGGTTCAAATTGCTTTTCGTAATGCCTAGCAAGCGCCTCTGCCTTTTCTTCGTCTGAGTACGCAATATTAGCGCCATCTATTAGTGGCGGGAGTTTAATTTGAGGTTTTCTGAGTCTTTTAGCGAATTGCCAGAGCGATACGTCTTCTGAGCTAAGGGATTCAATTAACTCTTTATACTGTTGCTGCTTTTCTGCGACAATTTTATCCCTGACTTTCCACGTGAGTCTGTTAAGCTCCCTTTTGAGGGTAGGGTCTCTATTAGCCTGCCATGTCTTACGCATTCTGTTCCTTTGCCTAACTAATTGTTTGACATGGTGGGAAAGTGTGGGCATTTTTGGTGACTCACGATGTGTTGTGGCAGATGCAATAGCTCTCCTGATTTCTGTTGGGAGTGTGTGCGTGGCAGAGTCAATATCCGCCGTGTCCTTCATACTATTACTAACGTGCAATATTCCCTTTGGCACCTCTTCTTTCGTCAGCCCAGGCGAAGAAAACACAGTCCATGACGTCAGTATGACGTGTATAATGACGTGAAATCAGGGTTGCCGGGATTTCCCAGTAAGAAGAAGGGTTCCCATATTTCGCGATTTATCGCTAATTTGGCGACTTCCGGAATGTTCCTGAAACTTCTCAATAGAACGATTATTCTTTGAGGTATAGAGATTTCCAGAAGTTTCTATGGAGAGACTATAAAAGGGACTCACCCATCTGTTGGGAGGAGTTGACGAATGGACGTGACACAAGCTACATTGGACACTGATTTTTGTCAATGTTTTGGGAATAGTAGCGGCTGTTTTGTGAAATTATTTTCGTCAGTATTTTGAGCATAATATCGCTTATTCTGTGCCTCGAGTAGATCATTTAAGTGCTGTTTGATGTATATTGTTCCTGTTTACTTTGTGCTTGTGAATAAACGTAAGTTATCCAGGACAAGTTCTTGCATCTTGCGTATACACCCACGATTCTAAAGGATACGTTGGTTACAATACTTTTTTTGTGGTTGTGGTTATCTACAGTGGGACCTTAATCCTACCTTAAGTCATATGATGATTGTTCATTCCCGAGTTCTATTCGACAACGAATGCAATTGAATTAACCAATAATAACAACCGTATAAAACATCGAACATTCAATGGAATTTTTTAGAAAATTTATAATCGGCGCCTTCTTTTTGAGCCTCTCGTTATTAACGACAGTTTTGCGTGAGAACCCGGTCGAATTTTCTGTATCCTCCTCTGGATTGCACAGAAAACAAAGTTTCTCAATATGTTTTGGTTTTCCGTATAAAGTAAAGTGTTTATTGAAAATAATGTTGTTCTACGAAATGCAATATTATCCAGCAAATAATATCTACAAAAAAATCTGCATAAATGTGCAAGAATTTGAACTAAGGTTTTTGTAGATAGGTGCATATATATGATGGAAATTGAATTAGGAATTATGGATATTTTTTTCGAAAAGTAAATATTTGCCGAAAATCTTTAATCAACATTTCGTACAAAAAATGTTGCTTGATAGCACCGTTGTTTTCTTACCTAATATGGAACCGAAATCATTTTCGTTGCCTCTCTGGATTAATCATACTCACTTACGATTGAATACTATGAAGTGTAATATATTTATTTTAATTTGTTAAAATTGTTTACTTTACAAGGCACTTTTTATTATTTTACTTTACACGCCACGATTCCAGCCAACTACAGACCAATTAGTTTACTGCCAACACTTAGTAAAATTACTGAGAAAGTTATACTTAAAGAGACTAAACACACGCCTAAGCGAAAATGACAATCATTCCTGAGCAATTCGGATTTCGGCCAGAGCCACCGTCAGTTGCTGAGAGTGGTGGCCGACTTGGGGTTTAACTTCATTCGCCATTTTTTCAGCCATGTTTGGAGTATGTCTAAGTGTTGTTGTAGCTGTTTGTGCATTACTGAGAGATAGAAGTTTTTTGCAAGTATCGCGCTGTCGTCTGCATAGAGTGCCAGCTAATGTGTGGAGTAGCACCCGTAGTCCACCACCCATCAGTTGCTGAGAGTGGTGGACTACATATCTTCTGGACTTAATAACAAGACACCCACAGATGACATTTTACTAGATATTTCCAAAAATCCTTCGAAAAAGTGTGGCACTGCAGATTAGCGTACAAATTAATCACCTTTAAAAGTCCCTGACGCACTAGTAAAACTTTTAATGTCGTATTTAAATAACAGACACTTTCAAGTCAGAGTAAAGAATAATTTACATACTTATCTACACCCAAGCTCATAAAAAGCAATGTACCGTATGGTTCCATACTTGGCCAGACACTTTTCAACATATATCTGAATGACATCCCCAGGTCGCAAAACACCGAGCTGGCACTCTATGCAGACGACAGCGCGATACTTGCAAAAACACCTATCTCTCAGTAATGCACAAACAGCTACAATAACACTTAGACATACTCCAAACATGGCTGAAAAATGGCGAATAGCGTTAAATCCCAATAAATGTCATTGAATTTACTTCTCTAGGAAACTTAAACCTCCGCCTCCTCTGTATATAAATAATCAAACATTCCGCATGGAAAAATCATCCCATCTAACCTGGAAATTGCACGTAACGAATATAATCAAAAAAGCTTATATGGCCACGGGAGCTTTATACCCAATGATAGAAAATGGAAACCTCATTTATCAAAACAAGCTTCTAATATATAAATCGGTCAACCGCCCCGGAATGCTGTACGCAGCACCCGTATGGGGATATGCCTGTAAATCTACCGTTGACTTCCTAAAAAAAAGACAAAACAACATCCTAGGTGTATCAGGAAAGCTCCTAGATATTTAAGAAACTCGGTGATTAGAAAAGAAGTCAAAACCGTGGCAACTCAAATTGAAAAGATAGCATTAAATTTCTACAACAAATTGCCATCCGTTCCGAACGAACTTCAGTCTACATGCTTATGATCATTGTAAGACCAAATCTCGTAAGAAACCCCGCGCAGTCCTAAAACCTAAAGTAATCAAAAATTAGGTAGACCTCCTTTCTAGCAGCTGAAACTAAATAAGTACCCCGTTTAATAATTTAAACTTTTAAAAAAGTCCTAAACCATCCCTAAACTGCCCAAAACGCTAAGTAATACCCAGGTCTACATCAAGGCCCCAAACTGACTAAAACCAAATGTGCAAAAACTGCCACACTAGGAGCCAAGTCAAAATAAAATCTTGTAAATGAAAACAACGAACTTCCATTTAATGGGTCAATGAAATAATGTCACAGCATGAAGTTAAGTACCAGATGATAAGATTGGACATTAAAGGTGCTCCGCGCCTGGTTCTCTGTCCTGCACGACACATCCGTTCGTGATCTGTTTAAATAAAATTGAAAATATGTTTATTTGTGTGTTCGCTTCATCATCACTTTAGAACGGCTGCAACGAGTTTCTTAAACTTTCGTGCGTAGACTTGGAACTCACTTAAAACATAGTCTATGTTTCAAATGTCTAAGAGCAGACGTTGTCTAGATATTAATAAAAAAACGCACAATTTAATCTTCCTTAAAAATAGCATAATACGCACGATATTTTTCCTCGAATTTATTTGAAGGAAATGATATGTTGCTAAGCAGTGGAATTAAATCCATTGAGATCATACAGCAGACAACTATTATTAAATCATTTCTTATTTAAGTAATTAAGAAATGCATATAAAAATAAATTTTATCGGAATTACATTTTTGACAGGATTATTTTAATTTCCGCTTTCAGGTTGAGAAGATAATTAAATTTTCAATTTTTTAAATCATCTGTTTTATTTTGGTAAATACTTTTCAAACTCGCATATTGTCTTTAGTCAATTGTAACAGAATAAAGAGGGTACATATATATCTTCTAATACCATTTTAGCGTTTCCATTTTGGCATATATTGATCCAATTTAATATTTTTTGTAAATTTGTTTACAAACTGAATGTAGATGTTTTATTCTTCAGATCTGTCTGTGAAAATAAATTTGTATAGCACAAACAGAGATTATTTTTTTATACTTAATATTAGGAAAATAAAGTTACATATTTTAATAGAATGTTTTGAATAATAATATCACTTAGAATACTATAGTAATTTGCGCATCATTTTTAAATGTTTTTATATTATACACTACCTGACATAGGAAATGTATGCACATGATCTGAAATGTAAGTAGGTTATGTGATTAGAGCGCGGGATAAAAGAGATGGAAACTGCAGATGAGTCAACAGTTGTTACTGTCTGTCGGCTACGGAAACCCGTTTTCCGAGATGTTTTTCATTTCAGAAGACGCGTGTTGTTGAAGAGATGCCTAGGCAATGACGCCGAACTCAGTTTTAGCATTTGTACGATTATGCGAACGGATTCATTTTAGGCTTACATACGACTGGATGGTCGTACCAGCGTATCGTGGCTGAAAACATGGTAGATACGTCCACTGTGCAAAAGATTTGGACAAAATAGATTAAAGAAGGGCATGTGAATCGTCGCAGTGGTACAAGTCCATCCAGACGAACGTCAGCACTCGTTGAAAGACGCATTCGAAGGCATGAAGTGGCTGGTGACCCCACAAAAGACGACTCTCGACATTCTGAAGAACTTGTAGGGTAGATCGGACATTACAATATCAGCGAGAACAGTTTCTCGACGATTGGCCGAAAGCAGCATCCACTCAAATCGTTCTTTACGAAGATTGCCATTGACGATAAGACACCGACGTGAGAGATTGCAATAGTGCCGGGCCCGAGCTTCTTGGACGACTAAATGGGACAGGGTAGTGTTCAGCGACGAGTCTCGGTTCTGTTTGTCGAATGACAGTCGCCGTGTGAGAGTCTGGAGGCGAAGTGGAAACAGATCCAATCCTGCTGCGACTGTTGAACGCCATACTGTTCGACAACGGGGCATCATGGTTTGGGGTGCCATCGGCGTCGATTGTCTGTCACCTCTAATTCGCATCAGAGACGAGACACAATGACGGCACGGCGATATGTGGATGAGGTACTGCGGCCGGTTGCACTGCTTTACCTTCAGCGTTTGCATGCTGTTTTCCAGCAAGATAACGCGCAACCGCACATGACAACCATCAGCAAACAAACCTTGCAATGTACAGAAGTGCTTCCTTGGCCTCCGCTATCTCCAGATCTCTCACCATCGAGCATGCATGGGACATGATTGGCCATCGTTTGACTGCCCTAGCCCCGCCTCAAACAGAGGACGACCTGTGCAGGATGGTTGAAGGCATAAGTCATCCATCCCTCAGGAAACTAGCGGCACGCTCAATACATCTGTTCCTTGAAGGGTTGCTGCTTGTATCGCCGTAAGAGATGGTCCTAATGCCCTGTCTATGCCAATACTGTATTGCATTATCCTTCTGGAATTAATATCACTTATGTATATATGCCATCTCTTCACTCTCTCTATACTCTTCACTCTCTCATCTATTCACACTCTCATGTTGTTGCATTATCTGTGTCGGGTAGTGTATATTCCGTATGGAGAACGGATATACTGATAGTTTTATAACTAAATTTAGGTAGATTTTGTAGACATGTGTGCTGTATAAGTACTTTTCAAAATGCTGAAATTCTATTTCTATTTGTTTTTAAATTAAAGTGCGCGGAAGGTGAAAATAATGTAGTTATAAGAAAAAATAATTTGAAATTCAAATTTTTCAAAAAATGCTGCTGTTGATTTACTGTTTTCGCTCTAAAATCCGTACTAATTGGAATTTTTTGATAATTTTTTCCTTAAATGATTCATAAATATTTATATGCTATATTTAATAATATAGGTAAACAAAACGTTTCGATTTTTTGTTAAGCTTAAAATGTGATCCCCCCCCCCCTCCCTTAATGTGTGTTTTGATGGTATTTAAAAATGAGAGAGACAGAGATAGACGTGTGTGGGGGGGAGAGGGACTGTGTGTGTGTGGTCTTTGAATACTTGTGTTCCAGGATCCAGTTTGAATTATGATACTTTAGATGCAGAGTTATTAGCCTAAAGGTAAGAACTTCACAACCTTCATTCTTTGTTAATATTTAAGAAGACAAAAACAAAGAGATTATGTCCTAATCTCTAAATTTGAAGCTCAAAATGGATCCACATTCCAACTTCTTCCAGATGAACCAAGCATATTTTCTTTGGGCACACACCATTGCGTGTTGTAAATATTTCCCTTACAAACGTCTTTTCTTCACCATACGCGTATGCAATTTAATGAACCGAACCAATACTAATATCTGTATATAACACTGAAATTTTTCGTAGGATTTTTCAAAAATTAAATTCTTGTTTTTCTCTTCATGGACTCTCATGATTAACGACTCTTTTGCGTGAGAACAGAGATATTCCCTGCGAACTGCGTGTTCGTTTGTCTGGCAGAAAATAAGTGTTTTTCGGGATTTTCAATTGAATTGTTTTTTATGCAAAATAAAAATATTCAGTAAAAATTATATTAATCAGTCGGGCGTAGTAGTATAATTAAGTTTAATTGTATTATTTTTCTATTAACGCTGTTTGATATTTAACGCATTTTATCTCATTGCAAACAATTCGAACTTTAACCCACAAATGACTTGTCCTACAGATCGAACGTGTTAATAAAATATATAGTATTTTGTAAATAACCCTGTTTTGATTCCAAACAATTTATTTCTCTTTAAGAATAATTGCAAAGTGTTTATTTATTAACACTTTGCAACAAAGTTGAAAAGTGTTCATGACTTTGTTCATTCTGTCTGTCTGTCTGTCTGTCCGTTAGCACGATAACTGCCGTAAAAATGGCTTAATCAAAATGAAATTTCAGTATGTTGTTCAGACGGTCTGTAGGACCTATGGGAATATAAATGAATAATATCACCCAATTAGTTTTGGATTGAACCCGGGTTGAAAAAATGAAATACATTGAGCCCTATGGGACCTAATTTTTCAAACTTTTTTTAAGCGGATTTCAAATTCACAAATTGCTTCGAAAATTTTAGGTAATATTCAAATTGTTCCATAAAATATATAAAAAAAAAATTCAGCGAAATATATTCAGTAGTTTTTTAAATAAAAATTAAAATAATAATAACACCTCTTATATGAAGCGATCACGTGACCATGATATGGAAATATCACGTGACCCACTTCAAAATGATATATGTCATCCATCTTGTCTCAAAATCGTGATTTTTAAAGTTCTTAAAGTTCTCTTCGTTTTTAAAGTTCTTTTAAAATTCATATTGAGTGTTGTATCCGTCCTAAAACTACTTTATTTTTGCTTAAATTCTGTGCATTTACATACTGAAACAACGCAATGACAATATATTTGAGTTTAAATGCTCATCCAAATTTGATTATTTCTACAACGAAGCCTATTTTTCACCTATGTAAAATGTAAACAGCAAAATATGTTGAATGAGTAGTATTAGAATTGCTGTATTTCTTTAACACAAAATCATTTAGTTCATGGAGTCTGCGTAGCTGATATGAATGAAATATTTATTGATTTTATAAAGAGAAGGACGATTTTTTTCGATGAAGTTTTACGCATAGAGTTTAATTACTTGTAGCTCCATGGTCTTAATTTTTAAATAAAATAAATTATTATAGTATTGTGATGAATGACATGAATGGGAAGTTATTTATGAATGAAATGCTGCTTTTATAGAGAGAGCCAAGCGAGTTATTTTTTCTATGACATCATTTGAATGAATTTCAGTTGTTTTCGATGAAGTTTTCAAATATAACAAATTATCGTAGTATTATGATAATTCTAAAATTATTACCGAGGAATGCATCACATTTTAGAGATGTTTAAACCAGGCAATTTATATTTCAATGCCGTCATTTGAATGAAGTTCATTTTTTTCGATGAAGGTTTAAGTTTTCAAATATAATAAATTGATGTAGTATTGTGATAAATATTAAAATATTACCGAGGAATGTATTGCATTTTTGACATGTTTAAATAAAATTGCATTGAAGTTGGAAAGTGTTTCATAATCAATGCTTTGATCAGAATCAATGCATGATTGATCTTGTTTTATAATGGTAAGAATACTTATTTACTACTTTCTTCACACTGAGCAAGAGAAACTTATGGTGATAGTGATCGTGACTTATGCTATTTTTCTTGATAGAATACTCGTAGTGCCCGCAGTCAGCGGTCCCTATTTTTAGCAATCAGTCACCTTTATAGCAATTATTTTTTAAGTAAGTAAACAAACCAAAGAACAACACGAACGCATATAACACGCTAAACAAATGCATCTTAAATAAGCACTTTTGATCGGCTTTATTCTGCTGTGTGTGAGCACTGAATTTCAACCTCTTCGAAGGCACATAAGATGTTCAGTCCACTTTTGCGATCCGGGTGCACTCATGATCTCTTGATAGGTATGCTTTTAACAGTAGATTAAGGAAACATTTTACTTTTATCGATAAAGTAATGTGATCATGATTTAATCACAAGTCGAATTTTCACCATAGATACATCGGTGGGTTGCTAGATATGTACTAGAAGTTATTTTGTTGGTATGTGGGTGGGTAATTTCCAAATCCATTGCCCTTCGTAGTCTCTAAAACTACTATTTGGATCAAATTTAAGTTGTATACAACATATATTGTTTAGAGGTGAATGCAGAAAAAATATCCAGAAAGTTTACATAATTTATCTATGAAGTAATATGTTGCCAATATGAGTGACCCTTCGTAATCATAAAAACCGCTGAAGGACTTGGATCAAATTTAAGTGGAATACTGCATATATTGTTTAGATGTAAATGCAGAAAAAAATCCAAAATGTTTGCATAATTTATCTATGAAGCAACATGTTGTCAAAACCAGTGACCCTTCGTAATCATAAAAATAAGCTGAAGGACTTGGATCAAATTTAAGTGGAATACTGCATATATTGTTTAGATGTAAATGCAGAAAAAAATCCAAAATGTTTGCATAATTTATCTATGAAGCAACATGTTGTCAAAACCAGTGACCCTTCGTAATCATAAAAATAAGCTGAAGGACTTGGATCAAATTTAAGTGGAATACTGCATATATTGTTTAGATGTGAATGCAGAAAAAAATCCAAAATGTTTGCATAATTTATCTATGAAGCAACATGCTGTCAAAACCAGTGACCCTTCGTAATCATAAAAATAAGCTGAAGGACTTGGATCAAATTTAAATGGAATACTGCATATATTGTTTAGATGTGAATGCAGAAAAAAATCCAAAATGTTTGCATAATTTATCTATGAAGCAACATGTTGTCAAAATCAATGACCCTTCGTAATCATAAAAAGAAGCTGAAGGACTTGGATCAAATTTAAGTGGAATACTGCATATATTGTTTAGATGTGAATGCAGAAAAACATCCAAAATGTTTGCATAATTTATACATGAAGCAACATGTTGTCTAAATCAGTGAGCCTTCGTAATCATAAAAAGAAGCTGAAGGACTTGAATCAAATTTAAGTGGAATACTGCATATATTGTTTAGATGTGAATGCAGAAAAACATCCAAAATGTTTGCATAATTTATACATGAAGCAACATGTTATCAAAATCAGTGAGCCTTCGTAATCATAAAAAGAAGCTGAAGAACTTGAATCAAATTTAAGTGGAATACTGCATATATTGTTTAGATGTGAATGTAAAAAAAAATCCAAAATGTTTGCATAATTTATACATGAAGCAACATGTTGTCAAAATCAGTGACCCTTCGTAATCATAAAAATCGCTGAAGGACTTGGATCAAATTTAAGAGGTATACTGCTCTTTTGTATGCAGAAAAATTCGAAAAATGTATATGATTTGACTATACAGCAATATATTATTGAAGTCAGTGACCCTTTGTGATCCGAAAAACCTCTGAAGGATTTGAGAAGAAATTAAGAGTATGTATCGTGTAGTACTACGTATATTGTGTAGATGTGAATGCAAAAAAGATGCTTTTAGAAATGTATATAATTTGGCTCGGAGGTTGATGCTCACTTGTATCATGTGCAAAGTTTCATGATTGCCCCTACCCTCTAGTTTTATGATTGTATCCCGTTTCAGGTTGAAAAAAATGTGCAATATCTTGAAAATGGTGCATTTTAAATGATATCATCCTTTTGCAAATGAAAATTTACCTATAATATGACTATGATTCTAACACTAGTAACTATTTCTTTACAAAAAAAAAAAGATAAAAATGTTTGAAACGTGAGAAAGATTTTTTTTCTGGCCCAATTTCACCGAAAATCAATAGTCTTATACGTATCTCAGGTTTATCAATTGAAATAATCTAACCAAATTTCATTCAATATGGAAAACACAAACACACACTTTAAATTAAATCACACAAACTGCTGCAAAAATTGCTAAAATGTAAACCCGCAGCATGAAAGTAATGTTAATATTACTTTTTATGCTACATAAAACAAACAAAAAGAATACAAATGATAACAGCTTAAATGAATTCCGATAATAATTTGTATTATGCTGGGTTGTTGAAATAATTTCACCTTTTAGACAAATAAACATTGATTAATCCATCTTGTTGTTTACACAGTACTTGTAGATCCATCAATATTGATTATTCGGACTTTTGTACCTGTCATTCAATGGCGATAAATTCATCCGAGTAAGAAAATGGAATAGGTAGCCTCATTTCAATACATTTTCTTTACATATACTAGATACTGTAAGAAAAGCAAACTGCAGCGGATTAAATACAGATATGAAGTCGCACTTCGATCTGTCATTGAAAGTACGATCTGACATCAGAAAGAGGGGAATGTAGAGACCATATCAAAGCATGGCTCAAAGTATATAAGGAAATGCTATCGCTACATTACTTCAATAGATAAAGTATCGTTTATTCAGGTGAAAATCAATGTGTGGAATTCCAGCTGTAGCGTAAGTTTTTTTACATAGTTTACTTCACTGATAACCAAAAGTTAAGCATAATTCGTAAAATGTGCAGAGTAAAGAGTTTACGCAAAAAGAATAGCAGAAATTTACATGTACATTATCCACTAACGTAAACCAATCTCTATGCATATGCAGATTTTATTAGTTGACGGGATATGTACAAATAAGATAAGCAAATAAGATTCCAATTTCTTTCAAGCATTTTTTCCCCTCAAATTTTATAAGAAGAATTTTGCCAAACTTGGTATTGTGGGTCCAAATGATTACATATATAGCGTGTTACCCTTTACTTTAGAGGACTTGAAAAAATACTTCGATTAATACCATACCTGACAATGATACCTGGAGAGGCGTGACTTGTCCCCCAAGGGGGCTAATAGCGTCAGGAACTAAAGAAATTTTATCGCGACTATCTTTCACAACAATGATTGAAACTATTAAGTCCCGTGAACATTGAGCCATAAATAAACCCTTTTTATGCATAATTATATCAAATTTTGTCATGTGCTGCCCCGTTAAAAAGATTATAAAATTTCATATAAATTTTGAAGTTTTCGAATTTAAAAAAATTCTATCTCGTTCCAGATTTTTTTTATATCAAAGACGGATATACAGTTTGGTGAAAATCCATTTACTATATTTGTGGCCGCTATCAAGAAATGGACCGCAGACAGACAGACGGACATCACTCCAGAAATACTCTAAACGTTTTCGGGAAGTCTTTAAACCTATATTAGTATCAAAATCTTTAAATCAAAAACTTTCGTGAACGCAATCCTTTCTCAATACAACGTATAAGAAAGTAAAAACTAATTCGAATTTTAAAAAAATCTTGCCGAGGTGAGTCGTTACATGAGTTCAGATATACCTCTGTGTCGAATTTTGCGATTATCGGTAGCTTGGATTTTAGTTATAACACATCTTTCTTTTTTGAAGTTTTAACAGGCATTTATGCTCTATTTTGGTTAAATAATTTGGTGGGGGAGAACACTTGCATGAACTTATGAGTGTAATGTTTATGGGGGGGGGGCGTAGATCCCCGATGAAGGGGGACAGGTTCGAACTCGGAACCTTTAGATTGCTGATCAAGCGCTATGCCATCAGACCCAATAGAATTAACCAAGGCCGAGGAAATAATTTGGGATGTTTTTCGTAGCAGTGAGTGACACATGCAGACCCGTCACATATATATTTATATGCGCTTTAGCAAATATAAGGTTTTTTACTTTTCCTCCATAATTTTCATCTGATAGTTATAACATGCATTTCTATGAAGTTTTGTTTTATTAATTTCTCTACAATATGTGGTAATGTATATAAAAATCTGATGTGGGCAGCACGGGACTTTCCCTGCAGAGTCGTATACGCGTTCTCTTTATGTCTTCAATAATCCATTACATTGAGTTTAATTGCACAAAATAACAACCATAATTATTTAAAATGACACTGAATTGGCATTTTAATTCAATTTTCGTTCGCATTTGGTAGCTGGGCTTATTACTTTCCTTATATACATAATGTATAAGGAAAGTGTTGTGACGGGGTCGAAAATTCGAATTCGAGTTTTCGACGGGAGAGCGTGTTTCAAGCATCCCTGATCACGAATCAAACATTTTTGAGGTGATGTCTGTGTGTGTGTGTGTGTGTGAGTGTGTGTGTGTGTGTGTGTGTGTGTGTCAGTGAATCTGTGGAAACGATATCTCACGAACGAATTGAGCGATTCCAATGAAACTTGGTACAAAAATTGCCTATTGTTTTTAAACGAAAATCGAATTTTCAGAACCCCCCTAAATTTTCGAGTGAAATTTTGAAAAAATCATCAAAAAATCAAAACTTTCAATATAGTTATGCAAATAGACATTTCTTATGCAATTTTTCCTTAGAAAACGATTGACATAATCTTTAGAACGCTAGCATGAATCGTTCTCGAGATATTGAACATTTTTCAAATAAATTTATCAAAAAATCCGATAAATTAAAAAAAATATATTAACTGCTGAGAAAAATATTCCCTTTCATATGTAATATCATGCGATAAATTTGGTGACACCATTTTCGTGAATCTAGCTCGTGCCATTCATGAGAAAAGATACTTTGAGTATTACTTTTGTATTTCAACGCCAATAGTCATTTATCTGCTGTAAGAATAACTTATTTCTCCTTCCATAACACTTGGCGTGATTTTGGCGACGAATTTGGCGGAATGTCGCCAACTTGGCGACTTTTGAAATGTTGTTACATCAACGAAAATCTCGCCAAATTGTTAAAAATGACACTAATCAATGAAAATGACGACTAACTGACGAAAATTCAATATCTTGAAGAAAATACAAGTATCTATTATAAGAATAAGCTCTTTTTTGCTGTAAAAGTAGTAAATTCATTGCATTATATAAGGAAAGTCAGGTGCTGCCCACAGATTTTTTTCTATAGTGATGTAGCGAAAATGCGAAAAAACTAAAATATCTCGAGAACGGTTCGTCCTAGTGTAATGGGGTTGATCTTATTCTTCCGACGTATAAAACAACCATTTACGTATAAAACAACCATTTAGTTGATATTTTTGAGCATACGTAGTTTTTTATTTTAGATCTTGACGATTTTTGTGGGCCATTTCGCAAAAAAAGACAAGTTCTTTTTTTCTTAATCGTACCTAAATCTAATCAGCACCAGAGTGACGCGACTATTTACCGAATTTTATAAAATTTCATATATTAGTTCTTCAGCTAGAGTGGATACAGACAAATTTTGCGGACTATTTCGCAAAAAAGGGCGGGTTCTTTTATCCCAAAATGTACCGAAAACTAATCTGCCTGCACCAGGGACACACACAAACGCCTTACCAAATTTTTGAAATTTGGGCCATTAGTTTTCGAGTTAGAGGTGATGCATACATTACACAGACAGACGCACAGACAGACAGACACACACACAGACGTCACGCTAAAAACAGTTTTTCGTATTCTAGATGTCCCAAAACGTGTAGATCCGTCGTAAACTCGAGTTGCGATTTTCGGCATGATTCCAATAATTTCCTTATACATATACCATGTATTGCAGGCAAAGTAAAAAGTATTCGAATCATGTCGAGAATCGGAACTCAAGTGTTCGACAGTTCTACACGTTTCAAGCACTCTGGAACCCGAGAAAACGATTATTAACGGGTGTGTGCGTCTCTCTGTCTGTCTGTTCAATGTATGTATTCATTCACTCTAGCTCAAAAACAATTCGACGAAATTTCACAAAATTTGGTAAACTAGAAAACTAGAAAATGGAAAAAACAAGACATTATGAACAAGAGAAACAGACAAGAAAAATTAAAAGGCAGATAATATGAACTCAAACAAAAAAAATTCGGCATGGTCATGCTATACCTCGAATAAATATGGAGTTATTGAGAAATCATTAACTAGATTACTGGCGTTTTTATTAATATGAAGAGATTCAAAGAAATTGTAATTGAAAACTGAAGAGAACATTTTAATAATGGGGGGAGAAGAAAATCCCGTAGCTAGTCATCCAACTGTGATGTTTTCTAAGCGGTACTTTAATATGCGTTTACTTTGATCTATGTATGATAGTCCACATGAACAAGAAAACATGCCTTAATTTATTATTTTTATTTCCTTAAGCGAAGAAAATTTAGGTAAATTTATTTGTGTGTGCGTGCAAAAAATCAAGAAGTTAATAAATTTTCTACAATTATGCATTGTTGGATAGCTATCCACCGGTTTCATTTTTCTCCTATCACCTACTTCCTTTATCTCAATTTGGATTTCTTTGCATTTCTTCGTATTGATAAAAACTCCAATAATCTAGTTAATAGTTTGCCAATGACTCCATATTTGTACGAAGTATGGCATGACCACATCTAATTTTTTGTTTCTTCGAGATTCTCTGCCTTTTATTTTTGCTTCTCTTGTTTATATTTCCTTGTTTTTTAACACTTTACAACAAAGTTGAAAAGTGTTTGTGACTTTGTTCATTCTGTCTGTCTGTCTGTCCGTTAGCACGATAACTGCCGTAAAAATGACTTAATCAAAATGAATTTTTAGTATATTGTTCAGACGGTCTGTAGGACCTATGGGAATATAAATGAATAATATCACCCAATAAGTTTTGGATTGAACCCGGGTTGAAAAAATTAAATACATTGAGCCCTATGGGACCTAATTTTTCAAACATGTTTTAAGCGGATTTAAAATTCAAAAATTGCTTCGAAAATTTTAGGTAATATTCAAACTGTTCCATAAAATACATAAAAATTCTACGAAATATATTCAGTAGTTTTTTTAAATAAAAATTAAAATAATAATTACACCTCTTATATGAACCGGCCGTCCAACTGGTTACTCTAAGTCCTCTGGACGAGTCGGACGGTCTGGGTCTTCAACCTCTTATATGAAGCGATCACGTGACCTAGATATGAAAAGATCACGTGACCCACTTCAAACTGATATATGGCATCCATCTTGTCTCAAAATCGTGATTTTTAAAGTTCTTTTTAATTCATATTGAGTGTTGTATTCGTCCTAAAACTACTTTATTTTTCCCTATTTCTGTGCATCTACATTCTGAAACAACGCAATTACAACATATTTAAGTTTAAATGATCATCCAAATTTGATTATTTCTACAACGAAGCCTATTTTTTACTTATGTAAAATGTAAGCAGCAAAATATGTAGAATGAGTTGTATTAGTATTGCTGTATTTCTTTAACACAAAATCATTTAGTTCATGGTGTCTGCATAGCTGATATGAATGAAATATTCATTGATTTTACAGAGAGCTGAGCGATTTTCTGCGATGAAGTTTTAAGCATAGAGTTTAAATTACGTGTAGCTTCATGGTCTTAATTTTTAAATAAAATAAATTATTATAGTATTGTGATGAATGAAATGAATGGGAAATTATTAATGAATGAAATGCTGCTTTTATAGAGAGAGCCAGGCGTGTTATTTTTTCAATGACGTCATTTGAATGAATTTCAGTTGTTTTCGATGAAGTTTTCAAATATAATAAATTATCGTAGTATTATGATAATTCTAAAATTATTACCGAAGAATGTATCGCATTTTAGAGACGTTTAAACCAGGCAATTTATATTTCAATGCCGTTATTTGAATGAAGTTCATTTTTTTCGATGAAGGTTTAAGTTTTCAAATATAATAAATTAATGTAGTATTGTGATAAGTTTTAAAATATTACCGAGGAATGTATTGCATTTTAGACATGTTTAAATAAAATTGCATTGAAGTTGGAAAGTGTTTCAAAATCAATGCTTTAAGCATGATTGAGCTTTCTTGTGCTATTTTCCCTTTGTTTTCTTTCCCTTTCGTTCACTAGGTGACGCCACTGTTTTCAGATATCATTTAATTATTTTAGTCTGGATAACATAGATTTGCGCTTATTTGGGAGTTCAAGTCTAGACTTTTAACACTGAAGAATGAAATTCTGTTGATGTGTTCATTTCTTAATCCCCTTACAAGAGACAAACAAAAATAAAACCTTGCCAATGGTAATAAGATAATCTTCGGCACACATTAGCGAGTTAATTAGAAAACCTAAATGTGAGAAAATATAACCGCCATTTCTCTATGCTTTCTTTAAGTAGATTGAGTTCTGTATAGTGGTATATATATGTCCTTTAATCTTGCTCGAGAACTTCGTAATTAAAATTCCGTAATTGAAAAGAAAATACAGGTGAACTATCTTTCCGAATGACATTTGGCAGACAAGTAATTCACCCTTGCTGCTAATTGGAGTTTGGGACGATTCGGAAAGACGGAAGTATGGCTATATGTCGAAATGGCCAGTATAAATTGAAAAACACTTGAAACCATAGGCGGCGTCACGGTAGGTGCTAAAGATGCTTCAGCACCCCCATTACAAATTGCGCAAACACTCCTTTTTACTTAACAACTGCCCCTTTCGCAAACAATTTTCAGTTTCTCTCTCTTTTTTTAAGTTGTTATTTTATTTTATTTATTTATTTTTTTTTTGCGAATTTATAAATCCGAGATTAGACCCAGTTCCAAATGACTGCACATGCGCAAAGCTTCAATAAAGAAATCTGTCGTGAATTTTAGCCTATCGCGGAAGGATGCAGAGACGGTTAGTTTTGTATCGAGTTTGGCAGAACATTGTCAATATTCCATTGGCGTCTGTGATAGCGTGTTCACAGTTTTCAAATTTATTTTTATTTAGCATTTTTTACGAATTAAGACCATGGCTATATCATGCAGAAATTGCTGGACAAAATATTATGAATTAAAGTTCCACAAATAAGCTATTTGTTAATTTTAAACAATACATGCTTCTCATGAGCACCCTTAATTATGAGCGCCCCCCCCCCCCCCCCCCCAATACATAGCGCCACCGATTGTAAAAGCCCGGCGCTGTCTATGCTCGAAACGGAGTGGTGTTTGTTACAGATAATAATTATCTCCTCTGCTTTACAATCTTTAGTTTTCTCTCCCAGTTTCACTAAATATGTTGTTCGTATTTCTGAATCTTCGGTAATTGTAAGCAACGTGCGCAAAAAAGCTTTATCAAAGTAAAAATAAAACGAATTTCAACGACCTATTGCAGAACGTAAAACGTGCAAGGTAGTTACAAGAAAATTTTTACCTCAGAGTTGTAGCTAACTGTTCAGAAATCAAAAATCAGCAAGCTATGTTCTCGGTTCCGGCTCAGTAGATTTTCGAGATAAAAATAAATCTAACGTTTGATAGTAGGCGTCCCTACTATAACGGCACGGTAACGGATGGAGGAGTATGGTGATTACACCCACCTCACCCTTCCAGACTGTAAGAGAAGAATTAAAGTTCTACATCGAGTCGGGTAACCGCGAATTACGGGTCGAATTCGGGCAAGGTTTCCGAAATTTTTCGAATTGTATGTCGGATTCCCATTACTTTTCATCCGAGTGTTGGGTAGCGTGTCTACCCGCAAATTCATTTTTAAAGCTATAACTTATCACATATTTTATGTGAGTAACTGGATTAATTGAAGTTACAGAGTATAAAAATCTAATGTGATCAGCACATGACTTTCCCTGCAGACTTATATCCACGTTCTCTTTATTTTAATTAAATTTATTTCACTTTTAATTCAATTTTCGTTCTCATTCGGTAACCGAATCTATTTTCAAAAGTGACGTAGAGAAAATACGAAAAGCAAAAATATCTCGAGAACGGCTAGCCCTAATGTAATGGGGTTGGTCTTATTCTTTTCTTCGCTAAAAATTACGTATTACACAAGCATTTAATGGATATATTTGAGCATACGTAGTTCTTCAGTTTAGATTTTGACGATTTTTGCGGGCCATTTTGCAAAAAAAAAGGCAGGTTATTTTTTTTTCGAATCATACCAAAATCTAATCAGCACCAGTGTGACCCGCAAATGGTACATCTGCCGAATTTTGTGAAATTCGGTCCATTAGTTTCTTAGTTAGAGTGGATACAAGCTTTTGCGGGCCATTTCGCAAAAATAGGCGGCTTCTTTTACCCCGAATCGTACCCAAAACTAATCAGCACCAGACTCGCCCACAAGTGACTTACCTACCAAATTTTGTGAAATTCGATCCATTAGTTTTTTAGTTACAGTGGATACAAAATCTGCACAGACAGACAGACACAGAGACACACACACAGACGTCACGCTAAAAATGGTTTTCCCGTATTCTAGAGGTCTTGAAACGTGTAGATCCGTCGAAAATTCGAGTTGCGATTTTCGACATGATTCCAATACTTTCCCTGTACATTACCATGTATTGCATGGAAAGTAAAAAGTAGAAAATTCTGCATATGCGTTGCAGTTTTAAAATCTACTGAATAGAATTTTGAAATACAACTCTATTTTGAGTTGCGCGGATCGGGTTAAGGTTTCTAAATGCATGCTGACGCAACCGCCATTTTGACTCCAACCTGTCCAGTTAGTTACCATCTGCCTGTACTATTTCAATAGCGTGCGCATGCGCGTTGAAATAGCACAGGCATTGAAATATCAATACCTGTTTTATAGCTAATTTGTGTTATTGGATACACTATTTAGCTATAAAACAGGTTCTTTTGCTTTCAGAAAATTGTACTAATCAGTCAAGAAAGCAGTCTAAAACGTTTTGATTTTCTCGAGATCCCGAGAGAAGGACGAGAAATGAGCCCACTTTTTGCCATGTACAGTCACGCTTCAATTAGGAGTCAAGATAGCCGCTGTTGAGCCAGCCTGTATATAGAGCATGGGCACGAGTGTAAATAAACAGCCTACGTGGTAGAATGCGTAGAAATGTAAGGGCTAAAGGGCATTATTTTTACCATAGCGTGTAATGGTAAACGGATGATGATGGCCAATAAAAATTGAAACTAAACCCAATAAACATCGAAATTTAGCTTTGTGATGAAAATAAGTTATTTAGAATACTTGAATAACACCATATATTTAAAGATTTCATTTGTTAAAGTGCACTTTAAGGGATTTAAAGTGAATGTACACTACTATTCATTTTTACTGTGGTCACAAACTAGCGTTCTAAAGATGTATACATTTACTAGCAAATTCTAAAATGTATATGCGAGCGTGAAGGGAAAGATACGTAACTATTTTTCTTAAAAAAACTCGTATATTTAATTAAAGCGAATATTTTATTTTCCGGTTAATTAAAAATATCTATCAAACAAGATACATTTTGTAAAATTAAAGGTTAAACAATTGTAAAGTTTCTAAAGTAACCGTTTTTAATACAGAAATAATGAAAATTTCCATACTGCTAAGCAAAAGAGTGTTTTGTTTTGGAAACGTCACGAAACGTAAGGGCAAAATTGTCCATGTGACGTCACGTGCCCATGCTCTATTTAGGAGCCTTTGGCCGGATTTTTAGGTCACATGATGTCGGTTGAAGTCTTTCGACAATTTTCTTTCATGTGACTGCGGGGTTGGGCAAAACCCGACTCGCAGAGATCTTCTAGTAGACGAAGGATAAAGAAGAATTTCTATACAATGTGGTGCAGTATTGCCTGCAGTATAACTGTACGCAATCTATGATAGCCGGGATTAAGGCATATTTAACGAGATAACGTCTGACACGAATCGCCCCCCCCCCTTCTTAAACTGAAATTTTTCAGGCAAATCTCTGAGCAGTATGAATTTTTAATTCAATCTTATTATCTCCCTAATAGCCCATAAAAGACGAATAACCTCTACCCCCTTCTTAATAAAACACACACCAGGTGAAAATTAACAAGAAAGATCAATCATGCTTAAAGCATTGATTATGAAACACTTTCCAACTTCAATGCAATTTTATTTAAACATGTCTGAAATGCAATACATTCCTCGGTAATATTTTAAAACTTATCACAATACTACATTAATTTATTATATTTGAAAATTTAAAACTTCATCGAAAATAAATGAACTACATTCAAATGACGGCATTGACATATAAATTGCCTGGTTTAAACATTTCTAAAATATGATACATTCCTCGGTAATAATTTTAGAATTATCATAATACTACTATAATTTATTATATTTGAAAACTTCATCGAAAACAACTGAAATTCATTCAAATAACGTCATAGAAAAAATAACACGCCTGGCTCCCTTTATAAAAGCAACATTTCATTCATAAATAATTTCCCATTCATGTCATTCATCACAATACTACAATAATTTATTTTATTTAAAAATTAAGACCATGGAGCTACAAGTAATTAAACTCTATGCGTAAAACTTCATCGAAAAAAATTGTCCTTCTCTTTTTAAAATCAGTGAATATTTCATTCATATCATTTATGCAAATTAAAAGGCGCGTTTTTTCTTTATTTCGAAAATCAAAAATATTTGTGTGCGGCACCCCTTTAAGTAGAAAATATTGGAAAACTGAAATTGTACACTTTCTTCCTTCCAAACTATCTACCCGTACTCCAAATTTGAAACCTCTATCTCATTCCAAAGAATATTTTTTTATCAATTCACCTCTCAAACGTTTTCCTCTAGAGCAGGGGTCGGAAAGTAATTTAAGGTGGGGTCCGGATACTTTTGAAAATTTTTATCGAGGTCCAAAAAAAAAAAAAAAACTCATATTCCTTACTAGTTTCTTATTTTAATTTTCACTCACAAAATAATATGAAATACAGTAGATAGGCATATTTGTATTCAAAAATCAATGGTAGAAATAACATTTGCGGCTTTGAGCCAGTTTTTTAAAGTTAGGTTCACGCGGGGAGCAACTTATGCGAAGAATGTCTTCAAGGTGGGCGGCCGTTAATCTTGAGCGATGTTCGTTCTTCAAACAATTCATTTTTGAAAATGAAGTTTCACAGACATATGTGGAGTCAAACAGAGTGGCCAGGTAAATGAATAATTTTTTGCAATTTCCATATTTTTCTGGGACATGTTTACTCCAAAATTCTTCGGCGGATGCAGTTTTATACGTTTGCAAGGAAATGTCTTCCTGCAAGTCTATTATCTGCATTTAGAGTAAAGGCTTTGAAAGGCGGAACAGCTTCGCAGCCACATCTGTCCATTCTGCCTCTGGAGAAACTTCAAAAGGCGATATTAAGAATCGCGACAGCTTCTCTATCTCTGCAAAGTCTTGGAATCTTGATGCAAATTACTTCTTAAGTTCTGACATAAAATTTGAAAATACTGCAATGTCAAATTCAGAATTATTTTTATATTCAAAAATTGTTGGAAGGTGAATAAATTCTTGACTTGCAATGCCTTTTTCAAAGTTATCCAGCTTGCGATGGAAAGAAGACACACTTTGTATCAGATCACATATTAATTTCTCATTTCCTTTGTATCAGATCACATATTAATTTCTCATTTCCTTGAGCGCATTTAAATGTTTAAGGATGTCTTTCAGGAAAGCCACAGTTAGCATATTGCGTTCGTTTGCTAGGAACTCCAAATGGTTTCTTGCTTTTTGTGTATCCAAGTTTTCTAAGAAGAGGTTACTTCTTCTTTTATTTCCCCAAAACGTTCAATCGCTTAACCTTTACTTAGCCAACGAACATTGTTGTATTGCAATAAGTCAGAATGCGCCGAATCACACTCAGATAGAAACTCTTTGAACTGTCTGTGCTGAAGAGCAGAATGAGACCTCATAAAATTAACCAACCTGATCAAGCTGTCCGTTACTTCTTTCAGAGTGACACTAAGTTTTCCACAAAGGGCTACCTGGTGAATTATGCACTGATAAGATAATAGCCCAGCATTCTTATCCTTGATTCTCTTTATTAGTCCCTTTTCTTTGCCGATCATCGCTGAGGCCCCGTCAGTTGAAAGAGACACCATTTTATCATAACTAATGTTTGATTTTGTCATGAAGTCATCAAAAGTCTTGAATAAATTTTCTCCGCGAGTCTTGCCTTTAAACCGCAATATTGCTAGCAATTCTTCCCTAAATGATTTACTTTCAATATCCAAAAATCGCACGAAAATGGACAGTTGTTCCTCATCAACAATGTCGCATGATTCATAAAGTGCTATGGCGTAGCAAGGCGTCTTCTGCAGAAGTTCGAGCAAACTACTTTTATTGACAGCAGCCAAAATTTCGGTTCTTCTTGTATTGCTTCTTGTCGACAATGGAATACCTTGAATGGCAGCAACAACATCCTTTTTCTCTTCAAAAAGTGCCGCGGCCACTTCCAACATACATTTTTTTTCTATCTCAGAGTCTGAAAATGTCTTCTGGTGTTTATTAAGCGTCCAACACACACGCAACGCTGCTTCTGCAGACTTTTCTTGCTCGCTCATAGAGCGAACTAGTAAGACCGTGCTTTCTTTGTAAGAAGCTATATATGCCTGGAGTTTTTCTTGACGAGCTTCACTACCCAGAGAAAAATTTTTGTGGAACTGCTGATGAGCTGTTTCGTAGTGTCGCTTTAAACTGCCACTTTTAACAAGAGCGACAGTTCTGTTGCATATGAGGCACATATGTATATGTTAATATGTGCTTCATATGCATAGTTATTTTCACTATCAACTTTACGCTGTTCAGGATCCATATCGATGAAAAAGAAACGTTATAAGCCTCGATAATAACAAAACGCTCCGTACGAGATCGCAACAACTGCTGACGAAGTGATTCGACGACCGCTTCCGTGTCAAAGTATATGCTGGCGCACAACAAAGGACCGCATCGCAAAGGGGAGACTCTTCCATGTCCAAGGTCGCCGCCGCCGAGTAGACCCGCCCGAAAGAGAAGTTTCATAAAGTGGCGTTAGACTTTCGTTCGAGTTACGCCTGCTTTGATTAAATAGAATAATTTCATTAAATATAAATAATAAGGGTGGCGCTCAGACTTATAGATTCTATAAGTTTGACTCTAAAATATTTTTCTATAATATAGAAAAATATTTTTTAAATAATTTGATAAATTTATTTTATACTGTCAAAAAATTGTTGGCGGTCCAGGTTTTGACCTTCCGCGGTCCGGATCTGGACCGAGGTCCGCCAGTCGCCGACCCCCGCTCTAGAGCATGCCCTTAAACGAACATTTTTGAAAAACTATATCGTCTTAGGTGTTTTTATCAAATGACTAGTCCATATACCAAATTTCAATCCTCGATCAAATTTTAAAGGAGGCGTTTCTCATTTATTCGGAAATTCGAACATTTTGGTGCGCGGCACCCTCTTAAATAGAAAATATTGGTAATTTAATATTGCACACTTTATTCCTTTTGAACGGTTTACCCATACACCAAATTTGAAGTCTCTATCTTATCGCAAAGCATGCTTTCCTATCATTTTACTTTTCGAACGTTTTGGTGTGGAGCACCCCCTCTACGAACGTTTTCGAAAAATTCGATTTTTCCAGGGGTTTTTATCAAAGGACCGAGCCGTAAACCAAATTGCAACTGTCTATCTATTCGGGAAGTGACTAAAAAGTGCGTGATAGACAGACGGACACTTTGCAATTAGTATATACCAGCCGAATGCCATTTGAAAATCAACGGTCTCACAATAAGCAACCCTGCATAATGTAAATTTTTGAATAATTCGTGTCTCACATTTATTCGGCAAATCGAATATTTTAGTGTGCAGAACCCCCTAAAGAAGAAAATATTGGAAAACTTAAATTGCGCACTTCTTCCTTTCGAAATATATACCCGTACACCAAATTAAAGTCTCTATCTTATCCCGAAGCATCCTAATTTATCAATTCCCTATTCGAATGTTTTTCTGTGGAGCAAACCAATAAATGAACATTTCTGAAAAACTCCTTTCATTTTGAGTTTTTTATCAAATGATTGTCCCATAAACCAAATATCAAGCCTCTGTCACATTTAAAAGGAAGCGTGTCTCATTTATTCGGAAAATCGAACATATGCAACATCCCCTAAAGTAACAAATATTGGAAATCTGAAACTGCACACTTTCTTCCTTTGAAACTGTCTACCCGTACACCAAGTATGATGTCTCCATCCTATCGTGAAGCATGTTTTTCTATCACTTCACCTTTCGAACGTTTTTCTCTGTAGCACCCCCTAAAATGAACATTTTTGAAAAACCTTATTCATCTTGGGCTTTTTTATCAAATAATGAGCCCATATACTAAATTTCAAGTCTCTATCACTTTGTAAAGGAGGCGTTTTCCATTTGTTCGGCAAATCGAACATTTTAGTGAACGGCACCCCCTACAGTAGCAAATGTTGGAAAACTGAAATTGCACACTTTCTTACCTTTCCAACTATTTACCTGTACACCAAATTTGTAGTCTATCTCATCGCGAAGCATGCTTTTTCTACCATTTTACCTTTAGAATGTTTTTGTATGCAGTACCCACCCCCTTAAATATACATTTTTGAAAAACTCCTATCTGATTGGGTTTACTATCAGATGATTCGCCCATATACCAAATATCAAGTCTCTGTCATGTTTGAAAAGGGGCGTTTATTCCTTATTCCGGAAATCGGCATTTTGGTGTGCGGCACCCCCTAAATTAGAAAATATCGGAAAACAGAAATTGAACACTTTCTTCCTTCTAAACTATCTACTCGTACACAAAATTTAAAATCTCTATCTCATCCCAAAGCATTTTTTTTTTCAGTTCACCTTTCGAACGTTTTTCTGTGGAGCATCCCATTATAAGAACATTTTTGAAAACTATATTTGTCTTGGGTGTTTTCATCAAATGATTAGCCCATATACCAAATTTCAAGCCTCTGTCAAAATTTGAAGCCGGCGTTTCTCATTCATTTGATAAATCGAACATTTTGGTGTGCGTCACCCCTAGAATAGCAATTATTGGAAATCTGAAATTGCAGATTTTCTTCCTTTCGAACGATTTACCCGTACACCGAATTTAAAGTCTCCATCTTATCGCAAAGCATGCTTTTCTATCATTTCACGTTTTGAACGTTTTAGTGGGGGGCAAACTCTCTAAAGAACATTTTCGAAAAATTCGATTTTTCCAGGGAGATTTTATCGAACGATTGACCCGTTTACGAAATTGCAAGTCTCTATCTACTTGGGAAGTGCCCAAGAAAAAGTGATACAGACAGACAGACGTACAGACAAACAGACAGACGGAAGCTTGGCAATTAGTATATATAGATAGAAATTTGAACATGATCGTGAATTTTAAGTTACTCCGTACGAAGAACAGGTATACTGCTAGTACTTAATAAATTATAATGTGTTTTGCGTTCCTTTTCACTTTTAATTAATAGAATGAATGTACTTATATATTTAAACTATTATTATTGCTACGATGTATGCATTACGATGTATGTGTGTACGATGTATGTGTGTACATCGTGTGTGTACTCTCAGTCTACAAGAAAGTGTCTACATTTCTGGAAAACTATCAATTTTACTTAAAAGTACTAATAAGCATAAACAGGAACAATATACAGCAAACAGCTCGATAACTATCTTACAAGGTCACTAAATAACTGCCAGATACAGTAACGCAGCAAATACTCAGCTAAATAATTAATGCTCAGCTAATTTCACAAAATATCAGATACTATTTTCAAAACACTGACTTATTTCCCAATTCAATTTAGCTCATATCATACCAACTATACTCTCCAACTGAGAAATGACTCCTTTTATATATTCTGCGTAGACATTTCTAGAAAGAGCTCGTACCTCCAAGAATATTCGATATTTCGAGAAAGTTGTAGTATATTCGTATAATCGTAAATCAGAAAACCCTGCCCCCCGAAGACTCAAAATATGGTAAACCTACTTTCACGTATTAGGAATGGCTGCCTGTAAAACCGTTTTTCTACTGTGACGACTCAAAGGGCCGTGACAATATTTTACATGTTCGTAATCAATATTTCTAAAATAGTGCTATTGTAGCTTAACCTCTTTAATCGTGGGTCTGCGCTCAAGATACAAAAATGAATCCAAATTTCTAGATAACTAACATGCTTATTCACAAGCACGGAGTCAACAGGAGCAATTACGGTATTAAAACGGTATTTAAATACTCCTCTAATTTCACAAAACAAGTGATACTATTCTCAAAGCAATGACGTATTTCAATTCCTTTGACAGCAGTTACTATTTTTAAAACATTAATATACGTCCCAGTTCAATGTAGCTCGTATCACGTCAACTGCTCGTCAACTGAGTGATGACGCCTTTCATATACTCTATGTTGAAACTTTTGGAAGTCTCTCGTATCTCGTAAAATATTCGTTATTTCGAGATGGTTGGTTCTCAAACTTTCAAAAAGTGGCCAAATATCGCCAGCAACCACCTTCCCCTCTCAACTTTAGCATATGGCAACCCTAGATTCACATCATAAGAAAGGCTCGGCCAGTGATACGTTCTTAGCAATACTAATATCAATCGGATACTATTATCAATTAATATCTTAAAGAAATTATATACGATTACTTAAAAATGCATTAAATCGATTCCATTACAACAATAATACCTTACAAAAAGAAAGCGAAATACCAGGAATAGAAGAATGAAATAAAGTATCAAATGTCTTTCCACCAAAAAAACGCAGATCATAAAAAACGTCTTGGGGGAAAAAAGTTTTTTCGTACTTAAATAAAACAGTTTCAGTGAAATTAAGTGTAACCGCATGGATATATATATATATATATATATATATATATATATATTTTTTTTTTTTTTTTACTGAGAATTTAAGTATTCTATTACGCCTTACCGCGGTGGACGGGGCACTTTTTATAATAGATATAGAAATTTCTTGAGGGAGATAAAATGTAATTAAAGACAATTACGACAGCTCAAACAAGAGTTGAAACAAATGTGAGTTAAAATCTGGAGGTGGGGTTTTAATGTCTCACGTGATGAGAAAATAAAGAAATTAAATATTTTCCCTTTAGATTTTATTTTTCTTTGTTAAATCGGTCATTGTAGATCGCACATCTCCAAAAAAATGTGACACAACACAGCATTTGATAATTTTGAGATAATACTAACAACCTGAGATGTTGATGGTTTGCCTCTATTACGTGGAAAAACTACTCGTTTTGCATTTCAAACTGTCTCTTAATAATATTAAATATAAAGGTTCGTGGGAAATTCCTCAACCACCCCAATAACTTGGCAAGGAAAGGTGCACGAGTGTACACGTTATGTCTATATATAGAAAAGTGGCGATGCCCGATAGAGTATAAGGGGTTGCAGCGACCCTAGCGAAGAATTTAATAAGTAAAGGGGACAAATTCAGTAACAAAAGTGGCAATGCTCGATCGATTATAAGTGATTGCATCGCCCCTAGCGTAGAATTTAAAAAATAAATGTTAAGAACTCAATAACAAAAGTAGTCATGTTTAATTGAGTATAAGGGATTGCAGTGCCCCTAGTGAAGAATTTAAAAAGTAAGGGTAACGAACTCTGTAACAAAGCAAGATAAACAAAACAAGCCAATTATAAAGTTGTAGAGCATTATCTAATGAATAGTATATACAATAAAACTATTCCAAAAGGCATAATATGGCTTTTGGCCAATCGTTGTCTTATTCAGGAATGATACAATACACACTCTTGGATAAACAGAAATTCAGTGCAAAGCCTGTTTAAAAAGCAGACTTGGCACTTGAATTAACATTTGTTTAAAATGCAGACTTGACACTTGTTTGAAATGTAGACTTGAATGCAGTTGAATGCACACTTAAATGTTAAAATGAATATTACGGCATACTTTGACAAGTATTGTGGGTATCACCGTGTTTGAGGTCCTTCTGATACAACTTTTTGAGAAGTATTTATTGCCTTCCATATTGTTTCTTTTGTTCACCCGTATGAGTGAGTCCGTTTCTTCGAGATGTACGGGTTTTGGCCAAGGTACTTTAAACAAGGTACTTTGGCTCTGACACTAATCCGAGTGAGCGGTATTCCGCAACTCTGAGTCTTCCAGGTAACGTGGGGACGAACTGTGCTCATCCATGGCTTGAACCTAAACCCGTCGGTGACTAGATTCAAGACTCGTAGCTATTATCTTCGGTCCCTCGTGAAGTGGCCTCATACATGAGTCAGTCCTTTAATGATTCTAATTAAGATTGAGACCATGCGTATTCGTATAAATTAAACTATTTTCATCTATCAAAAATTTTTTGAAAGTATAGTATTCATAAAATATAATTTCATTTAAAGGTTATCCAGGATTTCTGAAGCAAATTTGCTCTCGTAAGCTATGCCAAAAGAAGGCATAGCAAATCTATTTGGATAAAACAAATTTACTATACATGTATTACTACAATAGTCACGACAGTGATACTAAAACAGTGGCCATCAGGACCAAGGAAGTTTCATTCAGAAAAAAAAGAATTCATTTAACAAAAATTATTATTAGCTTATAAAAAACCATAACAAAGAAAGTAAGATGTTGAAATTATTAAGATTTTTGTGATCAGGTGTGAATAAGTATCTGCCGGTGGTTCACATGCGACCAGTATAACCATGTTTGTGGCCGTCGTTCAATATGTAAAACACATTTCGTGACCCAAATACTACCCGTAAAAAGGTTTTCGTGCGTAGCCCGTATTAAATCCTCCAATTCAGTTTGGAGGTCAACATCCAGCATGCAAAATAATTTTCGTGGCACGAAAATATAGTCCTCTATAAAAATATTTTAAACAAATTAAATTGTTTAAATTTTGGGGAAAATAAACAAATTTTAAAACTTATTCCATCTGAAACGTAATTAGAACAGGCTCAAAAGCGGATCTGCAACGGAAAAAGTTCCAGACGTTTAAATGAGGGGGCATATAAATATGAAATGGGAGAATTAGTCATATTGTCACAGACACAAAAGTCAAAAATAGCGACACTTCGTTTTATTGTACTTATTTAAATAATGTACTGCAATAAATTTGAGCGCTGCAATAAATGTAATTAGGCGCAAATACTATTATGCATGCATAACTGTTCAGAACAAGGCTCAGCAACCCCCTCGCAGGCCAACAAAAATGTCTATCAGACAATGGCGGGCCATATTTGAAGTATTTTATTACTCATAAATGACGGTAACAATAAAACATAAAATTATGAATCACGTTTATTACGTTTTGTAGTGATCCTTTAAACAAATTTATAGATCTGCTGACATTTCTTCTATTCGCCGTGACTAATAATTGAAAATAAAACCCTTTCCTCTAGACATACAATTTCTATAACGGCCATCAAATTTTTTTTCCCAATTTCCCTATCAGTAAAATCTTCATATTTTCTACTATCAATTTCGATAGCAGGTAGGTAGCACGGGTATTGCTTTATGATTTGTTTCTTTTATGAATACTGAACTTCAAAGCTTTTTCAAGGCTGAATTTATGTGAACTTCATCCTAGCTAGTATGAAAATCGCATTTTAACTAGTTAGATGTAAATCTAACAAAATTATTTCTTGGCACTGTGTAGATATGATATTTTAGTTGGAAACTACGGGCCGGGTAATTTTTGCCGGCCATGACCCGCCATAAGTTGCCGAGACCCGGTTTAGCGAATACTTTGGATACTTTTCGTCAGTTCTATACAGACCACCAAACCTGAAGTTAAAAAGATAAAATTGGCTGTATACTTTATTGCTCAATTATTTATGCGCACTCAACCCCAAAGTATTGGAGTCCTACTATGCTTCCTCATCTTATCACAGTGTGTTACTGAGCAAAATGAACAAAGTACGTCAGAGCTTGCTCCTGACAGAGCCCCAGACGTAAAGGCCATTCCACTATGCCCAGATAAAGCTAGTAGGCAAGAAAACCAAGTCAGACTTCAACTTTCCGGTGTCTTAATCAAAGTCATTCATTAATCAAAGGTCAGCCATTAACCAAAGGAAACTGCACTAATTTGCATTTTATCATAGCCTGCCCTTCCAAGATTTTGAAGCCGGCATTTTGGGTCTATGAAAATTGTATGGGGCGAATAGATTTTCCCACTTTATACCAATTTTCTTACTGCTTTAATACCACTTTAATATCTTAACCGTTTTTCTTCCAAAACAAATATATCATTATGTAGCAATAAAAATATCCTCTGCATAATGCTATATGGGAGGTTCATTTTTTTACTAATATCTCTAATAATCTATACCCCCTAGTCCTAAAAGCTCGAAACATGGACTAAATTTGAAGTGGGACTATTTCACGTCTATCTACAACATTTTATAAAATTTGGTGAAGCGGTTCTCCAGCGATGATGAGACAAACATACAGATAGATTTTCAACTTTATTTATATAGAGGTTTTCTGAACTCGAGTTAACTAAAAATGTCTTCATCAAATTGAACACACTATTCCACTTAGTTTGAATTCTTCATTTTATATATTGGATATTACAAGTAAAGAAATAAGGTAAGTCATAACCGAGACGAATTCCATCAAGGCGGGATTATCGAATTTCCTCAATCTCTCTTCCCAATCTCCTTGCAAGGCAGAAACAAAAATAAAATCCCGCCAATGACAAGTAAGATAATCTTCAGTACTCATTACCGAGTTAATTAGAAAACCGAAATGCGAGAAAATATAACTGCCACAGCTCTATATCTTCGTTAAAGTAGATAGGGTTCTGTATGCTGATATGAGTTCCTTAATCACCCTTAAGAGTTTGGTAATTAAAATTCCATAATTTGGAAGAAAAGAAAGGTGATATTTTAAACTTTAAAATTAGATAATTGAACGACACCGTTGAAATCAGAAAATTATATTCATAAATTTAAAGTGTTGTTTTTCGTTCTCTATAATTCATAAGTACAATGCAGGGAGGAATTATCTGAATGCAAACAATTATTAAAAATTGACTTTTCACTGAATGCAAACGTTTTGAGCAGTCTAAAAAATTAATAAAGAATTTTTGGGTGGCGTCTATCCGTGTGCCAGTCTGTCTGTCTATACATTTATCTAAAACTATCTTCCTGAATCGCATGAAATGTGGCAGTCAATTAATACAAGGGTTACCCTATTGCTGAATAAAATTTGGCATGTTTCAGAAAAATGGAACTAAGAAATTTTTTTTTCGAAATGACCCACAAAAATAAAAGAAAATTAAATAACAAATATGATAAAATATATTAATTAAATGCTTCTGGTATACTTATAAAAAAAATAAAAGGGAAATTTATGAAGAAACCGTTATATGGTGTTTACACCTGATTTCTGACGGAAATATTGAGCATTTTAATTCTATTTCGTATGCATATTTCGAACAAGCATACGAATCTTCGGGAAAACAGGAAATGACATCTCCAAAAACGTGATAATAATAATTTTTAAATATTACAATAATACCATTTTATTCGTTATTTTGAGTGATATAAATTGTATTAATGTATGTAATGTATAGTAGAAGCTGTTAAACTGAGAAATCGTTTATTTGTGGTAATAATAATTTTTAAAAATTATAATACCATTTTATTGGTTATTTTGAGTGATATCAATTAGATTAATGTATGCAATGTATAGTAAAACTGCTAAACTGCGAAATCGTTTATTTAAGATAAAAAGTTGAAAGCTGGTACCGATATTTGTTCTTCAAATAGTATTCAGAGGTCCCAAGTGGATTTTGCATATGACGTTATAATATAATCGAAATATAAGATGGGCAACAGTACTAGACCGTGACGTCATAGATATACATCCAAAATCATGTCGAAATCCATATCAAATATAATCATGTGGAGATCCATATAATTCATATCTACGAGGTAGGATTCAAAAATTCCCGAACTGAGTCTATAACTTAAAAAATGTTATCAGTTAAAATGCTGAAACACATCCTCCTTCAAAACAAGACCCTTGCGCAACAACACAATTTTGCCGTCGCTTGCAAAGGTCATCGAAACATCAGGGGAGTAAAGAGAGGATGTAGCAAAACAGTTGTTTACGTTTTCGCAAGAAAGTCAGAGACGAGGAGGGATCAGTGTGCAGGAGCGTTGTCCTGCAAAAACACTCATAATCTGATCCCTTTTGGTCTTCGGTTAACATGCGGGGAACGATGTGTTGACTCCCCCTATGCATGTTAAGATCCTTAGTCAGTATCCGTTGACATGTGACCTCGGATATCCCAACTGATTCTGCTATTTCCGCTATCGTTTGCTGACTGTTCCCACGTAACTTCGCAGAAACCTGTTTTCAGCGGTGCGGGAAGTCTGCGGACGGCCAAAGCGTTCGTCGTCATCGGCACTTTCCCTACCTTCTCTGAAACGTCAATGCCACTCAAAAGCTTGCGTTCGCGATAATGTATCACTGCCGTACACATGCTTCAACATTTCGTAAACCTCCGTAGCACTCTTTCCCAAGCGAACACCAAATTTGATATTAATTTTCTGCTCAACAAACTCCATTTCTTTCCATCGCCGGTCACTATGTGAACCCGTCTACAAAATACGACGTCGTGGCGAGCCACCGACCACGTGATTTGGGTCAAACCACTTTTAGAAGAGGGAGAGAACGTAGTAACACAGAAACGTTATCGTAGTCGCTCTACTGCAAATATTTTTTAAGTTATAGACTCAGTCCTGGAACTTTTGAATCCTACTACGTATTATAAAGTAGGCTTTCATGGGGGAAATTTAATAAGAATGTACAAGATCTATATAAAGATAAATACCTTGCGATATTGGATATTCATATCGAAATGACTTTCTTTAAAGTATGGAGAATAGCTTTGGAAGAGTGATTAAAATAGCATGTTTGTGCGATATGACATCACTACCACAGGAAAAGCTGATCCCACACAACTCGCATGCTTCATACTCATCAAATTATTGTTGCTGCTCTGTATATATTACACAGAAAGGCTTATCAGAGTTATCTTGAATTTGCAGTCTCATGAAAAACTAAGGGATTTTTTACTGGATTAAATAGAAATCGAAAGAGGACTACCACTTCTAATTCGAGGAATTTGCTATGGATCTGCAATACTCAATTTTGTTCATTAAATTAGTGAGTGTAACTTTGATTTGTATACAGGGCGATTAAAAAAAGATGGGTCAAACTTTACAAGGTGGTAGTACACACAAAACCAACCATTTTTCGTCATAGTTTACTGGGTCAAAAATGAAACGTAAAAGTGCCAGTGGGTGCTTAATGGTGAAACCGAAAGGGTGAGGCGAAGACACAAGAATGACACAGTTGAGAAACTCTGATCTAGAAAGTTTAGGAAATAATATGTCTCTTAACGTATTTAAAATTACCGGATCCTGTAGTACCTGTGTACCAAATTTCATGGCAGTACGACGCCTAGATTTTTCGCTACAGACTGCATACAACACGCATACGATGCACACGATACGCACACACACAAACAAACATCTTTATTATATAAGATAAATACTTCAGAATAAATTTCATTACACATTATATTGTTTTTTTTTTTTATTCTTGTTTGATTTTAGTAATTAGTATGACAGTATTCATAAATTACAACTATTATAATCAATATTTATAAATTAATACTAATGTTACGAGGAATCCTCTGGGGTCGTGGGTGTACTCTCAGGGTACAAAAATGAGTCCAAATTTCTGGATAACTAACACGTTTATTTACACTCACAGCGTAAATTGGAACAATATACAACAGATAGTTTAATTTTTCTTCTGCTTTCATTATACAAAAGTGCTCTTCGGTGTTCTGTGAATCGTTTCATATCAATAAAAACGCCAGCGATCATGATCAATGATTCCATATTTCTCCGATGTATGGCATGACCACGTCTAATTTTATCGCTACTTTGTGTTAATATTGTTATCGAGTTCTTATTGTTCATAATGTCCTTCCTCTCAAATCGTGGGTGTGCACTCAAGATACAAAAATGAGTCCAAATTTCTGGATGGCTAATTTAAAAGCACTAATAAAAATAAACAGGAGCAATATACATCTAATATCTCGATAACTACCTCACAAGATAACTAACAACTGTCAGATACAGTAAAACAGCAATAAAATGCTCCACTTATTTACAAAACAGCCGACACTATTCTCAAAACATTGACGTATTTCACAATGCAATGTAGTTTGTATCACGTCAACTGCTCTTCAACTGACTCCTTTTACATACTCTCCGTAGAACCTTTCAGAAGGGGCTGGTATCGATGTTGGGTTGCTTTAGAATGTATGTAATTTGGATGTTTGAAAAATTACTTTTATTTCTTTTTCCCTGGCTCAATATTCTGAATTTGGTAATATTTAAATAATATATATTGGCTTTTTCGTTTATTCTTTAATTAGAATATTTTTAATCTTCTAAATTAATTTGCTTTATAATATTCTTAATTAAAAATGTTCCATTCCTTAAATTACTATTACTTTTGATTTGTAAATTTTAAAAATTATTTATTTATTTGATTCCCCTTAAAATTCCCTTTAATTTGATGTCCCATTTTCCCATTTTGGTTAGAAATTCCGTTTGTTCTTCAGTTTCAAGTTATTTCCATGTCTCACTGCAATTCAAAAATTTCAGTTGCGGCCATTTTCGGAATTCTGTTTTGCGGACTTTTTACTGCGATTAATGCGCCACCTAAGCGTTTTTCGCGCCTCTTTGGAATTCGTGAATTATTTTAATTGGTTCGCGTTTTTACGGATCGTCTGCTCTCGGAATTATGAGTATTATTTTGGCAATTCTAATTTCGGTAAGCGAATTTTAATTGCTGCCGTTGTCTAAACTCCGCCCTTTTTCCCGCACATGTAAATAAGCGCGCAGAATTTTTCGGTTTCAGTTTTTTTGTTGAAATCCTTCGTCGTGTGTTAGCGCAAGAAGCGCGTTGTTGATTTTCGAATGGAACTTATGTTCCACGCGAGATTTTCAATGGAACGTTAAGTTCCTCGCGTTATTTTTTTAACATTTGTTGTTTTAATGTAAATAATGGTTTTTCGAGCTGTTATCGCGTAATTCGCGACGTAACTTTCCGGAAAAGTGTGTGGTGAAATTCCTTATGCGAGATGCGTGAACGTAGCTTCTGACGAGGACGGCCGTTCTATAAAGATCCGAGTGTACCAGAAGTTTCTGTTAAGTCCGATTTCCTGAGTTCTGATGTCATTCAAGATAGTGCTGAATCCTCTCCTAACTAAAGTTTGTTGATCTCCTGATGCCAAGAAAACCAGTCCACAGAATTTGCCTCCAACCTGTGCTGCTCTAATATTTGGAACTTTTCCCCCTGTCTGGTGACCCAGCCCGGTGAATACCAATGTTTTATTTATACTCTTAATTTCTTTAATTCTGAATATAAATTCTCAATATTTGAAATGTGTTTAATCAAATTTTATTCTGTAAATTTAAAATTCTAAACTTCATTCTGAGAGCAAATTTCTAAACCTTCATAAATTTATAAGAGCTTGGGTAAATTCTAAAATTCTTTAAATTTAATATTTTTGTTAATGATTTTCTGATGGAATTTAAAATAGATTGTTTTGAGTAAAGTTTTTATGCTAATTCCTTAATTTTAACTAAGTTGATAGAATTTTAATGTCTAAAATTCTAATGTTAATTCTTCCTGAGTTGCCTGCCTGTGAGCAGTGTTTTTGTATTTGTTAATTTGAATTAATTTGAAGTTACGATTTAATAAACTAATTTTCATTAAACTAAACGTTATGTCTTCCTTTATCTCTTTTAAACACAGCAGGTTTTATTCTATCTTTCAAACACAACATCGACAAGAATATTCATTATTTTGAGAAAGTTCTCGTTCATTCGAAAAGTCGCCGAATTGGCGATAAATCACCAAATCTGGAAGCATTGCCAGAAGTGTTCACATATGGCAACCTTATATTGGCATAATAGGAATGGGCCTGTAAAGGTGTTTTTCCCTTTTGATACTCAAAAAATACTCATATTAGTGTTACGGATACTACTATGAATACGATTCCTTAAAAATACATTACAGCAATTTCATTACATCAATGATACCTCACAAAAAAAAAAGAAAAACAAATTCAGGAGTAGAAGAAAAGCATAAAGTACCAAATATCTTTCAGCCGGAGTAAAGTAGCGCGCAATAAATACTAAATTTTTTCTTTGATAATTTAAGGAAGCATTATATTACGCCTTACCGGACGAGACGCTTTTATAATAGATATAGGAATTTCCTTGAAGGAGATAAAAAGTAATTAAGGGCAATTACGATAGCTCAAACGAGATTTGCAGCGAATGGGAGTGAAACCTGAAGGCTGGGTTTAATATTCTAAGTGATGAAGAAAGAAGATCATATTTTTCCTTGTAAAATTTTGTTTTCCTTTAGGACATTGATAACTGCATATCTCTTTATTGTCGAGTTCCTTTTGTTGACTCTATCTTGCTTAGTTGCCGAGTACGTTTTCTTAACTTTTAAATTCTCTGCGAAGGACTCTACAAACATTTTTATTAGATCGATCATAATCACTTTACTAAACCTAACGTGTACACTCCTAGACCATTCCTTAGAAAAAAATTTCTAGCAAAGGACTTTCCTAGCAAC
The DNA here is from genome assembly GCA_951213105.1 of Amaurobius ferox. NCBI lineage: Eukaryota > Metazoa > Arthropoda > Arachnida > Araneae > Amaurobiidae > Amaurobius > Amaurobius ferox. Next base: position 131,689,658 of record OX578147.1, read on the forward strand.
CCTACAAAATACCTGCTTACAGCAATAATTTAACAAGACAGATGAATCATGCATAAAGCATTGTTTATGAAACACTTTCCAACTGACATGCAATTTTATTTAAACATCTCTAAAATGCGATACATTCAGCGCTGCTATATGTTAAATTATCACAGTACTACAGTAATTTATTATATTTGAAAAATTAAAACTTCATCAAAAAAATGAACTTTATTCAAATGACGTCATTGAAATATAAATCGTCTGGCTCTCTATGTAAAAGCAATGAATACTTCATTCACATCACTTTTAATCCAGACTCCAGAGCTAAATAAATTTGCATGAAAAAAATTCAGCAATTCTTATACAACTCATCTTACAATCACTTGTTTACATTCTGCATCCATTAAAATTAGACTTCGCTGTAGAAATAATCAAGTTTGATGATCATTTAAACTGAAAAATATTGTGATTGCGTTGGCGCAAAATATAGATCCACAGAAAATACGCTAAAATAAAGTAGTTTTAGGACAGATGCAACATTAAATATACATTTAAAAGGACTTTGAAAGTCACGATTTTAACACTGAAAAAAAGATGGGTGCCATATTTTATTTTAAAGAGGGTCACATGATCTCTTCATATAATATGGGTGTAATTAATATTTTAATTTTTATTTAAATAACTACTAAACATTTTTTGCTGATTTTTTTTTTATATATTTTATGGAATGATTTAAATATTTTCTAAAATTTTCGAAGTAATTTGTAAATTTTATCTTTGCTTAAAAAATGTTTGAAAAACTAGCTCCCATAGGGTTCAATGTATTTCACTATTTTAAACCTGTTTCAATCCAAAACTAATTGGATGATATTATTCATTTCCATTTCCATATGTCTCACAGACCGTCTCAACAACATACTAAAATTTCATTTTGATAAAGTCATTTTTACGGCAGTTATCTTGCGAAAGACAGACAGACTGAAAGACAGAACGAACAAACACTTTTCAACTACTTTGAACGTGTTAACAAGAAAGATCAATAATGCATAAAACATTGATTATGTAACACTTTCCAACAGCAATACAATTTTATTTAAACATATCTAAAATGCGATACACTCAGTGATAATATTTTTTAAATTATCACAATGCTGCAATAAATTATAATATTTAAAAACTTAAAACTTCATCGAAAAATATGAATTTATTCAACTGATGGCATCGAAATATAAATCATCTGGCTCTCTGTAAAAGCAGTAAATATTTCAGTCATACATTTTTATATCATTCATCAAGAGTACTACAATAATTTATTTTACTTAAAAACTTAATATCATGGAAGTAGAAATAATTTAATTTTATGCGTAAAACTTCATCGAAAAAAATCAAAGAATATTTCATTCATATCAACTATATTGCAGGCTCCAGAGCTAAATAATTTTGCGTTAAAGAAATTCAGCAAGTCTTATACAACTCATACTACATCTTAATGTGTTTGCATTCTCCAGAAGTGAAAATTAGGCTTCGTTGCAGAAATAATCAAACTTTGATGATCATTTAAACTCAAATATATTAATTGCGTTGTTTCATAATATAGATGTACAGAAATTAAACAAAAATAAAGCGATTTTAAGAAGGATGCAACACTAAATATAAATTAAAAAGAGCTTTAAAAATCACGATTTTGACACAAGATGGATGCCATATTTTATTTTGAAGTTGGTAACGATCTCTTCATATAATACGGGTGTAATTATTATTTTAATTTTTATTTTAAAAACTACCAAATATATTTTGCTGAATTTTTATTCATATTTTTATAGGATAATTTGGATATTTCTTGAAACTTTAGAAGCAATTTGTGAATTTTAAATTCGCTTAAAAAATGTTTCAGGAATTAGGTCCCATAGGGTTCAATGTATTTCATTTTTTCAACCAGGTTTCAGTCCAAAATTAATTGAATGATATTATTCATTTATATTCCTATATGTCCCATAGACCGGCTAAACAACCTACTAAAATTTCATTTTGATAAAGTCATTTTTGCGGCAGTTATCGTGCGAACGGACAGACAGACAGACAGAATGAACAAAGTCAATCAAAGAATATTTAATTCATATTAGCTATATTGCAGACTCCAAAGCTAAATAATTTTGCGTTAAAGGAATTCAGCAAGTCTTATACAACTCATCCTACATCTTAATGTGTTTTCATTCTCCATAAGTGAAAATTAGGCTTCGTTGCAGAAATAATCAAACTTTGATTATCATTTAAACTCAAATATATTGTAATTGCGTTGTTTCAAAATACAGATGCACAGAAATTAAGTAAAAATAAAGTGGTTTTAGGACGAATACAACACTAAACATAAATTAAAAAGAATAAAAATCACAATTTTGACACAAGATCGATGGCATTGATCATTTAAACTCAAATAATTTCGTTGTTTCAGAATATAGATGCAGAGAAATTAAGCAAAAATAAAGCGGTTTTAGGATGGATACAACATTAATATAAATTAAAAAGAAATTTAAAAATCACGATTTTGACACAAGATGGATGCCATATTTTATTTTGAAGTGGGTCACGTGATTTCTTCATATAATAAGAGTGTAATTATTATTTTATTTTTTATTTAAAAGCTACCAAATATATTTTGCTGAAATTTTTTGCATATTTTATGGGATAATTTGAACAAGTCTTAAAACATTCGAAGCAATTTATGAATTTTATTTTGAAGTGGGTCAGGTGATTTCTTCATATAATAAGAGTGTAGTTATTATTTTATTTTTTATTTAAAAAACTACCAAATATATTTTGCTGAAACTTTTTGCATATTTTATGGGATAATTTGAATAAGTCTTAAAACATTCGAAGCAATTTGTGAATTTAAATTCGCGTAAAAAATGTTTGAAAAATTAGATCCCATAGAGTTCAATGTATTTTATTTTTTCATACAGGTTTCAGTCCAAAACTAATTGAGGGATATTATTAATTTATATTCCCTTAGGTTCCATAGACCGGCTGAACAACATACTAAAATTTCATTTTAATAAAGTCATTTTTGCTGCAGTTATCGTGCGAACGGACAGACAGAGAGGCAGAATGAACAAAGTCATAAACACTTTTCAACTATGTTGTAAAGTGTTAAAAATTGCTTTTTTTTTTTTGTTGCTATGTTACTTTTCTGTTTGATGTGTGATATAATCTATCGTATTTACTTCATTTTTAAAAATGTCATTGCAGAATTAAGTAACAAGATAAATTGAGATTGCATCTCTATCTATTTCTACAAAGGTATGCATATTAAAATTAGCCCGTATGGCTGTCTGAATAAATCTGCAAAATAAAACTTTTAGACAAAGCATGCAAAGGTGAAAGGATTAACAATAGGTTTTAAAAACGAAGATGACCCTTCTTCGTCAGAATAAATGAGGCGAAGTGTCAATACAAACAAAGGTAAACGCAAAAGCAGACGCATTCTTGCCTTTTTTGGCACAGATCCTCTGAAACTCATTTATCCTGACGAAAAAAATTATTTTCTTCTTTGAAACCAGTTGATATCTTTATTGGTGGCAAAAATTTTGCCATACAATTGCCTTAGAGAAAAATTTTACCTTGATAAATCTATTTCTCAGGATTTCCTACAGATAAAACTCCGATCAGGATGATTGATATAGATTCATCATCAAATTCTGGATTCGTGGGGAAGGGGAAGAGGGTATTAACTGTTTCCTTCTTTTCCATTTCCCGTTTAAAAATTTCAGTTTTCTTGAAACATCAATTTCTCATGATTAGTTATAGATAAAGTCTAAACAATTACTGATATGGATGAAGCATTCAATTCTGGAGGATCTAAAGTGACTCACTATAGATTTCCACTTCCGGTTCTGGCAATGTTACTTCCGATTCAATAATTTGCATTTTTCTTGAAACATCTATTTATCGAAACATGTTATGCATATAGATTAAATTATGATAGATACGAATTCAACGTTCATTTTTGGAGAAGTCAGGTGGTTGACTAGGGATTTCCACTTCCGTTTGTGTTTCATTTTTCGGTTCGAAAAAATTTCTTGAAACTTCAATGTTTCAAGACCGGCTAAAGACAGGGCTTAGATGATGACGGAAATGAAATCCTCATTGAGTTGGGATAGGGTCGGGGGGTTAGTTCTCTGAAAATTTCAACTTCCGAATATTTTCATTTTTGGTTCCAAAATTTCCCTTAAAACATCAATATCTCAATATTGTCCATAAATGGAGTTTAGATGATGACTGATAGCGATTCAGCATCGAATTTCCGGGCGTTAGAAAGGTTTCATTTCCGATCCTGCAGATCAGAGTCTATTTAAGGGGGGGTTAAGGGGTTCAGTCACCCCTCCTTCGAAATTGAAAAATTTCGAAATGCTTCCTAAACACACGTGATAAAAAAAATATATTCTAAATCCCCATTCAATTTGTCGTTCTAAAATCCTTGAACTAGAAAAACAACGGCTTCGGCTACTGCGTCGTTGTAATAAAAGGGAAATTTTCCTACTGTAGTAAAACCCGAAGTCTGCAAATTTGAAAAAAATTCCTATTCCTGAAGGTGGCAGAAGAAGCTAAGACCAAAAGCCAGTTATTTAGTGACTAGAGGTCTGTCTGCATGGGTCTAATTTAAATTATAACCCGGAACGAAAATATTAAGATTTGACTCTAAAGCAATCAATGCACAGAAATAAATTTGCAATTCGGGAAATATTAAGCAGCGTAATTAGGCAGAGTTTTTATGCAAAGTAGTATACAGCTGTTTCACAAATGCGTTCACCCACTTTCGTTAGTTCTAAGCAAACTAAAGTTAAGGAAATAAAATGGATTGCATGCATTGCATAATAACGTGTGAGTTATAATTATGTTACTTTATTACTTTTCTTATATACATAATGTATAAGGAAAGTATTGTGACGGGGGGTCGAAAATTCGAATTCGAGTTTTCGACGGGCGAGCACGTTTCAAGCATCCCTGACCACGAATCGAACATTTTTGAAGTGATGTCTGTGTGTGTGTGTGTCAGTGAGTCTGTGGAGACAATATCTCACGAACGAATGAAGCTATTCGAATAAAATTTGGTACAAAAATCACAATCCGTGAATACTGGAAGCTTATTGTTTTAAAATACAATCGAATGTTTAGAACCCCCCTAAATTTTCGAGTGAAATTTTGAAAATATCATCAAAAAATCAAAACCTTTAATAAAGTTACGCAAATAGACATTTCTTATGCAATTTTTCCTTAGAAAACGATTGACATAAACTTTAGAACGCTAGCATGAACCGTTCTCGAGATATTGCACATTTTTCAACTAAATTTATCAAAACATTCCATAAATTAAAAAGAAACATTAACTGTTAAGAAACATGTTCACTTTTCATATGTAATATCATGCGATACATTTGGTGACATTATTCTTGTGGATCTAACTCGTTCCATTCACGAGAAAAGAAACTTTGAGTAATACTTTTGTATTTGAACGCCAATAGTCATTTATCCCCTGTAAGAATAACTTATTTCTCCGTCCATAACGCTTGGCGAGATCTTGGCGACGAATTTAGAGGAATGTCGCCAACTTGGCGACATTTTTAAATGTTGCAAAATTAACGAAAATCTCGCCAAATGGATAAAATTGACGCTAAATCAATGAAAATGACGACTAATTGAAGAAAATTCAATATCTTGGAAAGAATATAAGTATCTAGTATAAGAATAACGTTTTTTTTAACTGCAAAAGTAGTAAATTCATTGCAGTATATAAGGAAAGTCATGTGCTGCCCACATCAGATTTTTTTTTTAGTGAGCATTAATGTTTTACCTGTATACGAGATTTGATATTTTCGCGAATTTTGTGAGAAAGTAATAAAAATTTGCACTTTTTATGCAGAAAGAATCAAATTCGCGGCTTTCATGTAAAAGAGCAAAAGCAACAATTTTTATGAAAAAGCCTTAGAATTCGCAAATCTTATGAAAGAAGGCTAAAATTCGCGATTTTTTTTTTTTTTTGAAAGGGCGCTAAAATTCCCTATTTAGAAGAAAAAGCTCTAAAATATGCGATTGTTATCGGAATATCTCGCTTGAGAAAATATGAAAGTTTACTATGTTTGAAAAAGAGCACTGAACGTCACGATTTTTGAGAAATATCGCTAAAATTTGAGATTTCTGAGTAGAAGTAGAAGTCCTAAAATTCGCAATTTTTAATACACTAGATTTGGCGATGTTTATAAAAATTGCTAAAATTCGTGAATTTTATTATATAGCTTAAAAATTCATATTTTTGTAAAATGACGCTAAAATTTGCAATATTATAGAAAGAGCGTATAAATTTTGAGTTTTATTTTTATAATTTTATTTATATGGTCACAGCTAAATTTATAGTTTTACTTGTTATAAATTTACAGGGATAAAATTTACAGTTTATAAAAAAACACCGCTAAAATTCGCGATTTTTACAAAATGGGCGGTAAAACTCGGAAACTTCAAAAGAGGGCTCTAAAATTGGTAATTTTATATGGAAATATGGGGTTAAGCTTCGCAATTTTTAATAAAAATAATTAAAATTTATGATTATTTAGCGTTATTCTTCAAAACTCGTGATATCGTGAACTCGTTTCAAATTATATTAAAAATGTATTTATATGTCTATGCATTATTTTAAATCAGTTGATTGCATTCACAGCAGTATGTAATGTAGTATTTTTTAATGCGTTTATAAAACGCCCCTTTGATATAACGCCGCGGTTGATTATATTTATAATGTGTTTTGTGTTCGTCTAATTTAACTAAGGTCGTATTAGTGTTCTTAACTGCTATTATCAATAATCCCTTAAAAGAATTTCACGCGATTCCTTAGAAATACATGAAAGAGATTATATCAAACAAATGTTAGTAATTACTTAATAAATATTAGTATTTTTACAAAACCATATTAATAAAAATAACGAGAAAGTAACAGGAATATGCATCAATTGAAAGAAGGTAATATCCACGTAAGATATAAAGAAACGGAATGTTTTTCATACTTAAGAACGCAAAGATGAATTAAATTATATTATTTAGACATTTTTGTTTTTTTTCTGGAAGTTGAAGAAGTATTCAATTACTCCCTACCCTAACAAATGAGGCTCTTTCATAATATACATAGGAATTTCTTGAAGAAAATAAAAAGTAATTAAGACAGCCGGAGCGAGGTTTGAAGCAAGTGTGACGTAAACCTAAATATGAAGTTTAATATCCAAGATGATGGTGAAATAAGATAATTAAGATTTTTATATAATATTACTGTTTTTCTTCGCTATGTCAGTAATATTATATAATCTTGCGTGAGTTTACATAATATTTTTTAGAACATCCATTAGAATTTTTTGGGTACAGGAATAAAAGAAAAAATCTTAATGTACGTAGAATTCCGATAATACTCCCCCTTCTACTTCTAAAGAAACATGGCTAACATACAGTGCGCGAAAAAAGTATAAGGACAAGCAAAATCTCGCCAAATCTAGAAATCTTTTAAACGGAAATGTATGCAAATTTCTTCAGTAAAAATATTGATAAAATTAAGTTCTTTTTCATGTAAATTAGTTAAATTTTCCAAAAATAAATATGTATAAATGTATTTTATAAATTTTAAACCCATATGATCTTGGAAAAAAGTATAAGGACAACTGTTTTTTCATCTAAAATTCTAGTAAAATTTGCATATTTGAAAGCAGAAAATGACCATTTCAAATATAAAGACTGGGTTTCTAAACAAAATTTACACTTGCCTCATTTCTTCACGATTTTTGGATGATGTCAAAAGGAACTCGTCTGTCTAACCTTGAAAAAGGGAAAATTTTTGCGTTTAATAAATGTGGACTGAACGCATGAAATTTCGAAAAAAATTAAAAGATCTAAAACTGTAGTTTATAATTTTCTAAAAGAACCTGGAATGTATGGGATGACAAAACGAACTGGAAGACCAGAAATTCTAACGCATCGACAGAAAAGAATGTTGTAAGAAAAACTTGACAGAAAAAAGAAGCTGCAATGAAGTTAGAAGAAATTTGGACTTACCATATTCCACACAAACAGTTCAAAATGTTTTGAATAAACAACCGAATATTGGGTATGGAAAGTTAATGTCACATCAGCCTCTTAAAAAAAAACTTAAGGAAGGAAGACAGGAGTTTTCAAAAAAATACATTTCTCTCGGTCTAAAATGGATTGATGTAATCTTTTCGGACGAAAAGAAGTTCAATCTTGATGGGCCAGATAATTTTCGCTATTTTTGGTATAATCTGCGTAAAACCTAAGAAGTTTTTTCCAAACGTCAATGCGGTTTGAGCACAGAAATGATTTGGGGCGCTTTTGCAGCAAACGGAACCACCCCTATAGCCTTTATCAACTATAAAATGAACTCTAACAAATATGTTGATATGTTAGACGAACATTGGTTACCTGAGGCCCCACTAATTATTTCAGGGGACTATATTTTCCAACAGGATAACACTTCCATACACGTTTCTAAGAGTGCAAAACTCTGGTTTGAAGCTAATTCAGTAAATTTACTTGATTGGCCGGCGAGGAGTCCCGATCTCAATCCAATAGAAAATTTATGGGGCCTTCTAGCCCGAGAAGTTTATAAAAATGGCACACAATATCAGTGTAAACAGGATCTTATGTTAACCATCAAACACGCTTGGAATAACATTTCCATAGACATATGTAACCCCGATGAATTTCAGGTTACATAAAATGTCATTTAAGTTTAATAGCATATTGTATTTCAGCAAACAAAAAAAAAACTGTAGTGTAAGGCAATTAGAACCTGATCTTCCCTCCCTACCGACTTTAATTATTTTTTTCCTATTCTCTTCCTCTGCATGGAATAATTTGAGCTTTATTGCATAAAGTAACGCACAGAATGGAAACTTATTTTAAATTACATTCAAATTGCAATTTTAAAATATTTTCTTTACCATTCAACGATTGCCTTGCAAATACAGCAACATCTTTGCTAATACTACTAAAGACATCCTTGCTCATAGGAACACAAAATCCAAAACAGAAGGGGATAATAAAAGAGTAATTATAAAATAATAATAAAATAAATAAATAAACAATCAAATTCCAATTGAGACACAATTTGATTACTGTATGCAGGGGCGGCATTTCAGCATTCAATTTGGGGGTGCGAGATTTGTATGTATGAAAATTCACAATATGGAATAAATAAAATGTTTGTTAACAGGGGGGATCATAAAATTGAATTGATGTTAAGAAAAATAATTATTGTTAACATAATTTTTGTACATAATTGTGTTAACATAATTGTTGTTAAAAGAATTTTTCTAAATACAAATATCTATATTTATTTACCTTATATTGAAGTTTTAAACGCCGGTTCTTAGAGTCTGGAAGAAGAAAAAATTTGTTACAATATCATCATCATCCAGTGGTATATCTTGTTCTATAGCTAAAACAGCTAAAAATGAAAGTCTTTCTTGTCCCATTATACTGCGAAAATAATTTTTCAGCCTCCTAAGATACTAAAAAGACCTTTCACAACTAGCTGGGGTGATTGGCACAGTCAAAAACAATTTAACTAATAATGTTATGACAGGAAGCACATTTTTTAAATTCTGCTTTTTAAAATAATCCAGGCGACTATTAAAATTGGAATGGTCTATGTTTTCATTTTTCACCATTGAATAAAACAGTCGCAATTCACACAGAAATTAATCTTTCTGGAAGTCATATATTTTGCATATGGTTGAAACATTTTCTTTTTCTTTTTCCACATCTGATCCGGATAATACTGAACTAAGGGCAAATAAAACAGATATATTGTTGTCATTAAATCTTGACTCAATTTCATTAGATACTGAATCTATAATTTCATATTGAATATTGATTCTGTAATATGATTTAACATCATCATGGGAATTTTTTTCACCGCCTCCGAATTAGCTTGGAATGTTTTTACGCCTTTTCAGTTTTAGTCCAGAATAAGAAATTTTTTCGCAAAGTTCTGTCACAAAACTCCACACTTGATTGAAATATGGATCAGTGCAAAAAGAGCTAACAGTTTCATTAGTAGCTTTAGCCTGAAAATTCAGTCTGAAAATTAAAATCAAATGACTGAAGATGCTTTGAGAAAGTATTGTATTGATCAAAAACATTGTTCAATACAAACAAAGTGAACAAAAATTCGAACGATGTGATGCCTGTTAAAAAGGCTTCGGCTCCTCCACCATTGAGAGAATCGTTTTCAGATAATTCTTCCAGTGTTAAAATCACCACTTCAGAATTATCAAGTGGCTTTAACTCTGGAAGACCACCTCGTATCATTTAGTGATTATAGAGTTGAAGAGCCTCCAGAAAAGTATATGTTGATAGCGAATCTTTTCGAAAATAGCATGTCTTTTATATGATGTTTCTATGAAAAAATGTAATGCATTGAGCTGCTGAAATGCATTTGTAGCAGAAGGAATGGATGAGCATGCGCTAACTACACATACATTTAATCGGAGACTTGAAATTTTCAAGTAAAAAGGATAACATCACCCCAATCTTTTCAAGTTTAAAAGGATTCGCTCCAGCCGGAAGTGGGAACTTCACTGTGAAGGTTGGCTCTTTTGAAGCGCCATAGTGTGAGAAAACTGACCAGTGGACAGATAAGAAAAGGGAGAAGCCGATAGACGACGGGGGAAATTTTGGGGGCGTGCCCGAGCCCCCTCGTGCCCCCTATTTGCCGCCCCTGACTGTATGTATATGCAAAACAAACATTCTTCCTAATACGAGCAAACACATAAACCGAAAAAAGACGGAGATGAACAATCACATGCGAAACTTCTTGACAAATCATTACAAGATCATTTATATCTATAATAATAAAGAAAGATGTTGGTTGGTTTGTCTGTTGGTCGCGTAGCGGAAAATCTACTCATCCCACAGCTACGAGATTTGGTACAATGATACTTGACTCCAGTGGTATCCGTACCCCCTATGGGCCGTTCTGGTACCATTTATGTCAACTTAAAAATAAAGACCACCTATTTCATGATAGTGATCATTTATATTTTTTATTCATGATACTGGCAATTTACATTTTTTATTCATGACAGCAAACATCTATATTTTTTATTCATGATAGTGAGCATTTATATTTTTTTATGATTTTTTTCATTTTAAATTTAAAACGAGCGCTATCTCTAAAATGTCGTATGTTAACGTTTCGTAACTTAAACTAAGCGTTTCTAAATATAAAATTGCCTAAAAATTATAATTTCATAATATTTCTAAAACAATTACTTATAGATATAATTTTTTTTTCGATTTTAGAAATAAATTTGAGGGTCTTCCCCTGGTACAAACACCCTGACGATTATGCACCGAAATAATCGTTCGAAATTTCATTTTATTTACTGAATTTGTTTTATAGATATCATGGACCGACTCGCATGCAGACAGATACTCAGGCGTGCAGACATACAGACATTATGGAAAAATGAGTGATTCGTATTCAGGGATGCTTGAAACTTGTAGATTCATAAGAAATCTGAAGGTCGGATTTTGGATTACGTTACAATATTTTCCCTCCACTTATACATTGTATTGCATGGAAATTAAAAATAATTGTACCATGCAAATCTACAATTCTCATCCTTTAATTTGATGCAGTATTAGTATGCTGGTTCTTTTCTAGTCTTATTTCGTTTCGTATTTGTTTCTTGGGTCACGAAAATCGTGATCTTGGGTGTACAAAAAATAGATTTCACTAATAGTATATAGTTTAATAAAAACGTTGTTATGTTGTTTTGCATTATGTATTATTAGACGATTAATAACCTTCTATTTCTGTTATTAGAGATTACTTTTATGGATGTTTTTTTTCAGTAGCCATTACGAGTTTTCTTTCGTGTATATTATTTGCTTAAAAGAAATGTATACATTCCGTGATTGGAGTTCATTCAGAATTGTTAATCCGAGAACAGTCTAATAAGCATGTGCTTAATAAGATACATATTCTACAGGTTTCATAAGAATGTTCGTAAACACGCCAATACTTTTGTAAGAAAAAGTCCATGAATATACACTAGGGTAAAACGAAAAAACGTTTTTTTTTTTTGCAAACTTTTCGTAACAGGAGACAAAATATGGGTCTTTTTATATGAGACAATTTTATTCAAAATTTAACTGATTTTGATTAATATCCTCAGGTTCAGAAAGCAGTGGCGTATTTTAAAATCCAATTTAGGGGGGTCAGAGAGTGTAGTTTTAATCCTTTCACAACTAGCACCGGTTATATCCGGCATCCAATAAATACTTCACCCTGGCTAGTACCGGTTATATCCGGCATCCAATAAAAACTTCACCCAGGCTAACGCCGGCTATATCCGGCATACACTAAATGCTTCACTTTATCTAGCGCCGGCTATATCTGGTATCCACTAAATGTTTCATTCTGGCTAGCGCCGGCTATATCCGGCATCCGCTAAATGCTTCACTTTATCTAGCGCCGGCTATATCTGGTATCCACTAAATGTTTCACTCTGGCTAACGCCGGCTATATCCGACATCCACTAAATGCGTCACCCTGGCTGGCGCTAGCTATATCCGGTTTCCACTAAATGCTTCACCCTGGCTAGCGCCAGCATCCACTAAATGCTTCATCCTGGCTAGCGTATGCTATATCCAGCATCTACTAAATGCGTCGCATTGACTAGCGACATTTGCAGTAACGATAGGCGAGTTGGACAAGACGCATTTGACTAGCGCACAAGAAAAAGTTCTCGACACGAGTAAAGTGTATTCATTTTCTATCTTTTTGTGGAGTTCATAGTTTAAAAGTAAAGTAATTAATCAGCAATAACATTACATACAGAAAAATAAGTCGTCAACCAGGTTCGTAAGTTGGTGGCGTACTGATGGCTAGTTCCGTCATCGCGAAAGGGTTAAATTAAATTTATCAATCTCAATGAGTCTAAGTTAGAGGTCTGCACGGGCTCGGGCCTCTTGGCTCGTAGACTTAGACCCGACCTGTCTCGTGGGCCAAGCTGGGTCACGTTTTATAAAATTCGGGTCGGGTTGGGACAGGACAAGTCAAAATAAATAAAAAAAGACGGAAGTAGATCAAAATTAAAATTGCATTGTTCATTGATAACTTAATGAGTAAATAAAGCATTTGGAAATACAATCTCAGTGAAGAGGCGTTTTATCATTGCATCTATGATTATTCAACCAAAATAAAAAATAAAAACTCATTTTATATAGAAAACCTTATTCTTGATTTGTACAGATTTTTCAAATCTGGTCCCTTTTTTATTTATTCCTGTATGTAATATAACTTGTGTTTAATTTCTTAAACAAGAAAGATCAATCATGCATAAGCATTGATTATGAAACACTTTCCAACTGAAATGTAATTTCATTTAAAAATTTCTAAAATGTGATTCATTCAGTGGTAATATCTTTTACATTATCACAGTACTACAGTAATTTATTATACTTAAATATTTAAAACTGTATCGAAATATAAATCATCTGATTCTTTATGCAAAATCAATGAATATTTCATTCATATAACTTGTATTCCAGACTCCAGAGCTAAATAATTTTGTGTGAAAAAAATTCAGCAATTCTTATGTAATTCATCTTACAATCGCTTGAGATATTTGCATTCTGCATATGTTAAAATTAGGCTTCCTTGAAGAAATAATAAAAGTTTAGGGATCATTTAAAATCACAACTATTGTAATTGCATAGGCACGGAATTTAGATACACAGATAATACACAGATAATATATATGTGTATGTGTATGTACTCAAAGTATTGGAATCGTGCCGAAGATCGGAACTCGAATTTTCAAAGTATCTACACGTTTTGGGACTTCTAGAACACGAAAAAACTACTTTTAGGAAGACGTCTGTGTGTGTAAGGGTGTATCTGTGTATGTTTCTGTGTGTCTGTGTGGATATTACATCCACTCTAATTGAAAAACTAATGGACCGAATTTCATACAATTTGGTAGGTATGTTTTTTGTGGGAAATCCTGATGTTCATTAGATTATAGTACGATTCGTAATAAAAGAATCTGCCTTCTTTGCGAAATGGCCGCAGAAATTGCCTTTATCCACTCTAGCTAAAAACTAATGAACCAAATTTAACAAAATTTGGAGTATAATATTTCAATAACCTACAAGTGATTTATATACCAAATTTAATAAAATTTTGTATATAAATCATTTGTAGGTTATTCTACTACGATTCGGGAAAAAGGAACGGGCTATTTTTGCGAAATGGCCAGCAAAAATCGTTATATATAAAAATAAAAGACTACGTGTGCTCAATTATATCAATTAAATTCCTATTTTATATGTGATTTTTGACAACAAAAAGAATAAGACTAACCCCATTACTCTAGGACTAGCCGTTCTTGAGATATTCTAGTTTTTTCGCGTTTTCGCTACGCCACCTTTGACAATAAGTCCAGCTATCAAATGAGAACCAAATTTAAGTTTAACGTGTAAATTCAATGTCATTTAAAATACTTATGTTGTGCGGATAAACTCAAATTATCATTGAATAAATAAAGAGAACGAATATGAGTCTGCAGAAAAAGACATGTGCTGTCCACATCAGAATTTTTAACAATATTACACCAATGATTTATAGAAGTGAACGGGGATTATTTTCAGGCCATTTCGAAAAAAATGTATGATCTATATTTAAAGATCCATCAAATTTTTGTCGAATAAAATGTTCAACAAATTTAAGCTGTGTACCAAATTTTAACTCTCTAGGACGTAGGAAAGTGCATTTAAAATGCCATCAATTAAATTTATCATGAAGAGTTATATAAAATTTTAAAAAAATGAAAAATTGTTATCTACCAAATTTATTTTAAAATATGAAGCCACTCCCATATGCAAAACGTTTAAACAAATGGAGAGGTATTTATTATATAATATCTCTCTCTTTTCTTTCTGGAAGATATCCCAAAGTCAGAATTTAATTGAATTTGTTTTTTTCCCTATATTAAATAATTTTTTTAATTAAAAAACTACTTAACATATTTTTTTTTATATATTCTATGGGATAATGTGAATATTTCCTAAAAATTTCGAAGCAATTCGTGAATTTTAAATTTACTTAAAAAATGTTTGAAAAATTAGGTCCCATAGGGTACAATGTATTTCATTTTTTCAACCCGGGTTCAATAAAAAACTAATTGGGTGATATTATTTATTTATATTCCCATAGGTCCTACAGACCGTCTGAACAACATACTAAAATTTCATTTTGATAAACTCATTTTTACGGCAGTTATCGTGCTAACGGACAGACAGACAGACAGACAGACAGACAGAATGAACAAAGTCATAAACACTTTTCAACTTTGTTGTAAAGTGTTAATGACAAATTTTAGTCATCAACCAAGGCAACAGGCTTCAATGTATTGCAAAAGTATTTGGGCCGAGTTGCGTTGGTGCGGATTTTGGGTGTTTTCGAAACGGGTCGAACTCGGGTGAATTATTTTGAAAAATTATCAGGCTTTTGCCGCATCAAATCTTAATAATTTCGGGCCGAGAAACATCTCTAAATTCAGACCCGTGCAGACCTCTACTCTCTAAGTAACTGGCTTTTGATCTCCGCTTTTTCCTTTTCCTGGAACTGGGATTTTTCCAAAATTGAAGACGTCAGGTTTTATTACAGGAGCATTTTATTCCCTATTGCAGTGGCGCAGTAGCCGGAACAATTCTTTTTTAAAAATAGTTTCTAAAAGATCCTATTCCCGTTTTAATTATTAGCCTCTACTTACATAGCATTTCAAATGCACAAATAGGTACACCAGACGCACGCATATACAAACAGCAGTACATCTGAAAAAGGATGAATCTTGTTCTAATATCCCCGAAATATGCCAATCTGACAAAAGCTCGAATTCGAAAACTCCACTCTGTTGCAATAATTTTCTTACACATAGTAATAATCTTACACATAGTAATAATGTTAATAGTATGTAATATAGGAAGTGTAAAACTGCGTTACATACTGTGAAGTACGTAACCTAATATCTGGGTTCTCAGATTCAAGAGTGCAGTTAGGAAAAGATAAAAACTAATTCAAATATTTATACGAATTGTGGGTGGGGTAATTTCCCTTAATAATTTCGGGCCTCCAGTATTTGCTCATATTGCAGATGGTAAAAAAGGCTCTATTGAGAATACAACCCTCACAGCAAAGATCGTCACATGTGTGATAGTGACGTTGTAGTCACGTGACACCTGGGTCACAATGTGACATCATATTTGTGACTTCTATGCCACGTTACGTATTAGTAACTTTGTAACTTTATTGTGACTATATTCTGTGACGTTTCCACAATTTAATTAACACGTAACAATGTGACGACATTACAGTGGCAATTACAATGTGACGTCACAAACAAGTTAATATGCGACGTCACAAACGACCATGAAAATGACCAAAATGACTTCGCTGTGACCTCAATATGACATTGCCGAGCCGTACTGCGTCGCCTTTGATGTCTCAAGGTCACAGTCTCAAGGTCACAAAAAAATGCTGTTAGGGAACCTTCAGTTTCGTTAAATAGTTAAGCTTTTATAATTTGCTGATTTTCAAGTAATTGCGTTCTGTTCAGGGGGATCGTATCATAATTACGTTTTGTTAAGGAGAATCGTATCATAATTACATTTTGTTAAGAAACATCTTATAGTAATTAAACTTTGTGAAGAGGATCGTATAGAAATTACGCTTTGTTCTAGGGTCATATGGAAATTACGTTTCTTTAAGAGGGGTCGTTGTTGTTGAGACCCAGACCGTCCGACCAACCAGAAAGGTGTAAGATGATTGTTTGGACGGCCGGGAAGTGCTACCCAATTTAGACCGGAACCTAGTGGGGAAGGCATCCACAGGGACCGTACCCTCCTTCCCCTACCACCAACCTCTCGGAAGGACTTACGGACCCACATGTTTAATGTGATCGTACTCCGCGTGAACACGGCGGCAGTTTTGACAGCGGCTGGAATCGAACCCGGGCCTACCGAGTGCAAGACCAGCACGCTAACCACTGGCTACCGCGCCTATATTAAGGGGTTCGTGTAGTAATTACATTTTGTTCGAGGATCATATAGTAATTACGTTTGCTCGAGAATGGTATGGTAAATAGTAATATTGATAGAGAGATGTCTATGGTTCGCATGCGTCTGTAAATTTTATGAGTACAAGATTTGCGGGCGTGTTGGAGGAGGAAATATTTTACGTAACTTTATGCACCACATCATAGGATGGTTTTCATATCTAGTAACAATTTAAACTTCATTGAGCATTTAAAATTCGTCATCCTGATGCAATAATATAAATAAATCTTATGGGTCTAACAAATTAGCAAAATTCGATATTATGAGGAGGAGGGGGGACAAAACTAGTTTATCTAATCTAGTTTATATTTACTAGATCTTTTTGAAAATCTATAAAGTTTCTGTTACTGATTAAAACAAACATACTAAATTTCATAAAAATCGGTAAATTATTTCGAGAAATACTGCGCTGCTAATAAACAAGTACAATTTGAGGTTAAAAATGGAGAAAGAACATCAGTAGGCCCCTTACGGTTAACAATTGAAACAATTCTACTAATTTTCATTCGAATCGCTGAATTTGTTCGAAAGATATACTGCATACACACAAATTGAAGACATCATTGATTCGTAACCAGGGATGATCAAAACGAAGAGTTCCATCAAAATCCGAGAACCAAATATTTACGAATATTTTTAATCTAAATATCACGAATTTATACAATGATTGAAACAAAATAAAAATTAAGAAATAAAATATAAATTAACATAATTTAAATTTTAAAGATTAATTAAGTTACTGGAAAATTTTAAATAAAAATATATAAATTTGAATAACATATATCAAATTACGTTTCATAGAAAGGTTCCAGAAAAATACAAAAAAATTCCTTCTCACAGTACTTCTTCAATCTCGTGTAAGTAAAGTTTAATATACGGTCAAACAAAAAAATGGGATTAAATGCCAAATCTAGCAACCTGTCTTCTTTCAGCGAAAGGTCCCAGCGCAGGCGTCTTCCCAGGCTGTGTGGAGACTCTGATGTTTCCTAATGGCCGGCCCATGGAGGTGAGGGTGGCTCCTTTCAAGCTCCATGAGCCGACCACTGCTTTCTGTGGGGAGTGGTCTGCGGTTGATTGTTCCCCTTATTTCAATTGGCTGCAGTCTTATTACGCACAGCTTTCTGGATTTGGTTGACCTTATTTTTCATCCATACTAATTAGACGAATTCATTTTTCATATAAAATTTACTTTTAAAATTTTATCGAAACATATTAATTTTTCCCTAAATATTTCACGTTTAACTTTTCGCAATCTCATACTCTGTGAAGAGATACGAGTAAAATAATACATATATTCTACTTAACTAACGGCTATCTAAACGGCGGCCGTCGAAGACCTTATACCTACGACCTGTTTAGCTATTAATAAAATTAAATTAAATTTAGACTTAAAACGGCAGAATAAGTGCCTATATGAAATAAACAACGAAAAGTCATTTCAATTTCCGTTTCTTCCTTGGTTATTTAAGCACGTACGGAAACATTGATTTCGAATGAGACCATCAGCTTAAAAAATTCCTCCTGTTTTCATATTTATTACAAACTAGCAGCATACCCGTTCTTCGTACGGAGTATATAATATAAAGAAACTTGAAATTCATAATCATGCCCAAATTCTTATAGTATACTAAATGACATGTTTAATCAAAATATTCTGTTAAAATATTTAATATAATGCTCCTAAAAAGAAGTTTAAGAATCTCTGTTCTCGCTATATAAAATTATCTTCATGGACATATCTGAAGAATAAAACATCTTGGACCCCTTATGTAAGCAAATATAAAAAAAAATATGGAATTGAATCAATATATGCAAAATAAAAGCGTTAAAATTGTATGGGACCCGTACTAATTATATACGCGAATATTAGAAAATATAACCTGTATTAGTAGATTACATGTATAAATTGAAAATACCAATAAACCCGTAATCTTTAAATCTCAAGACAGTCATTTATTCCAATATATGTCAAAATGAAAGTGCTAAAATTATATGGGGAGATATACACGTACTACTTATAATGTCCGATTATTAGTAGAAGATTACCCGTTTTGCAATATGAGTCTCAAATGTTTTTTGGTAAAATACAACAGACGACGTAATAAATTGAATATATAATTAATCCCCGTAATCTTCATACCAGAAGACTGTACTTGATTCAAATATATATGCCAATATATGTCAAAATATATGCCAAAATACCTGTACTACTTATATTCTCGTAGGTTAGAAGATATACCCGTGCATTCCTAGAAGATTACTCGTACAACGAACAATATGCGTGTGTCAGCAATTTTTGCCGCAATAAAACAATGGCGTAATAACTTAAAAGTATCAATAATCCCTGAATCAATAATTCCGGAAAATATCAATAATAATAATGTTTAAACCTGAAGAGTATAATTGATATTATTCAGTCCAAAATGAAATGGCAATGAAATTTATTTTATATACATATCTTCATTATTCAAATCGGACAGGATTTAATAAAAATCGTCTGCGGCATAAACACATTGGATTTAAATCCGTTGCTAAGCGACATGATATCATTTGCTTCAAATAAATTGGTAGAAAAAATATCGTCTAAATAGTTATATTTCTATGGAACATTTGGCGATAGTTTCGTCAAATTAGCGACATTTTAAAAAATCGCCAAATTGATCGCCAAGTGGGACTGTAGAACTGACAGTTCCACTTTGCGACAAATTGACGAAATATCATCACAATACTATCCCCTAACAAAAAACAATTAATATCATTTATGTAGCGCAATTTTATCAATTTCAAGATATTTTTATAGATTTGAAAACATTTTTATCAATTTGGTGACATTTTAAAAATTCGCTAAATGTATTACTAAGTAGGATGGTTGGTCTGACAGATAAATGCTAACCAAACATCATTTCAGTACTCTCTTCTAACAAAACAAAAAAAAATTTCATTGATATGTAGAAGACCCAAGCCACACGACCAACCCGAAGGTTTATGGCAGCTGTTTGTGTTGTTGTTGACACCCAGACCGTCCGACCTACCAGAAAGGTGTAAGGTAACTGTTTGGACGGTCGGGAAGTGCCACCCAATTTAGACCGGAACCCAGTGGGGGAGGCATCCACAGGCACCGTACCCTCCTTCCCCTACCACCAACCTCTCGGAAGGACTTTCGGACCCACATGTTTAACGTGATCGTACTCCGCATGAACACGGCGGCAGTTTTGGCAGCGGGGCAGCTGTTTGTGTGTCGTTTATATCAATTTGGCGACATTTCCGTCAATTTGGCAAAGTTTAAGAAAAGTTGTCAAATTAGCGATATCCCTCCAAATTCGTAGCTTTGAATTTGCAGATCTGAAGGAAACATTCTTATCCCGTTTCAATATACTAAATGAAAACACTACAATTGTATTAGAAGATATACCCGCTCTACTCTTTTTCTGTTTCAACAATCGGCTATATGAATTTATTGGCTAAACACAATATATGAGTTTAGTAGCTAAATACGATATAAGCTTGAAAACTCTTTGCCAAAATAAATGAAATTGATGTACGCAGTCAGCAATTAATATAATTAAAAGAAAAATCAAACCGTCCATTCATAAGATATACTTTTATATCCATTTATCCATTTATTTATTATTTAAATCGAAAAAAAATAATAAAAACATTAACAAACACATTTAATTTAATTGCGATGCCGAGCAACATGATATATCCTCCTAAAATGTTAAAATTTATTAACCACTAACAGCACACCCGTTATTCGTACGGAGTGTATAATTTAAAGAAACTTATAGTTCGCAATCATGTGCAAATTCTGTTAAAATATTAAATTTATTGCTCCTAAAGAGAAGTTTAAGAATATATGTTCTCACTATGCAAAATTATCTTCACGATCAGATCTGAAGAATAAAACATACTGCCCCCTTTTGTAAGCAAATTTACAGAAGAAAAAATAGGAATTGAATGAATATATGCAACCCCGTACTAATTATATTGTCGCAGATCAGAAAATATGCCAATGTGTTAGTAGAAGATTACCCGTATTACAATATGCGTCTCAAAAATATTTGCCAAAATAAAAGAGATGACGTAATAAATTGAAAACATTAATAATATCCGTACTCTTTATACCAGAAGGTCGTAATTGATTCCAATATATGCCAATATATATCAAAACATATGTCAATATACCTGTACTACTTATATTCTCGTAGATTAAAAGATATACACGTGTATTTGTAGAAGATTCGTACAACATACAATATATGAGTTTAAACAATTTTTGTCATAATAAAATAATTGCATAATAACTTGAAAATATCAAAAATCCTTGAATCAATAATCCCCGAAAATATAAATAATAATAATTTTTAAACCTGAAGACCGTAATTGATATTATCCAGTCAAAAATGCTATAAGAAAAATCAAATCGGTCTTTTCTAAAATATATTTTTATATCCATTTATTTATTATTCAAATCGAAAAAATAATTATTAAAATTAACAGACAGATTTAATTTAATTGCGTTTCTGAGTAACATGATATAAGATAGAATCTTATAACATGTTAAATATGTCATGTCTTATAACATAAACTGCGAAATTAAATAACGATTTTGATTTCTCTATACTTCTCATTGTTCCGTAAAAGCTTGTTTTAAATAAACCATGAACCATGGAGATAGATTTCCCCTTCATGTTTCAAACAATTCATGTTTTCAGAAAGTGACTAATTAACGCAAAAAATCTCCCATCAAACTCAGAGATTAAATTTTAATTCACTTTCAAACGATTTTCAAGCTTTTCGTTTGGATAAACCACGGAGTTAAGGAGTAGAACTCCTAGGAAAAAGTTCCGTTTTTCATTAATATCTCGACAACCCCAGGTCTTAGAAACTCGAAACTTGGACAAAATTTATGGGGGGATATTTCAAGGCTATTCACCAAATTTCATTAAATTCGGTTCAGCCGTTTTTCCGTGACGATGAGACAAACGAAAATTTCGTTTTTTACTAATATCTCGAGAACCACTGGTCGTAGAAACTCAAAACACGGATATAATTTTAAGTGGGGCTATTTCTGGGCTACCCACAAAATTTCATCAAATTCGGTTCAGCCGTTCTCCCGTGATGGTGTGACAAACAGACAGACAGACAGACAGACAGACAGACAGACAGACAGACAGACAGACAGACAGATTTTCATTTTTATTTATATAGATAAGCACTATTTCAATGCCCCGCGAAAACTTTGCTTCCTAAAAATGGGAGTGAACAAAGGTGGTCGTGGCCATATACACAAAAGATACGTATCCCCGCTATTCATAATTAAATCTTGTGGTGGATATTTTTTAATAAAGTTAATTCTCTATAATTGAACTTAATTGTAAGAATTTTCAGTTTGTTTAACTTCTCATAGAAGGAAGGCAGTACCACAGCATACTTCGTTGATACACCTTACAGCCGTAACAGTGCCGCTTAAGAAAACATGAAAGTATGTGAGGTTTTCACATGAAAAGCCAGTCCATATCATCACAATACAGCATGAGCAAAAGCAAGGTATTCAACACAATTAATAGACTAGTTGCATGTTCCTTTTTTTTTTCAGACTAGCAAACGGCTAATCTCCCATTGCAAGACATTCCGGCGTATGCTGTTAAGAGAACTTTCGTCCATTGTGTTCGAGGTCCAAATCACATATTGAAGACATCACTGTAAACGTGCTCTTCTGGCCCAGTAGCTCAACGAGACACAACCTTTTGACATACATGCATAGAGGCCTCTAGGACATCAACAATCAACAGGGACCGTATCTTCCTTCCCCTGAAACCAATCTCTTGGAAGAACCCACATATTTAACGTGCCCGTACTCAGCGTAAATGTGGAAATAGTTTAGGAAAAGTCAACAATTGAACTCGGGTCCTAACGAGTGCAATCCAGGTGTTTTAACTATTAAGCTATTTCATCCGGCAGCCATCGCCTCAAAGTACTGGCCAATATCAGGCCTGGTATGACAACAGTATCAACCCGCTCGTAGGGTGGCTGATATCTCCCGGCAATTATGTCTCGCTATACAAGTTGAGTACGGCATTGTACCTATTATTGGGAAATATTGTAACCCTATAGAGTCCTGAAATAGTTATTCCAGTGACGGTTGTATCCACTCAAACGATAAAGGACAGAATTGTGCACTCAAAAGAAATTCGCCATCTCCGTTATAGATTGCCCAACCTCAAATCCCTTATAGCGCTGTAAATCGCCCATTCTTATTACTTTCTTTATATACATAATGTGTAAGGTGTACGGTAAAGTATTGTGACGGGGTTGAAAATTCGAATTCGAGTTTTCGACGGGAGAGCACCTTTCAAGCATCCCCGATCACGAATCAAACATTTTTGAAGTGATGTCTGTGTGTGTGTGGGTCAGTGAGTCTGTGGAGACGATAACTGACGAACGAATGGACCGATTCGAACGAAATTTGGTACAAAAATCACAATCCGTAAACACTGGAAGCCTATTGCTTTTAAACGTAATCGAATGTTCAGAACCCCCGAAACTTTTGAGTGAAATTTTGAAAATATAGTCAAAAAATCAAAACCGCTAATAAAGTTACGCAAATAGACATTTCTTATGTAATTTTTCATTAGAAAACGATTAACATAAATTTTAGAACGCTAACATGAACCGTTCTCGGGATATTGCACGTTTTTCAAAAAATTTAACAAAAAGTCATATAAAATAAAAAATATATATTTCCTATTGAGAAACATGTTCACTTTTCATATGTAATACCATGTGATAAAATGGGTGACATCATTCTCGTGGATCCTAGCTCGTTCCATTCATGAGAAAAGATACTTCGAGTAATACTTTTATATTTGAACGCCAATAGTCATTTATCTGCTATTAGAATAACTTATTTCTCCGTCATTAAAGCTTGGCGAGATTTTGGCGAAATGTCGCCAACTTGGCGACTTTTTGAAATGTTGTCAAATTAAGAAAATCTCGCCAAATGGATTAAAATGACGCTAAATCAATGAAAATGACGACTCATTGTCGAAAATTCAATATCTTGGAAAGAATATTAGTATCTACTATAAGAAAAACCTATTTTTTTTTACTGTAAAAGTAGTACATTCATTGCATTATATAAGGAAAGTCATGTGTTGCCTACATCCGATTTTTCTCTTTGTCATGATAAAGCAGATGGTTATATCAACTTTCCGCAAAAAATGTACCTATTCAATGAAATCCTCAGACACAAACGCATCGTTTCGACCTAATGTTTGATTTGCGTATTCACATCAAACCCAATCGGCGCATGTTTTGATGTTTGTATATTATACTTGAGAACCACAGCTTGAGAACCAAATTTTGCGCAATAAAATCCGCGCATGTGCTCGCTATCTGAGAATTTACATTTAATGCTCGATTAACATTTGGAAATCAGTATATATACAAATTGTTTATAAATGTATTAATAATATTGCAGAAATTGACAAGAAACTCTATAAAGAGTTTTCTCTCCTTTTGTGTTCTTCTTTTACCTACGTACATATGATTATAAAAAATATTTTTTTTATTTCTTTTAGTATAACAATTCTTATGCATGCAAGAGACAATTAAAAATTCTGATTCTTTCAGTTAAAATGTATAAGTCAGATTAAATTTCAATTATCTCCCTATATTAAAAGAAACAGTAGCTGACACCGCCGCTGTTTAACAATTCTTTCGTTTCTCGTGATTCTTTGCTTCGTACCGCAAAAACTATTGCATATAAAAATTTGAAATTTGGTACACTTGTAGAAAAAGCTTTGGGAAATAAGTTGAAATAAACCGTTTTTCGATATATATTGTAGTTTAAGAAGTATTTAATGTCAAAATCAAAGACAAAATATTTGAACTTCGAGTATTTGAATAGACTAACAAAAGCAAGTCTACAAATTTTTGCATGCAGGTCAAAATTGCAATTTTTGCAGGCAGGTCGAATTTTTGCAGGACGGAGCCCCTTTTTTTATTTCGATGTAGTTTTTGAGATATTTTACTAATTATGCACTTTTGAGTGAATTTTTTTTTTCGTATCGGCACGTCTAACGATTTCTCTGTTTCGTACCGTAAAAACTGTATCACACAAAAATATGAAATTTGGTACACTTATAGAGAAGTAATAGGGTAATAGGGTAACACGATGAAATAAATTGTTTATCGATTTAAACTTTGTTTGGCATGAAATACATGATCAAATAATTCAGTTTTTAAAATCCCTGGGCTAAGAAAAATTCCTGCTATTCCTTCCTACGAAAAATAGGAAGGGATAGAAAAGAGATTTTTGAAAGTAGAATTTTAGGAAATATAGATATGAAACGAGCGCAGCGAGTAGGAGGCGAAGCCTCCCGAAGGGGATTGCGCTAGTGGAGCCCCCTAGTGCTGTAAAAATATCTACTGCACAACTTTGACTATACAGAACTCCATTAATAATTACCAGACATTTTTAAATAAATAAGATAATAAAAAAGTTTGGATTTTGAAATCAATAATATACATATAAAATTATTAAATAAAAGCAGATTTTATTTTTATATTACTTATTTATTTTGTAGTCCAAAAATATTTCTGCATCAAAAATTATTCACTGGGAAGATTAAGATCATATTCTCATTGTTGCCACGAAACCGATATCTTACTATTTTATTTTATCAGCGGAAGTTGTCAGCAATGCGGCGAAAAACCGTTAACTACACTGAAAAAATTCGCTAATTAAGAATGTCTGTGTTAACTGTAAAAAAAACATTTTTTTTTTACTTATCCCAATTAGGGCAAGGAGCCTTTGATTAGTTGAAATTAGTTCACCTGTTCAGATATTTGAACCAAGTTTCGTGTAGGAAGTTTTCATTGCTTTTCTAACATTTGATTAAAGTATGGCATAGTTTCCCATTAGAATTTTTCCATGAACGGCATCTCGCCCTTAACACTATTGAGACAACAGACGAGTGGCTAATAAATTTATTTTCGTCTCAAACAGCAAACATTATGCATTTTCATTTCAATAAAACAAAGACAGCATTGCGTACTTTACTAAATTAACTGTATTTGATACAGCCGTGGTAATGAGATTTTAAGGGTTCCAACTAATCAGTTTCTAAGAGCATTCTCTAAATTCTATATGAATTTTCTAAAAGTCGTACATAAAACAGATTTTATAAAAAAAGAAAAGGAAATTTATTTTTATAAAACTTAAAATATAGTCGTGATATAAGTATTTCTTTTTTTACAAATGAACATTTTTTTTAATCATCGGCGGGCCGCGCAAAATCAGGTGGCGGGCCGCGGGTTGAAGACCACAGATCCATAGTAAAGGAACAACGCCCGATAGAGTATAAGTAGTTACAGCGCACCTAAGAAGAGAGTTTAAAAAGTTAGGATTACGGACACGGCAAGATAGACGAAAAAGTCAATTACAAAGTTGTGGAGCATCATCTAATGTGCAGAAATAGAAACTAGAGACGGCCAAAATGCGTATACGGAACGCTATAAATATCAATCGTTTGCTATGTACTCAGTCACACAACCGTACTGTTAAACGGTGCAGAACGACTCACAGGCGCATGAAATAATGCGTGTGACATAGTACCCATCTTTATGATAAAAGACAGGACGTGTTGTTTACTGAATCATTCCGGAATAGGAGAGCCAATCGCCAATAGCTCTACTGCGTCAAATAAAAGTTTTACTGTCGGTTCCTACTCAAAACACAATGCTTTACAACTTGAAATTGAACTTTTCTTTTATAATTCGTTCTGTTGCCGGTTTGTGTTACTAACTTCTTCTATTTTCCGCTAGGGGGCGCTGAAATCACTTTCATTCGATAGAGCATAGTCACTTTACTTTATATAGATCTAACGCGTACACTCATGAGCCTTTTCTTTCAAAGTTATTTGGGTGCTTAAGGACTTTGGGTGCTTAAGGTGCCTGTATAGCTGAGTGCTTATTTCATGCACATCGTGTTAAGGATTCGTTTAAAATTTACATATATCGCTTAACCATCCCCCCTAATTGACACATAGCCACGCCCCATAATTGATACATAGCCACGCCTTCCCCTCCATAATTTATACCACGCTTCCATAACTTATGTCACTCTCCCATAATGACCGCTTGGCCACGTCCTCTTGATTGCCGCACTACAATAATTGACACAGCCCTACATCCACTTCAGTGGGATATTTGCTTTCTCATTGGATTTCCTACATTTAAAATATAACAGTGACTAGCAAGGTTTGCTAAATTTGCGCCGTCAGCCTGGCATATAATCAAAAAATCTGATGTGGGCAGCACATGACTTTCTTTATATAATGCAATATATTTGCTACTTGGTACAACAGTAAAAACAAAATATGTAATTCTTATAGTAGATACTTATATTTTTCCCGAAGATATTGAATTTTCGTCAAATAGTGGTTATTTTCATTGATTTAGCGTCATTTTTATCCATTGGGCGAGATTTTCTTTGATTTGGTAACATTTAGGAAAGTCGCCCAGTTGGCGACATTCCGCCAAATTCGTTGCCAAAATCTCTCCAAGCGTTATGGACGGAGAAATAATTTATTCTTATAGCAGATATAAATGACTATTGGCGTTCAAATACAAAAGTATTACTCAAAGTGTCTTTATTTATGAATGGAACAAGCTAGATCCACGAAAATGATGTCACAAAATGTGTCGCATGATATTACATATGAAAAGGGAACATGTTTCTCAATAGGAAATTTTTTTTTTATTTTAAATAATTTTTTGATAATTGTGCAATATCTCGAGAACGGTTCATGCTAGCGTTCTAAAATTTGTGTTAATCGTTTTCTAATGAAAAATTACATAAGAAATGCCTATTTGCGTAACTTAGAGGTTTTGATTTTTTGATGATTTTTTTCACTATTTCACTCGAAAATTTAGAGGGGGGTTCTGAACATTCGATTGCGTATAAAAACAATAGTCTTCCAGTATTCACAGATTGTAATTTTTGTACCAAATTTCGCTCGAATCGGTCCATTCGTCTCCACAGATTCACTGACACACACACACATACTTTCACACACACACACACACACATATTTTCACACACACACATCACCTCAAAAATGTTCGATTCGTGATCAGGGATGCTCGAAACGTGCTCTCTCTGGCAGTATTGTGACGTGATCGAAAATTCGAATTCGAGTTTTCGACCCCGTCACAATACTTTCCTTATACATTATTGTACCGGGTAGTCAGAATTAAAACACCCCTACTCTGAGCTCTCTATACATCGAACTACTCAGTGTAAAGGCTCCAAAATTGTTGAACCTACTATTCAAGACATGGGGAAAGGGATTACGCGAAAAAAAAATTAGTTCCAGAAACACCGATAGGTGGCGCTGTACAACAGAAAATATGCTGAAAAGCACAAAATACATATTTGTAACACATTTTATTCGAACGTACCAAACATTCATATCACAAGGACCTTATCGATGCAGGAAATGCTGCTCAATATGGTTCCCTTCTTAAAATCTGCAGTCTGTGGACAGACAGCTTGTTCAACTGCGGATCGTAATTGGTCGATTGAGATGCTTCTCACATGCAGAGTGATACTGTCTTTCATATCTGCCAAGGTTACCAGACGTCCTCGATAAACAAGACTTTTTAAATATTCCTACAGCCAAAAATCACAGGGATTAAGATCTGGAGAACGAGATGGCCAGGTTGTAGGAAACGCACGACTAATTACTCTACCATTAGTAAATTGTTGCCGAAGAAACTGTTGTACACAGAGTCCAATGTGTGGAGGCGTTCCATCTTGCACATAAAGGTAATTGAATCAAGACATTGGTGCTGTTGCAGTTGGGGTAATTTTCGAACATGTTTTTGTACTTCCTGGCCGTCACAGTGCATGTCACAGGGCCAATGGGAGTAGCCTCTTCGAGAAAGAAAGGTCCAAGAATGAATGTGGCTGTGAATCCACACTAGACTGTAACTTTCGGTTAGTGAAGTGGAATCTCTTGGAAGGTACGAGTGCTTTCCGCGTCCCAAATACGACAGTTATGGGTGTTGACTGTTCCACTTAGATGGAAATGCGCTTCATCGCTCCATAGAATCTGCCATGGCCACGATGCATCCACTTCAACTCTAGCCAGATATGTCAATACAAAGGTCAGTCGCTTCTCCCTGTCGATGGTCAGCAAGTGGTGATTGTGACTAATTTTGTATGGGAAAAAATGCACTATGTTTCTGAGTACGTTCCGCAATGTGCTGTAGGGAACACCCAAGTGTCATGACACTCCACGTGCACTACTACAGCCTATAATGTTATCCATTGATTGTTCAACAATAGCGGCGGCAACATCGTCAACGAAATCTGAACGAGTCGATTTGCGTTCTCGACCCGGCTGAACTCCAAGATGTCCAGTTTTCTCGAATCGAGCGATCATTCTCCTGAGAGCTTGTGGAAGTAATGGTTCTTTGCGCAAATTCTTAAGTCGACGAAACTCTCGAAGTGCAGCTGCAGCAGGTCCTTTGTTTTCATAAAACAGCTTCACAAGCAAAGCGCGTTCTGGCAGTGTGACAGCCATCGCTGATAAGAATGAAAATTTCCCAGTTTTATCCCCTTTTATGCCCAGAACATAGTAGCTAAAAACCAAGGGTTTATGCAAATTTTTGTCTTCTTTTTATCTTCTATTCACTTCTATTCACTTTTTTATCTTCTTTTTTTTTTATAACAGCAAAAAAAATAAAAGGGAAAAATTCCATATCGCATGTGTTTGGTTTTTTTTTTTTTTGTGATTATTTTGTGTCTTTCCAGCATATTTTCTGTTGTACAGCGCCACCTATCGGTGTTTCTGGAACTAATTTTCTTTTCGCGTAATCCCTTTCCCCATGTCTTGAATAGTAGGTTCAACAATTTTGGAGCCTTTACACTGAGTAGTTCGTTGTCTAGAGAGCTCAGAGTAAGGGTGTTTTAATTCTGACCACCCGGTATATAAGAAAAGTAAAAATGTTAAAATCTGATGTCATAAAGAGAAGTTTCCTTTCCAAATTACAAAACGCTTTCAGATAAAAATTTAAATTATAGAATAAAATGTTTTCTCTTCTTGTCGCATTTTTATAATATGATTGTTTTAATTATCTGGTATAATTCAAAATCTTCTGTTTCCAACTAATAAAGAGAAAGATAGATTTCGTTATCCAAACTTTCATTGGTGCAGGTAAATCTTACTTCAAATTAGCAAATCTAAATTAAGTATGGTAAAGTACAATATATAAAATGAATATTTACGATTAATTAATTGCCATTACATTATCGTTCGTTAGAAACTAATATTTTACTTATGCTCAGTGACTTTATTTCATTTACGTTTTTATAACATTTATCTATGCAGAAGTGGCAACTGAAATTATCTGCTCATTGTCAACCAATGACATCACGAGAAAACCAAAATTAGTCATATTTTGTACCGGATGCACTGGGCTACCTCTTGAGTTATACATCACACGACCAGCTATCAATGTTGCCAACTTTATAATTTTTATATTGCCAAAACCACAAGCAAAAATCATCAGAAAATTACCCGATTTTTAAATTGTTCGTTTTGCATCTCCATCGCTTAATGGTTAGATCGTGATGAAAAAAAGTGTTGTCACATGGCTAAAATGTATGAATATTATCAGAAGAGCCGACGATTCTGATGGTGGCATCAAGTATATCATCAAACGGCAGGGATGTAACAAAACAAATGCGCCCATAGGAGGGAAAATACCCATACAAAATTTGAAAGCATGGGGACCACGTAAACATATTATACACATTTGTGTATTATATCTAAAACGAAATATACTAATAAATTTCAAACAAATTTCAAGAGATTGGAAAATATGCTTGACGAAGAATTATCAATAAATACCATGATATCACAATGCATACAATAGATGTACAATAATTATCACGATATCAATAGATATCAATAGATATACAATAGATATCATGGTATCAATAGATATGCAATAGATATCATGATATCAATACATGCAATAGATAGCAATACATACAATAGATATCAGTAGATATGTAATAGGTATCAGTGCATACCATCAATAGATATCATAGATATCAATAGATATCATGTGATCAATAACAGAAACGGCATCCAAACTGAACATGGGATATTTGCAAAATAATGAAACTGGGTGGAATGAATTCTACATGTGAGCGGATAGAGGGAAGCTGCAATAGATAAAATTTTCAGATAACAAAATATACATCATCTTCTGACTCATCTCCAAGACCTTCAAACAGTATGTTGTTGTTGAGACCCAGACCGGCTGACATACAAGAAAGGTGTAAGGTAACTGTTTGAACGACCGCGAAGAGCCACCCCATTTAGACCGGAACCCAGTAGGGGAGGCATCCACAGGGACCTAACCTCCTTCCCTTACCACCAAGCTCTCGGAAGGACTTAAGGATCCACATGTTTAACGTGATCGTACTCCCCGTGAACACGGCTGTAGTTTTAGCAGCGGAGGGAATCGATCCCGGGCCTGCCCAGTGCAATTCCCGCGCGCTAACCACTGGGCTACCGCGACCTCTTCAAACAGTATGTGAAAGACCCAGACCACACGACAGACCCGGAGACTTTCAGTAGCTGTTTGTGTGACCGGGTTCAAACAGACTGTAAACTTAATGCTCCTTTCAATGAAATAACAGCTTACAACATATTATCTACCATATAATTAATTCATTTGCAGCCACGATAGGTAATTCACTATAAGGGAATAAAAGATAATGAGAGAAAAAAAAATCAGCAGAAGAATTGACTTTTTAAATACTGCTGTGCATTAGACTACACCTATCATAAACGCACAAATTTTACTTCAATAAGAACTAATAAATAACATAGAAATATCTTTAAATATACTCTAAATATTAGGAGTCAACAGGTTTCAAAAGCAGCTTTCTGTTCCAGGACAAACAAGCTCCTCAATTATGCTCCTCTCAAACAAGCTCCTCTTTATCCTAAGCTCCTCTATTTTTTTAGTTCCTCAGACGCCAACATTGCTTGATACCCAATACAAATACCGAACTTACGTGATACACAACACAAATACCAAACTTGCTTGAATATATGAAGTTAAACTTCTTGTGTGTCCTGAAGAAGGTTGTTTTATGCCTTCGAAACGTATCGGCAGAAGCGGTGCCCCCTGAAAGTCTTCAATTTGGGACCTCATACTTTTATCTCAGCGGGAAATTTAACCTGTTTTCACTAAAATTTATGCATAAAGGTTATGACGGGCCTCCCTTTCAAGATTGGGGCCCACAGCAACTGTGGCTGCTGCGGAGCCCTTAAACCGGCACTGTATATTGAACCAAAAAATTTAGTGCTCTGCTGTAGCTAGACGAAGTTTTTACATTATTCGTAAACAACACCTGTTATACTGCTGAACAGATTTCTAATGTTACAATTCCAGTTCCATTGAGAATTATATTCTGCCCAGTGAGTGTGTAACGTCATTTTTAGTCTAAAAGTTTGCACAGATATCAAAAGAAAGTTTGCACTTTTTTTTCATTCCTTTCATTCATCACAATACTACAATAATTTATTTTACATAAAAACTTAAAATCATGGAAGTAAAATTAATTTAAGTCTATGCTTAAAACTTCATCGAAAAAGTCTGCTATAAAATAATCTGCTTCTCTATGTAAAATCAATGAATGTTTCATTCATATCAGCTATATTGCAGACTCCAGAGATAAATAATTTTGCGTTAAAGAATTTCAGCAATTCATATACCACTCATCTTACAGCTTGATGTGCTTGATGTGTTTGCATTCCCCATAAGTGAAAATTAAGCTTCGTTGTAGAAATAATCAAAGTTTGATAATCATTTAAACTCAAATATATCGTAATTGCGTTGTTTCAGAATATAGATGCACAGAAATGAATCAAAAATAAAGCGATTTTAGGACGGATACAACACTCAATATAAATTAAAAAAAACTTCAAAAATAATGATTTTGACACAAGATGGATGCCATATTATATTTTGAAGTGGGTCACGTGATCTTTTCATATAATACGGGTGCAATCATTATTTTAATTTTTATTTTAAAAAAACTATAGAATATATTTTGCTGAAATTTTTTTCATATTTTTATGGGATAATTTGAATATTTCCTAAAACTTTCCAAGCAATTTGTGAATTATAAATTTGCTTAAAAAATGTTTAAAAAATGAGGTCCCGTTGGGTTCAATGTATTTCATTTTTTCAACCCGGGATCAATTCAAAACTAATTGGATGATATTATTCATTTATATTCCCATGAGTCCCACAGACCGTCTGAAAAACATACTAAAATTTCATTTTGATAAAGTTATTTTTACTGCAATTGTCGTGCGAACGAACAGACAGAAGACAGACAGAATGAATAAAGTTATAAACACTTTTCAACTATGTTGTAAAGTGTTAAAAAGTACATTCTTTTTCAGGATATAGAGACAGAGCAACCGCGCTAGCAAAGTGCCAGAATGAGTCTGTCAATAAATATTTGCATCCCGAGATCCAGTAAAAAATCTGATGTGGGCACTTGACTTTCCTTATATAATGCAATGAATTTACTACTTTTACAGCAAAAACAATAGGTTATTCTTAAAGTAGATACTTATATTCTTTCCAAGATATTGAATTTTCGTTAATTAGTCGTCATTTTCATCGATTTGGCGTCATTTTTATCCATTTGGCGAGATTTTCGTTAATTTGGTAAGATTTAAAAAAGTCGCCAAGTTGGCGACATTCCGCCAAATTCGTCGCTAAGCGTTATGGACGGAGAAATAAGTTATTCTTACAGCAGATAAATGACTATTCGGCTCAAATACAAATGTATTACTCAAAGTATCTTTTCTTATGAATGGAACGAGCTAGATCCACGAGAATGATGTCACCAAATTTATCGTATGATATTACATATGAAAAGTGAACATGTTTCTCAACAGTTAATATATTTTATTTTGATTTATGGGATTTTTTATAAATTTATTTGAAAGGTGTGCAATATCTCGAGAACGGTTCATGCTAGCGTTCTAAAGTTTATGTTAATCGTTTTCTAAGGGAAAATTACATAAGAAATGTCTATTTGCGTAACTTTATTAAAGATTTTGATTTTTTGATGATTTTATCAAAATTTCACTCGAAAATTTAAGGGGGTTCTGAACATTCGATTACGTTTAAAAACAATAGGCTTCCAGTATTTACGGATTGTGATTTTTGCACCAAATTTCATTCGAATCGCTCCATGCGTTCGTGAGACGCACACACACACAGACATCACCTCAAAAATGTTTGATTCGTGATCAGGGATGCTTGAAACGTGCTCTCCCGACGAAAACTCGAATTCGAATTTTCGACCCCGTCACAATACTTTCCTTATACATTATGTATATAAAGAAAGTAAAAAACCGTTGTCAAACGAGAATAAAAAAAATCAAAATAAAAATCTAAAATGAAGGAACAGTTAAAATATTCTAAACATTTTATTAACTAATTAAACTGCCAACTAAAGTGTCCAGGGAGGAAACAAACTGAAAAACAACCGGTTTCGGAAGATATATTTACATAAGCATCAACATTCACAATTAGCTACGAGAAATATGTTCACACATTTTTGTAAAAATAGTTACGAAAATATGTAGTGCTAAACAAATTGAAGGAATTATGAACTTTCACGAGTTAATTCCATCCAAAAACTTTCGTTCCAAGTGCCGTAAAAATAATGTGTACCGCAAAAGTTAATACAAGTTAATAAAATACCATTAAAATCTAGAAAATTACAAAAATTAATTATTGAGGAAAATAGGCTTCGGAACACTGCAACAGCTACTTCATTAACTAAATTCAAATAGCATATTGTTAAAAACAGTTTAAATACCTTCACAAGAGGCTTTTTTGAAACCCAGAAGGGAAAGACCGCAGCAGCTAGAAAATCCAAATTTGGTATGTCGGTTTCTTTCATACATTTAAATCAAAATCAACCCTTTATGCTGTTATTAACGAAGTTCTTTTTAATTGAAAATTATTTTAAACAACAATTTGAGCAAAATTTTATATGATATAACACAATATGTGAAATTTAGAGAGGTAACAGCAATTATATAACATACAATAAAATGCAATTTCTCTTACAACCATGATATCACACAAGAGAAAATTGAAGTATTCAAAACGAAAGAATGGAGGTAATTAATAGCATTAAATACTGAAGAAAAAATAAGAGCCCCAGAAAAGAATTTAAAATACCCAGGTTTTATTTTAATTATTTTTTTTTTGGAGGGGGGAGGAAAAAAACCCTGAAGAAAAAGGGAAAATCTATTTTGGCACTTGATCAAGCAGTTTCAGTGGAATTTATTCCGACCGCCTGTATAAATTTTATTCAGTACTTGCAAAATTATACCATTACACCATCTCAAGAGAAAGTGAACATTTTAGAAGAATTAGGCATTTCTGGATGAAAAGAAAAGCTAAATACAACCGTACTCCGAACATATACACTCGCACTTACATACACTTCGGATTGCAACCATGCTCTGCAATTGAAGAGTTTGCTTCTCAGTTTCGCACATTTTGCGTACGCTACATTCTTTATATAACTAGACTAACGTCTATTAGATTCGTTAGACCCGTTAATCTGTAGTTTGACGTGTTTTTGCCAGTACAACACATATCGTTATATATATAATTATCTAACGTATCTAACGTGTTTTTGCCAGTACAACACGTATCGATATATATATATGATTATCTAACGTGTTTTTGTCAGTACAACACGTATCATTATGTATATAATTATCTAACTAACGTATCTAACGTGTTTTTGCCAGTACAACACATATCGTTATATATATATAATTATCTAACGTATCTAGCGTATTTTGCCAGTACAACACATATCGTTATATATATAATTATCTAACGTATCTAGCGTGTTTTGCCAGTACAACACGCATCGTTATATATATAATTATTTAACGTATCTAGCGTGTTTCTGCCAGTACAACACGTATCGTTATATATATAATTATCTCACTATTTAGCGTGCTTTTGCCAGTACAACATGTATCGTTATATATATAATTGTCAAACGTGTCTACCGTGTTTTTACCAGTACAACATGTATCGTTATATATAGAATTATCAAACGTGTTTTTGCTTTACCATGGCCTCCAAAAGCCCCTCCGTGGATCTAAACAGCTGAATATTTGCATGCCTGTATCATCAACTACGTCACAGAACCCAAAGGAGCCTGATTATTATTCCCCTCCCCAGGGACTGAAAATAGGGGATGTGGAAAAGTGTTTTCAAATCTTCCAAAAGCCCCTCAGTTGCCCCAGAAGGCTGAATCTTCACAGACTTATAGTATCAACTACGGAGTGTAGCCTAACGGACCCGAATTTTCTGTTTACCCCTCCCCGCCCCCGTATTGGAGGCCAGTTGAAGATCAGATGCCGGCCTCCCAGTAGCTGCCACCGTTTAAACCGGGTCTCAGATTCACAAATACAAACATTGTAAAATACAATGAAGGTATGTCACACTCAGACATGGACCGGCTCACATGTAGCAAAATGGTTCACCCTCTGCAAGTGTGGGGGAAAATACTTTTTTTTTTTAAATAAAAGACAAAAAAAACCAAAATGCTATTAAAATCTACATTCGTGAGAAGTACTAAATGATTTGGTTTTATGGAAAAGAATATACAAAATACCTAAATTTCTAGGAAAAAATCACTATATATATTTTTTATAAATACCAGGATCCATAAGCTTCAGCAATT
Source organism: Amaurobius ferox (assembly GCA_951213105.1). Taxonomy (NCBI): domain Eukaryota; kingdom Metazoa; phylum Arthropoda; class Arachnida; order Araneae; family Amaurobiidae; genus Amaurobius; species Amaurobius ferox. The sequence continues at coordinate 131,726,658 of OX578147.1, forward strand.
TTTTCAGAGAAGGAGGGGGCGGGTGTAACATATATTGATTACAGAGACGGAACTACCATACCACAAATTCCCGCAACTCTGGATGGCGCTAAATTGTAGAAAGGCTCGATATTTTGGAATAGATATTTCGACATTTATAAGTTGTAAGGAGCCCATGCCAGAATTTCGCGGGATGGCTTAGGTTCCAAAGTTCTCTGTCACTGATTAAATATAACCTTATTATTGACATCAACATTTCTTTTTGTACTAAATTGAATAGTACAAAGCAAAATAAATTGCTATATACACATAACACAATGAATATAGAAAAGAAAAATAATATTATTAAAAATTTATTAACATATATTTTATCATTTCCTTGCGTGTAACTTTAAAATAAAATTGCATGCGCCTCCTGTAAGCATACGTTAAGCGTGAAACCGGTTCATGGATGCTGTAATCTGCAACGGGAGTGCATTTCAAAATTTAGTGAAACGCCCCTTACAGGTATGTTCTGTGACTATGTGCTTACTGCGAAATAACGCGGTGGAGGGAGAAATGAAATCTTGACTCCTCCAAACAATCCTGCAGCAGCATGGGCAAGTCTTCCCGGGCTACGACCGAATAGAAGCTCATTTAGTTTCATACCCAACGCAACATCCCTTAACGTGGAAAGATATATCTTATATGTCTCCCCTTAACAATACACCTGCACTCAAATACCAGTCGGAGCCAATGGATGAGTTTCATGTGATGTCACGTCCGCGATTCCACTGCACGGCATCCATGTTTGTTGTCAAATATTAGTTTACATATTGCAGACGATATTTTTAGAAATTTACAATCATTTAGTACATAATTTTAATAGGATATATCTAAATTTATCTTCTTTTAAAATTATTTAGCTCTATTGATAGAAAGATGTGTTTAAAAGACTAAAATTTGATGTTGTCTCCACAAGCATATATGCACAATATGTGCTTTTAGAAGTTTGCTAAAGGAATTGGGTAAGTTGAATTTAAAATTACTTTATTGACATCTGCCCTTGAAATTATTGAATCATATCTCTGCCATCAAAGTTCGTTTATTTAGTTGTGCTATGTTTATTTCACGCACTTAAAACACCCATGTTGCAAGGCTTTTATTAGTGATATATTGAGTTGTAAACTTATACAGTAATGCAGCAGCTGGCTCATTTATATATATAAAAAAGACGGTCGTTCTGTTTCTGTAATAATTATTAATTCAGATATGCAAGAGAAAACAGGCATAATTATGTATAATACAAGTTCACTCTGTAGAAGTGATCTATTTGTTTTTATTTTGGGTCCATTGAATATCTCTATTAATATCCTTCACAATTATTGATATACCACATAAAGCTAGCTATCGTAGGATGAAGACTGTTTAATTTTGTTCTTAAAATGCTTCTCCAAACTGCAATAAATCAAATCACACAATAACTTGTAAAAAGTCTGCATATTAAGCTTTTATTTAATATAATTTCTCCTTCGATAAGAAATGACAAACAGATTATGCAATGCTATTTATATTAAACTGGTGAGTGAAAAGCTTTTTTCCGTGAGTAAACTCTGCCTTGAAATTTCTTGCCCTGCATACAGATTATGAAACTAGGGAAAGTTAAATAACTTGCTTGTAGTGAGCATTTTGTACTGCAAAGTGCAGTTGGTTAAATTCCATCATAATTCTGGGGCTTTTTTCTATATTTTTTAATATATATATATAGTAAAATAGAAAAGTATATATATATATATTTTCTGATGAATACATATTTAGTATTTAAAAAAAGAAATTAGGTAATATGGAAATTTTGTACAATTGTTGTGAAAAAATTTTTATACAAACATCTTTTCATAACAGAATATATGTCGTACAAAAGATGTAAAAGTTTGAGCTTTGAGGTTAATACACAAAGAGTTGAGTTTAATACATTTAATACATAATTGTGACTGGAATCAAATATTTGGATAATTGTCTTCTAATTTACACACTTTTAGCATCACTGCACTATACATAACATCTAGAAGGCACTCCCATTACAGACATCAGCATCCATGGACCAGTTTTGCTCTTATTAAATTGCCAGTTCTCATGGAAGTTAACAAAAATTGTAACTTATAACAAATTTTTCGCTGCCATTGCAGATATTGCCCATTCCATGTTGACGAGCATATAATAAGTGAAAAACTGGTCTATGAATTCTGGTATCTGCAATACGAGTGTTTTCTAAATTTTGGGGATGCTCCTTACAAGTGGGTTTTGTGATTATATGCATAACATATTCCAAATTATGTCAGTATGTGTAACAGGGCTTCCCCCCCATAAGAATATCCAAGTTATTATGCTTCTTATATAATTCTTCATGCTGAATCATATTTCCATCATTGGAGCATTTCAACTTTTCCCCCTCCTCCAAAAATATCTTAAAACGGTGCACCTCATGTGCAAACAATGTATATTTGTGTATGGACACAATATCTCAAGAACAAATTGAACAATTCGAATAAATTTTAGTATAATTTTAGTAAAGAACATTATAATGGAATTGAAGATACTTTAAAACTGTATAAAGTATTTTCATAACGCTATAACAAAAGTTATATAATATTGTTTATGTCTTTCTCATAAGATTTCTATAAAATATTTATTTTTATAATATCAAGTACCTGAAATAAAATACCATCATCTGTTTCTTTACCGACAAAAAGAAAAACAAGTGGTTATACTATACATAGTTTTATTTGCATGTAGACATGTTTATCGACAATAATTTGGGTTTTAAATGCGTAATGTGAGCATAGCACATTCACATCAAACGACATCTGAGTTTCTTTTTAAATTATTCATACATTATCCCAGTGTACTTAATTTGGAGTTAATTGGATAAATTCAAAACTGCTGTAATGCGTTGAATTATAGAATGTACTTAGATATTACAACATAGTACAAAATGTGTTGTTTTTACATTCATGTAGCAAGAGCTACTTTGTACGAAATTTAGATTGTGTAGAAAGACCAATAGGAAAGAAACGCCAATGTGTTTTCTTGTATTGCAATTGGTACCCATCAAATTGTATATATTTTCATTTCAACTAAAAAGTTGAAAATAAAATCAAAACATCTAAATAAGCTTCAATAAACTTTATTTACACAGTAAGCATTGAAATGAAACTTACTACATATATTTAATAATTTTTTCGGGTACGGTATACTGTAAAGCATTTTTCCACGTGCAATGATACAAGTTTTACAAACATATCGAGTTTCTCTGCACCTTCCTTTGGAAGAGCATACTCTACACACTCTGGGATTCCCCCCCTCCCCAGCAAGTAACAATTTTTTAACACTTTACAACAAAGTTGAAAAGTGTTTATGACTTTGTTCCTTCTGTCTGTCTGTCTGTCTGTCCGTTAGTACGACAACTGCCGTAAAAATGACTTAATCAAAATGAAATTTTAGTATGTTGTTCAGACGGTCTGTAGAACCTATGAAAATATAAATGAATAATATTATCCAATTAGTTTTGGATTGAACCCGGGTCGAAAAAATGAAATACATTGAGCCCTATGGGACCTAATTTTTCAAACATTTTTTAAGCGGATTTAAAATTCACAAATTGCTTCGAAAATTTTAGGTAATATTCAAATTGTTCCATAAAATATATAAAAAAAATTCAGCGAAATATATTCAGTAGTTTTTTAAATAAAAATTAAAATAATAATTACGCCTCTTATATGAAACGATCACGTGATCATGATATGAAACGATCACATGACCCACTTCAAAATGATATATGGCATCCATCTTGTTTCAAAATCGTGATTTTTTTAAGTACTTTTTAATTCATATTGAGTGTTGTATCCGTCCTAAAACTACTTTATTTTTGCTTAAATTCTGTGCATCTACATACTGAAACAACGCAATGACAATATATTTGAGTTTAAATGCTCATCTAAATTTGATTATTTCTACAACTAAGCCTATTTTTCACCTATGTAAAATGTAAACAGCAAAATATATAGAATGAGTTGTATTAGAATTCCTGTATTTTTTTAACACAAAATAATTTAGTCCATGGAGTCTGCATGGCTGATATGAATGAAATATTAATTGATTTCATAAAGAGAAGGACGATTTTTTTCGATGAAGTTTCAAGCATAGAGTTTAATTTTTTGTAGCTTCATGGTCTTAAACAAAATGTTTAAGTAAAATAAATTATTATAGTATTGTGATGAATGACATGAATGGGAGAAAGTTATGAATGAAATCCTGTTTTTATAGAGAGATCCAGGCATGTTATTTTTTCTATGACGTCATTTGAATTAATTTCAGTTGTTTTGGATGAAGTTTTCAAATATAATAAATTATCGTAGTATTATGATAATTCTAAAACTATTACCGAGGAATGTAGAACATTTTAGAGATGTTTAAACCAGGCAATTTATATTTCAATGCCGTCATTTGAATGAAGTTCATTTTTTTCGATGAAGGTTTAAGTTTTCAAATATCATAAATTAATGCAGTATTGTGATAAGTTTCAAAATATTACCGAGGAATGTATTGCATTTTAGACTTGTTTAAATAAAATTGCATTGAAGTTGGAAAGTGTTTCATAATCAATGCTTTAAGCATGATTGATCTTTCTTGTTTAAAATATGGTGACATGAAAACATGGTGACTAGTCAGCAAGATTTGACCATGCAAACATGAGTATAGTCTTGACCTGTCAGCAAAGTGTTAGTCACAAATGATTTAGTCAGACATTTCAAAAGAAGATTAATGGAAAACAGCATCAAACGTACACAGTATATGTAACACACATATATATATATATATATATATATATATATATATATAGCATTATATATATTGCAAAGAAACAAACAAAAGCATAAAAAATTGTCTACTACTTTTTATTCGTGCAAATAGGAATTCTAAAAAGTATCAGAACAGAGACACCATATTAAAAATCATGTCTGTCTAAGTAAGATACCATCTAGATCTGGGAAATGAAATTTAAATCAATTTAATAGCTCGAGCGAAATCAAATAATTTGCCATAGTAATCATTACCTCTCAAAGCACCAAAATAATATTATTAAAATACACGATTGGCCAGAGGTACTTATATTTCCCAAATTTTTTTAAAGCAAATTATTGCATCAAAATAAAGTAAATAAATAAACATGAAAAGTACCTTGACTTCTTGTGTTGAACCTGGACTTGGAGTAAAAGTAATATATGCATTCGACCGATAGTATCCATTGATTTTGTTGTATAAGCACAGGCGATCCAGAAAAACATGATAGTGATGACGGATAATATACCGTGGATCCCTCCACGTAATATACAGATGGTCAGACAAATTCGTGCGAAGTAATTTTTCTCGATGCCTTTATTGGCTTTCTAAAGGCAACTAAGTGGCGTGAGGTGCAATTTCATAGTGAAAGCTTGACAATGCTAAGATAAAAATTCGCTAGCTGACACTTTAACACTGACAGGAATGGTAATGGCGTACGGCTCCAACAAAGAGTATGGTGGTAGCAAAAAACCGTTGCTAGGGGGAATGTGACGTCGGTGCAACTCATCTATATCCGTCAACAGTTCGCTTCGTTTGTTTACACAGAAAATATTTTATATATTTATTACAAATAATATATAATTAAAATAAACATTACTTGGTTGTAAATCATTTGGACAGACACTATCTACAAATGTTCTTTAATATAAGGTTGAGCGATCAGCCCGGAAACCAAAGTTATCAGCTTGATGTCGACGAGTTTAGCATTTCATCATTCGTGACGTCACGGGGAGTCGTTGCCAAAACACAAGTTTTCGCATTATTATAATTAAAAATTGTTTGTTAATTTTGAAGTGGCAATATCCAGACGTAATCAACTAGCGCAGAGATTTTTAATCGTGCTGTACACACCTTCGTCAGTGATGTTCAGAGAAATTTTGTAACGTCGGTGGAGTAAAATGCTAGTCGCAATTAACACATTTGGTATCTTCAGCGAACCCGAAAATAAAATGCGTGAGTTTGCTATTCCCGTGACATCACATGCGCAGAGTCATGCAAAAAACATAAGTCAGTCATGTCCGGAATAAGCACCCCCACACCCCACTGTGTAACTCATAGATCTTACATGCATAAATAGGCTAAGGGGAGTTTCTGCTGCTATCCAACATAGTAGAACTTGTCACGTGATACAGTACTCCCAGACTCGAGACGTGATGAGTAGAACTGGTTGTTGGACAATGTTGTGGCGAATGGACGCTAACCCCCGATAACCGGAGATCCTCGGAAGCAGGAGCTCTGAACTGGTAGACTGGATTTCAGATCACGTGACGAGTTCCCTATGTTGAATAGCATTACCTCAATACAGTAACGATAGCAAGCTCCGCCCAATAGCGGGTCTAGTATATAAGGTCTATGATCTACTTTGTCTTTCATGACGCTTTGCCAATGGTAACACAGCAAGTGATAATGATACTTTTCCAAGCCTTGGATATTCCATGCTGACAAGCGCATAATAAGAATGAAACCGGTTCATGCATGCCGTTATCTGCATTAGAAGCGTTATAAAATATAAATCACGAAGTAACTAAAGAATGTAATATAATAACCAATCCGAATTCTATCTATTGCACGAGCTGTATAGAATATTAAATGTTATCCCGCTATCATCTAATAAACGTCCATTTTCCAATACATGGGATATTTTCGATTTAATTTCTTTTCTCATTGTCTCATTTCTTCCTCTGGAAAGAACACATTTCTTTTCATTCAAGTGCTGCCATTCCGAAAAACAAGTAAAATCATTAACTCTGAATCTATAGCCGAAGTGCCGTCGGCATTTTACCAATATGAGGCACTTGATGAATGATTCAGTGGCTTGTAATTGAAACCTCATAAAATTCATTCCGGTTCGTGCACTCCCAAACTCTAGCCTACAGATATGGGACACATTAAGGATGAGAAAATCCCATTAATTAATCTTCGTTTTTGTGTTACATGTATATTCTTGGATCGGCATTTTTCGTTATTAATGCGGAATTCTTCGAGCATTTTTATCAATATTTCTATTGAGCTATTGCAATTATGTGTCGAACACGGTAAAAATCATACATAGTAGTGATTTTGAAGCTTAAATCAATGCGTTATTTTTTTTAAAAAATGCCAATAAATATTTAAAATTTTAATGACACTCATTCTTCTATCTCATTTTTTTTTAATTTCAACCAGATGTATGGATACTGAATCGAATAAAGACTAAACATGACCATTCTACTAAAGAGATATGATTTCTTTGAAGGACTTCTAAAGGAAACTGCATATAAATTCTCGTTACATTAAAAAAATATGCAGATTTCGTAATTATGTCTCTATCCTTCATTAATAAGGTACCAAAAATGTGATACTGATTATTCTACGCATAATATATACCTGCTTATGTGCCCCTGAACAAAATATATATCAAATGAATTAACCCAGTGTTCTCCACAGACTCACTGGCACACATCACATCAAAAATGTTCGATTCGCGTTGAAGGATGCATGAAACGTTCTCTCCGGTAGAAAACACGAATTCGAATTTTTCACCCCGTCACAATACTTTCATCATACATTATAAGAGTACAATGTATATACGGAAAGTAAAAATCTTATATGGACAGCACATGACTTCTCTAATTCATTTTCTCTTTCACAATTCATAAAATTAAGTTTAATTCCACAAAATAGCACGAATACAAATGAGAAAAAAGAGATGCATTAAAAATGAAAATTTAATAAACTCTTATGTTTTTTAAAATTGCAACACCATGAAGGGAATTGTCAGATTAGAATGAAACGTAATGGGCATGCAAAGCAGGGTAGAACATTTAATTGATTAGAAATGCAGAGTGAATGCGCATGCCTGGGCTCCGCAACACCCTCTGAACGAACGTGAGAGAAACATAAATAGAGGGATGTGTAAGAGCCAGACATATATGGTATGGGTGTCCACGAGTTGAAAAATGTTCTATTGGCGTCACTATGCCTCGTCAACGTTAGAGGGCGACTTATAAGCAAATTACAGAGTTCGAACGAACATGCATCATCGGCCTGTGGGAAAGAAAACTTTCTTACCGGGATATTGTTGCCCTTACGAGGCAAATGTCGCGACAGCAATGCGAGTGTAAAAGCAGTGCACAGAAGAAAACTGGGCCAGTCGAAAAGCCAGCAGTGAATCAAGCAATGTAACAACAACACGGGATGATAGACATCTCATTCGCATGACGGTGACGAACCGTACAGCTGCTTCTGGAGAGCTAACGCAGCACTAGAGTACTGCTACAGGTGTGAAATTGTCTGCTTCTACGGTTCTAAGGCGTCTGGCGTCTGCTGAGCAGAGAGCTGCGTGCAAGCATTCCTTTCCGGAGGATACCATTGACCCTGAACCATCGACGCCTCAGGCTACAATGGGCGAAGGAGTACAGACCATGGCGTGCGGATTGGCATCAGATCGGATTTTCGGATGAGTCCCACTATAACCTGGACTGCAATGATGACCGAATATGCGTTAGACGGTATTGTGATGATCGCTATTTTCCTGCATGTGCTTTAGAGCGTCATACTGCGCGAAAGTTAAACATGGTGGTGTGGGGAGCCATTGGCTATCATAGGAGATCCCGGCTACTAAGCATTGCGGTTATGCTCAACAACAACATCAAGGAAGTTTTATAGGCTGAAGTTGTACCTATCTTTTAGCGCACTCATTCCAACAAGACAACACCCGACCACATGTTGCCCGAAATGTCCAAATCTTCTTCACTGCACAGTAGATACCGCTTCTTCCTTGGCCTGTCCTTTCGCCAGTCATACCACCTATTGAACATGTATGGGATATGGTCACTCGACGACTGGACTATTACTGGCTTCCAGCAGTCACGACCAATGAAGTGTAGACCCAAATCGAAGAAGCCTGACAGACCATACCCCAGGAATACGTCCAAACTCTCTTTGATTCGATGCCGCGGCGTTTAGAAACTCTTATCGCCTTCTAAGGGCGGCTTCACAAAATACTGATTTTGTGCCAGCAATGCGGTTGCATTGATCTGAAACGGTAATCATTTATTTATATCACCATTAGCAATATGCTGTGTAAATGTCATTCTAATCTGCCCTTTCCTCATCAAGTTGCAATTTTCATAAACATGAGTGTCATTTCAAATATGTACCAGTGTTTATTTTATGCAATTACACTCAACTGAATGGATTACGAAAGAAAGAGAGAGGAAATAAATTTGAGTCTATAACGCTAACCAAATTAGATTTTGACTTTTGTGTCATTCCACGTCAAATCAACTCAATTCTAATAACAAATTTACTTCACCATCTCAGATTTTCATGAAATTTGGCGCAGTTGTATTATTCATATAGACTTATTCATATAGACCTATTATTCATATAGACTTTTGAAATTACAGCTATCTAAATAAAATACCAAATTTTATTTAGATAGCTGTAATTTCAAAACGAGTTGACCTACGTACACTTTTCAAAAATTGTCCAGAAAAGCGCGAATGGAATTTTTTTTAATTGCTGTAGCAGCTCTCCTAATTAAGGTAGAGAGCTGAGAGAGGTGTCATTATACAGCATTTTTGAAACCCTTTCCTTTGATATACAACAACATATAGGTTAAGAAAAAAATATTTTGTAAAAATTGAAATCAAATTTTGAATGTTTCAAAAAGTACATTTTCAAAAATTTTCAAATTAATACCATGAATAGCTAGTATAGGGGTAAATCACCTGGTTCCACTCTCCCATTCTTCGCAACTGCGTTCTAGTATAAGAATAAAGCTGCTTCAACGTATTAATTATATAGTGGTAGTAAAGTACAAAAAATATTGTAATTTTTTATGACGAAAAGAATACAGACGTGAGTCGGAAAATTTTTCACAGAAAATTTTCGAAAAATTTTCCGCAACGTTTTTCCGGAAAATTCCCCACTGTTTTCTCCCCCTCCCTAATTTATTTGAAAATGAAATGCAATACTCTTTCCACGCTGCCTTTTGAAAAGTAGATAACTTTATAAGAAGCCTCTGATTTTTTAGTTTTCTAATTTTGAAGAGAAAGGGAATAATATTTTCTTTTTTTTTTCAAGAAAAATGAACTAGAAGGGACAAGTGACATTTTACTCATTCTGCTAAAACAGTGGGAAATAGTTTTAGAAGCCTTTTCTTTCAGCAATTAATTCTGTAAAATTTGAGACTTTAATAAATATGGAATATTTTCCCAAGTGATTCGGCTGAAGGAACATACTTCAACAAAACTACATATATGTTTAACTCAAAGTCTACCAAATTGCTTCTTTTATCTCATGGTTGCTCACCCATTCAATTATAAACAGGTATTTTTCACACAATTTTTAAAGTTATACATAGATATTATTTTTAAAAAAATGGTTTAAATATAAGTATTTTTTAATATTTTTGTATATTTAATATTATAATTTTATATTTTTAAACTAAACAATTTATTTTTCTTTTCATTATTATTACTAATAATTACTTAGTAATAGTAATAGTAGAGGAATAGCCATTCAAGAAAGTGGTAGATTCAGGGCTCATGCTGAATCTACCACCATGCTGAATTTACATCCTATAGGACGCAAATAGGAGTATTTCATATTTCCCGTTCAATTATCAGCAGCAGAGTTGGCTGATTAAAACCCCATTGGTCTAAACCATGTTTCTTTTTTGTTTGTTTAAACCATAGATTTCGGTTTAAAAAAGAATCCTAACCCTTTTTTCTTCAATCCTGTTCAGTAGGCATTTTTAAAACATTGTTAATATATTATAATATTTAATTATTTATTTTTAAATTATAGGTAGTTTATAATTTTTCTTATAATACTTTTATAACACAAAAAATAAAACTGCGGCTTGTGAGAATAAAACTTTCTAACCCGTCCTGAAAGAAAGCAGGCATATGAGAGTTATATATTTAAAAATTTATTTCTTACGCCTGTGATAAACAGTAAATTATTTATGATTCAGAAAGGATTTAGCAGTTTTTATTTATTTTTAATTTATTATTTTTTTTGTACATTGTTTTAAATTTATGATAATTTACAGAACTATTTTCTCTATTGTTATAAATAAAACATAATTATTTTATAACTTTTGAAAAACACAGGCGTTCAATGAAAATATTAAATTGGTTACTGACTTCAATACATATGAATTAGAAATTTTTATGCATAGAATATTTTTATATATTTCTAAACTTAAACCTTTTTTTAATCATATTATTTAATATATATATATATATATATGACTGTAGCTCTAATGTAAGAACAAATACTTTTAAAAGTCACTGAACATATTATTCTAGCTCAAATGTAATATTTAAGAATAGGTGCAAAATTTTCCAGAAAATTTTCCACTGCTGAAAATTTTCCGGAAAATTCACATCTCTAGGATCAATCCAACACGTTTACTCAAGGTTAAATCTTTCTCAAAATAACGCTAAATTAAAACTATATTTCTAAACTGAAAATTTCGATGCAATTGTTATTTATTTCTGTAATGCTAACATCACCCTTTTGCTTACGGGTGGAACAGCGTCAATCCAAAACGAAGAGTCTCTCAAAAAGACAGGTATTTGACATACCCTATCCCAAACAGTTCGATCCCCCTTTGCAGGCATTGGAGTCTATGGACGCCAATGCCTGCAAAGGAGGATCGAGGATGGACGCCAATGCCGGCAAAGGAGGATCGAGGATGGACGCCAATGCCTGCAAAGGAGGAATGAACCGTTTGGGGTAGGTATGTCAAATACCTGTCTTTTTGAGAGGTTCTTCGTTTGGAATTGAGGCTGTCTAACCCGTAAGCAAAAAGTTAATGTATATTAAGAAACAAAAGTAAAACTCTGACGTGGGCAGCACATGACTTTCCTTGCAAACTCATATTTACGTTCACTTTAGTTCTTCGATAATTCATTAAATTGAGTTGAGTTGCCCAAATTAACACCCACAATTAATTTACATTACACAAAAATTGCACTTTTAATTCAATTTTCGTTTTCATTTCGTAACTTATTTTCAAGGGTTGCATAGCGAAAATACGAAAAACTGAAATGTCTCGAGAACGGCTAGTCCTAGAGTAATGGGGTTGGTTTTATTCTTTCTATCGTCAAAAATTACGCATGAAACAAACATTTTATTGATATATTTGAGCATACGTAGTTTTTATTTTAGTTTTAGACGATTTTTGCGGGCCATTTCGCAAGAAAAGGCAGGTTATTTTTTTCTGAATCGTACCAAAATCTAATCAGCGCCAGAGTAACCCACAAGTGACTTTCCTATAAAATTGTATGAAATTCGGTCGATTAGTTCTTCAGTTAGAGAGGATACATACATTGCACAGACAGACACACAAATACACACACAGACGTCAAGCTAAATGTGGTTTTTTCGTGTTCTAGATGTCCAAAAACGTGTAGATCCGTTGAAAACTCAAGTTGCCATTTTGATACGATTCCAATACTTTCCCTATACATTACCATGTATTGCAGAGAAAGTAAAAAGAAGTCAAGTCCATGCGAGAAATGACCTGCTGTCCACATCATATTTTTTTTATCTATTTTTTATACATCCATTATCAAAAACGTCTCGTTGCAAGTTTTTGCAAAAACACATAGAATGAATGACAAATCGAAGCCGGAATGCTTCGAGCATTTTACCAATCTCTGTCTTTCCGTTCCCGATGAATGATTCAGCTGGGTGTAATTGAAACTACATGAAACTCGTTCCGGGCACATTCACTCCCAAACGATAGCCCCCAGATATGGAGTGCATTAAAGAGAGAAGATTTCATTAATTACAATCTTGTTTTTGTCCTTTGCATTCTGTGGTTATATACTTCAATCAATATTGTTTATTAAAAATGCAGAATTCATTCCATATTTTGTCGATATTTTAATTAACTTGATGTTATGACTATTTATCGAACATAGTAAAAAAAATAACCATTAATATTTTGAAACTTTGTCAATAAACACTTGTAAAGAAAGGAGAATATCTTTAAAGCGCGAATCTTTTATATGATTTATTTCTTTTTACTTTCTAATACTATCAAATATAGTATAGAGATAGTATATTGTTTTCACGAAAATTTTCGATTTCGAGGTTTTGATACCAATGTATATTTTAGGACCTCTTGAATACGTTTTGACTATTTTCGAAATGATGTCCGTCAGCCTGTCTGGCCTATTTCTTGTGTACATGATAGCTGCCAAAAATATTAAGGGATTTTGACAAAACTTTATATCCATCTGTGTTATCGGAAAAATCTAGAACTAGATGGAATTTTTGGAATTCGAGCGAAAACTTCGAAATTTATTCGAAACTTTTTACATTAGTGCACATGGCAGCATAGGACAAAATTTGACATCTGTATAAATAAAATTGAAAATCTGTCTATCTGTCTGTCTGTTCCATCATCACGGGAGAACGGCTGAACCGAATTTGATGAAAATTTGTGGGTAGCCTGAAAATAGCCCCACTTAAAATTTAGTCCATAATTTGAGTTTCTACGACCAATGCTTCTAGAGATATTAGTAACAAATAAACTTTTGTTTGTCTCACCATCACGAGAGAACGGCTGAAATAAATTTAATGAAATTTTGTGGATAGCCTTGAAATAGCCCCCCATAAATTTGGTCCAAGTTTCGGATTTCTAGGACCAGGCGTTGTCGAGGTATTAATGAAAAACGGAACTTTTTCCTAGAAGTTCTACTTTCTAACTCCGTGGTTTATCCAAACAAAAAGAATTACAAGACGACGACGCACCTCTGGCAGAAAAGCTCATGTTAAGAAAAGTACAAACTAGAATAAAGAAAAGGTTTTTCGAACGCAAGAAGCAACAAGAAAGATCAATCATGCATAAGCATTGATTATGAAACACTTTCCAACTGAAATGCAATTTTATTTAAAAATTTCTAAAATGTGATACATTCAGTGGTGATATCTTTAACATTATCACAGTACTACAGTAATTTATTATATTTAAATATTTAAAACTGTATCGAAATATAAATCATCTGATTCTCTATGCAAAATCAATGAATATTTCATTCATATAATTTGTATTCCAGACTCCAGAGCTAAATAATTTTGCGTGAAAAAAATTCAGAAATTCTTATGTAACTCACCTTACAATTGCTTGAGATATTTGCATTTTGCATAAGTTAAAATTAGGCTTCGTTGAAGAAATAATAAAAGTTTAGGGATCATTTAAAATCATAACTATTGTAATTTCGTCAGCACGAAATTTAGATACACAGATAATACCCAGATACACAGATAATAAATGTGTGTGTGTGTATGTATCAAAGTATTGGAATCGTGTTGAAGATCGGAACTCGAATTTTCAAAGGATCTACACGTTTCGGTACTTCTAGAACACGAAAAAAACTATTTTAAAGAAGACGTCTGTGTGTGTTAGGGTATATCTGTGTATGTTTCTGTGTGTCTGTGAGGATATTACATCCACTCTAATTGAAAAACTAATGGACCGAATTTCATAAAATTTGGTAGGTATGTTTTTTGTTGGAAACCCTGATGTTCATTAGATTATAGTACGATTCGTAATAAAAGAATCTGCCTTCTTTGCGTAATGGCCGGCAGAAATTGCCTTTATACACTCTAGCTAAAAACTAATAAACCAAATTTAACAAAATTTGGTGTATAATATTTCAATAACCTACAAGTGATTTATATACCAAATTTAACAAAATTTGGTATATAAATTTGGTAATATTTGTGCAGATAAACTCAAATTATTATTGAAGAAATAAAGAGAATGTGAATATGAGTCTGCAGGGAAAGACATGTGCTGCCCACATAAGAATATTTAACAATATTACAACAATGATTTCTAGAAGTGAACGGAGGTTATTCGAAAAAAATGTAGGATCTATATTTAAAGATCCACCAAATTTTTGTAGAATAAAATGTTCAACAAATTTAAGTTGTGTACCAAATTTTAACCCTCTAGGACGTAGGAAAGTGCATTAAAATTGCCATCAAATAAGTATATTATGAAGAGTTATATAAAATTAAAAAAAAAATTGAAAAATTGTTATCTACTAAATTTATTTTAAAATGTGAAGCCTCTCTCATATACAAATTAATTAAACTCTTGGAAAGACATTTATTATATAATATATCTCTCTTTTCTTTCTGGAGGATATCCCAAATGTCAGAATTTAATTGAATTTGTTTTTCTCCCTATATTAAATATTTTTTAAATAAAAAACTACCTAACATATTTTACCGAATATTTTTTTAAAAATTTTATGGGATAATGTCCCTAAAAATTTCGAAGCAATTTGTGAATTTTAAATTTGCTTAAAAAATGTTTGAAAAATTAGGTCCCTTAGGGTTCAATGCATTTCATTTTTTCAACCCGGGTTCAATAAAAAACTAATTGGGTGATATTATTTATTTATATTCCCATAGGTTCCACATACCGTCTGAACAACATACTAAAATTTCATTTTGATAAAGTCATTTTTACGGCAGTTATCGTGATAACGGACAGACAGAATGAACAAAGTCATAAACTCTTTTCATCTATGTTGTAAAGTGTTAACAAAGTCATAAACACTTTTCAACTATGTTGTAAAGTGTTAAAAATCGTTTGTTTAAAACGTCAACTTGAATTAAAACTTTATTTCTGAGCTAGATGGAGGATTTTGGCTCAAATTAGTCACTATCTGAAAGCATGAATTGTTTGAAACATGAATTTAAATGGAAAATCTATCTCCATGGTTCATTTTTCACAAGCATTTACTCAACAATGAAAAGTATAAAGAAATCAAAATGGCTATTTAATTTCGCAGTTTAGGAGGAAGATTCTACCTTATATTATGTTGCCCAGAAACGCAATTAAATTAAATCTGTCTGTTAATTTTAATTATTATTTTTTCGATTTGAATAATAAATAAATGTCTATAAAAATATATTTCAGAAAAGAACGGTTGGATTTTTCTTTTATTTATATTAATTGGGGACTGAGTACATCACGTTCATTTATTTTGAAAATAGTTTTTAGGCTTATATATTGTGTTTAGCTAATAAACTCATATATTGTGTTCTAATACAATCTTAGTGTTTGCATTTAGTATATACAAACTGGACAAGGGTGTTTTATTCTTCGGATCTGCAAATTCAGAGCTATGAATTTGGCGGAATATCGCTAACTTGGCAACATTTTTTAAATTTTACCAAATTAACGGAAATGTCGCTAAATTGATAAAAACGACGCAAATCAATGAAATTAATTTCGTTTTTTTAGAAGAGAGTACTGAAATATTTCGATAGCATTTGTCGATCAGTCCATCTATTCTACTTAGTAATACATTTAGCGAATTTTGAAATTTCACCAAATTGATAAAAATATTTGTAAATCTGTAAAAATATCAATGAAATTGATAAAATTGCACTTAATAAATGAAATTAATTGTGTTTTTTAGGGGATAGTATTGTGATGATGTTTCGTCAATTTGTCGCAAAATGGGACACAGCAGTTTACAGTCCCACTTGGCGATACATTTGGTGATTTTTTTCAATTATCGCTAAATTGACGAAAATGTCGCCAAACCTTCCATGTTAATCGCATTATTCAGACGATATGATTTCCATCAATTTATTTGAAGCAAATGATATCATGTCGTTTAGCAATAGATGTAAATCCAATGTGTTATGCGGCATACGATTTTTATTAAATCTTTTCCGATTTGAATAACAAATATATGTATATAAAATAAATTTCATTGACTTTGCATTTTTGACTGGATAATATCGATTACGGTCTTCAAGTTACACATTATTATTATTAAAATTTTTGGGGATTATTGATATTTTCAAGTTATTATGCCACTATTTTATTATGACAAAAATTGTTTAAACTCATATATTGTACATTGTACGAGTAATCTTCTACAAATGCACGGATATATCTTCTAATCTACGAGAATATAAGTAGTACAGGTATATTGGCATATGTTTTGATATATATCGGCATATATTGGAATCAATTACGACCGTCTGGTATACAGATTACGGGGATTATTGATATTTTCAATTTATTACGTCATCTGTTTTATTTTGGCAAAGATTTTTGAGACTCATATTGTAATAAGGGTAATTCTCTAACACACAGGCATATTTTCTTATCTGCGACAATATAAGTAGTACGGGGATATATACATATATATATATATTCTCATATAATTTTAGTGCTTTCATTTTGGCATATATTGGAATCAGTTACGGGTTTATTGATATTTTCAATTTATGCATGTAATTTAGACACAGGTTATATCTTCTAATATTCGAGTATATAAGTAGTACGGGTCCCATACAAATTTAGCGCTTTTATTTTGTGTATATTGATTCAATTTCATATTTTTTGTATATTTGCTTTCAAACGGGCCAGGATGTTTTATTCTTCAGATCTGTCCGTGAAGATAATTTTGCTTAGTGAGAACAGATATTCTTGAACGTCTCTTTAGGAGCAATAAATTTAATATTTTAACATAATTTGCACATGATTGTGAATTATAAGTTTATTTATATTATATACTCCGCACGAAGAACGGGTATGCTGCTAGTCTATATAAATAAAATTGAAAATCTGTCTGTCTGTCTGTTTGTCCCATCATCACGGGAGAACGGCTGAACCGAATTTGATGAAATTAGGTAGGTAGCCTGGAAATAGCCTCACTTAAAATTTAGTCTATGACTTAAGTTTCTACAATTAGTGGTTCTCGAGATATTAGTAAAAAACAAAACTTTCGTTTGTCGCATCATCACGAGAGAACGGCTAAACCGAATTTAATGAAATTTGGTGGGTAGCCTTGAAATAGGCCTCCATAAATTTGGTCCAAGTTTCGGGTTTTTAAGACCAGGGGTTGTTGAGATATTAATGAAAAACGGAACTTTTCCCTTGCAGTTCTACTCTCTAACTCCGTGGTTTATCCAAATGGAAAGGATGAAAATCGTTTGTTTAAAACGTCCACTTGAATTAAAACTTTATTTCTAAGTTTGATGAAGGATTTTTGCGCAAATTAGTCACTATCTGAAAGCATGATTTGTTTGAAACATGAATTTAAATGGAAAAATATATCTCCATGGTAATTTTTCACAAGCATTTACTGAACAATGAAAAGTATAAAGAAAACCAAATGGTTACTTAATTTCGCAGTTTATGAGGAAGATTCTATCTTATATCATGTTGCTCAGAAACGCAATTAAATTAAATCTGTCTGTAAATTTTAATTATTATTTTTTTGGATTTGAATAATAAATAAATGGATATAAAAATATATTTTAGAAAAGAACGATTTGATTTTTCTTATAGCATTTTTAACTGGATAATATAAATTACGGTCCTCAGGTTAAAACGTTATTATTATTGATATTTTCGGGAATTATTGATTCAGGGATTATTGATATTTTCAAGTTATTATGCAATTTGTTTATCATGACAAAAATTGTTTAAACTCATATATTGTACGTTGTACGATAAATCTTCTACAAATACACGGGTATATCTTCTAATCTACGAAAATATAAGTAGTGCAGGTACATTGACATATGTTTTGATATATATTGGCATATATATTGGGTTCAATTGCGACCTTCGGGTATAAATATCACGGGGATTATTGATATTTTCAATTTATTACGTTATCTCTTTTATTTTGGCAAATATTTTTTAGACTCATATTGTAATACGGGTAATCTTCTACTAAGTGACTGGCATATTTTCTAATCTGCGACAATATAAGTAGTACGGTGTTGAACATATTGATTCAATTATTATTTTTTTTTTTTGTAAATTTGCTTACAAAAGGGGCCCAGGATGTTTTATTCTTCAGATCTGCTCGTGAAGATAATTTTGCACAGTGAGAAGAGATATTCTTAAACTTCTCTTTAGGAGCAATAAATTTAATATTTTAACAGAATTTGCACATGATTGCGAATTATAAATTTCTTTATATTATATACTCCGTACGAAGAACGGGTATGCTGCTAGTAATCTATATAAATAAAATTGAAAATCTGTCTGTCTGTATGTTTGTCTCATCATCACGGGAGAACGGCTGAACCGAATTTAGTGAAATTTTGAGGGCAACCTTGGAATAGCCCCACTTAAAATTCAGTCTATGTTTCAAGTTTCTAGGACCAGGGCTGTCTATATATTAATTAAAACGCTCAGTTAAACCTTCCATATACATAACATTATGCAGTCGATAATTTTCCGGTACATTTATTTGAAGAAAATGATATCATGGCGCTTATCAAAAGATTTAAATCGAATGTGTTTATACGTCAAACGATTTTCATTATTTTTTTTTCCGTAAATAATAAAGAAATTTATATAAAATAAATTTTATCGAAATTACATTTTTGAATGGATTATAGCAATTACGGCGTTCAGGTTAAAATATTATTGGGAGTACTAGTCGAAAGCCCTTTGAAAATCAACGGTCTCGTAATAACCAACCCCCGAATAATGCAAATTTTTGAATAATTTGCGTTTCACATTTATTTGGCGTTTCATATTTTGGTGTGCAGAACTCCTTAAATAAGAAAACATTGGAAAACTTAATTTGCGCACTTCTTCCTTTCCAACTATCTACCCGTACACCAAATTTGAAGTCTCTATCTCATCGCGAAGCATGTTTTTTCTATTATTTCACCTTTCGAATGTTTTTTTTTTGTATAGTACCCACCCCTTAAATGAACATTCTTGAAAAGCTCCATTCTTCTTGGGTTTACTATCAGATGCTTCAACCACAAACCACATATCAAGCATCTATCATGCTTTAAAAGGCGCGTTTCTCCTTTATTCCGAAAATCGAACATTTTGGTGTACGGCACCCACTAAATTAAAAAATACTGGGAACTGAAATTGTGCGCGTTCTTCCTCCCAAACTATATACCCGTTCACCAAATTTGAAACTTCTATCTTATCTAGATTCATATTTTTTTTTATCAATTCACCTTTCGAACTTTTTTATCTGGAGCGCCCCTTAAACAAACATTTTTGAAAAACTATATTCGTCTTGGGTGTTTTCATCGCATGATTAGTCCATATACCAAATTTCAAGCCTCTAACAAAGTTTAAAGAAGCAGTTTCTCATTTATTCGGCAAATCGAACATTTCGGTGTGCGGCACCCCTTAGAAAATATTGGAAATCTGAAATTGCATACTTTTTCCTTTCGAACAACTTACCCATACACCAAATTTGAAGTATTTATCTGATCGCAAAGCATGCTTTTCTATCATTACACTTTTCGAACGTTTTGGTGTTGTTGTTGTTGAGACCCAGACCGTCCGTCCTACTAGAAAGATGTAAGGTAACTGTTTGGACGGCCAGGAAGGGCCAACCAATTTTGATTGGAACTGAGTGGGGGAGGCATCCACAGGGACCGTACCCTCCTTCCCCTACCACCAACCTCTCGGAAGGACTTACGAATCCACATGTTTAACGTGATCATACTCCACGTGAACACGGCGGCAGTTTTGCCAGTAGCGGGAATTAATCACGGGGCCTACCGAGTGCAATTCCCGCGCGCTAACCACTGGGCTACCGCACCCCGAACGTTTTGGTGTGGAGCAATCCCTCTACTTGTAGATTTTCGAAAAATACCAATTTTTCTGGGGGGGGGGGGGTTATTGAACGATCGATCCGTGCACCAGATTGCAAGTCTCTATCTATACGGGAAGTGCTTAAAAAAAGCGTGACAGACAGACAGGCGGGCGGACTCTTGGCAATTAGTATATATAGATTGATATTTTAATTTATTACGTCATCTGTTTTATTTGGATAAAAATGGTTGAAACTCATATATTGTAATTCGGCTAACCTTCTATTAGTACACTTGTATATATTTTAATCTACAAAAATATATGTAGTATGGTTATATTCCCATACAATTTTAGCGCTTTCATTTTAGCATATATTGGAATGAATTACATCCTTCAGGTTTAAATAATAAGGGATTATTGATATTTTCAATTTATTACGTCATTTTATTCTATTTTTCTTAAGATGATAGAAACTCATATGTTGTAGTACATGTAATCGTTTAATACACGGGTATATCTTCCAATATTCACTAATATAAATATCATGGGTTCCATACAATTTTAGCACTTTTATTTTACATATATTGATTCAATTTCATGGGTTTTTTTAATTTATTTGCAAGCGGGACTAGGGTGTTTTATTCTTCAGATCTGCCCGTGAAGAAAATTTTGTATAGCGAGAACAGAGATTTTTAAACTTCTTTTTAGGAGCATTAAATTAAATATTTTTATAACATATTTTGATTAACAGTGTCATTTAGTATACTAATTTGCACATGACTGTGAATTTTAAGTTTTTTTTTATGTTATATACTCCGTACGAAGAACGGGTATACTGCTAGTGATGTATAAAATGGCTTATTTAGGGTTCAATGATCACAACGCAAGGCAGTTTCAATCATTCTAGTGAAAAAGAAGCCGCGATACAATTTTTGTGTTCGTGACATTGTCAAACTTGCTAGTATTAAGATTAATTTAAAAAGATAAATTTAAAATCTCGATAAATTAAATGCACCTTTAAAAATTTAAGACGGTTGATAAAAAAAGCAATTTTCGAGAAGATTATTGAAAAAACAGCCCCAATAGCATAGAAGACGAAACAATTTCTGCAAACTAGAAATTTATATGAAGAACTACAGGGTTGACAAATGTTTTACGCCACCAATTTTCGTCATACGTGTATCGTTCCGAAGCCATTTGTGGTGTTTCAATGCGCTGATCAATTTGCACAGGAAAAAAGTGGGTGTTGCCATTCGAAAATTTCGAAATTTTTTCACTGTAACCGTAACCGTGAGAGCTCTATTGTTTGAAATCATCACAATCTCGAGCGCATACCTTCAAATAACAATATCTGAAATTTCCTTTTGACTGGTTGAGCGGATAGGCCGCTAGGGGTTTATATATCGAGGAAGTTTTTTTATGACCACCCTGTATATATATAATTTCTCATACTATGTATTACAGCATAGAGATAGTATTGTTTTCACGAAATTTTTTTAATTCGAGATTTTGATGCCGATATATATTTTAGGATTTTCTGAATACGTTTGGGCTGTTTTTGGAATGGTGTCCGTCTGTCTGTATGTCTGTGGTCGATTTCTTGTACACACGTTCAGTGCCACATATATTAGTGGATTTTTACAAAACTTTATATCCGACTTTGTTATCAAAAAATCTAGTAATAGATAAAAGAAAATTTCAAATTCGAGCGAAAACTTCGAAATTTATTCGAAATTAATTTTATATTTTTTTTAACATGACAGAATGGAACAAATTTGACATACTCGTGCATACAAGGGTTTATTTATCACTCAATGATCACTTAAGACTTAGTAGTTTCAATCCTTGTTGTGAAAAAATAGTCGAGATACATTTTTTTTTCTTCGTGACGTCATTATTCCCCTCGAAAGAGAAATTGTTCACCCCCGAGGGGATATAATGTCAGGTATGGTATCAATCGAAATATTTTCTCAAGACCTTTAAAGTGAAGAGTAACACGCTATAATTGCAATCATTTGGACCCATAATACCAATTTCTCAAAAAAATTCATGTAAAATTTGACAAAAAAAGCTTCTAAAAATGGATTCTGGTATGAGATTGGAAAATGAAAGGATTGATAGGATTATAGATGTGAAATGATAGGAAAATTAAATGTTAGGAAAATGATGAAAATCGAGTTCAGCCAAATTCCAGTTAATTTTACTTTCTCTTTCGAATTTAAGAAAATACAAATTCGTTTTACAAAATCTGATCACAAGTTTCGCTTTTAATTTACAATGTAGTGCAGAGAACGTAATAGCGTAATGCACTTATTGATATCAAGCAAACCACTTCATATATTTACAAATATATGAGCCTCCCAGGAGGTGAAGTGCATAGCGTCTTCGGCTGCTGTCTTGCGGGCTCGGGTTCGAATCCCGAATAAGGCATGGATGTTTCTCGAGGATAAAGTCAGTCTACCGCCTTCTGGGTCCTCGTCTAAATGTGAAGCTGCACCCCCTCCGACCTTCGTCAGTGATGCGTTCTTGTAATAAACTTTGTTCTCTCGTCTTGTGTATTACTTCGTTGCTTTCTGCGTCACTGGTCCTGCATCGGCTCCGCCGAAACAGGAGTTCATCAGTAACAAGAACAACAAATATATGAAAATATGTTTACAATATATATATTTACAAAATGTCATTTATTACATAAATCCTTTTTTAACAAATTAGGCCATATATTGTGTCTCAGTTTAATATAATAACATTCCAGATATTGTTGACATTTTGTATCACCAGGCACCATATCAACAATGTAACACTCTTATTCCTGTGATAATTAATCTCTATCTATGTATCTTCCTGTCCCTCAAGAATTCAAACTTCCTATATAGAGTCCACTTTGCTTTGTTCTCCGTCTGTTTATTTTCTATATTAGATTTTAATGAATTTATGAGATCGCCAATTAAATATTTATCGGCTTTTAATATTTTTCTGGTATCTTTCCCAAGATAAAATACTTGTAGTATTAATGTATCTTAAAGCTGAAACAGCACAGCTATAAGGCGTTATTTTTACTTTCCTTGCAATACATGGTATTTGTAAGGAACCCTGTTATTTTCGAGGTATTTCCCATAGCATCCAGAGAGGTCATGCACCTCGGGACCGCAGGCATCAGCAGTTTTTGAAAAACAAAGCTATAAAATCAGTCAACAAGCTCTGATTTCGGCGAAATGCACCCATTCCAGCCATCATCAGAGCGGGGAGAAGATAATCTCGTATAGGGATATGAGGGTGGTCTGTGACAAGAGGAGCCTGGGAAATCCCAGAGGGGCTTAGCACAGGGTGGTTCTGGAATAGGAAAGTGGAATATATATGCAAAAAGGACGCGCAATCGGGAGACGCCGGACGATTTTCGACGAGTTAGGTCGCACGTATCGAGCTCTCCAGCCGACGTAGCAAAAGGAATTCACATCCCTCAACCAACAGAGGGTTGTTTTGTACATTATTATGCAACGTCATGATTGAATAAAAGTTTGTGCTCTATCTGCAAACTTTTCCTGGTTATTCAAGCCTATTGAGAGTCCATTTACTTTAGCATTATTTCCCGGATTCGAAAACTCATGCATCTCAAAGAGGAAACGGTCACGTATTGTACAGGTGTATTTTTATCAGTACGCACCAAAGGACCAAACGCTACTAAAATAATATCAGCGACGATGCAGGAAGAAGCTCAAATCAACGAGTTCATAACAGTAATGTATAGGGAAAGTATCGGAATCATGTCGAAAATCATATCTCGAGTTTTCGACAGATCTACAAGTTTTGGGACAGCTAGAACTATTTTTAGCGTGAAGTATCTGTGTGTGTGTGCGTGCTCGTGTGTGTGTGTAATGTACGTACTCACTCTAACTGAAAAACTTATTGACCAAATTTCATAAAATTTGGTAGGTAAGTTACTAGTAAGTTACCCTGCTGCTGATTAGATTTTGGTACGATTCGGGATAATGGAAGGTGCTTTTTTTTTCAAAATGGCCCGCAAAAATCTAAAATAAAAGACTACGTAAGCTTAAATGTATCAATAAAATGTTTGTTTTGTGCGTAATTTTTTATGATTAAAGGAATAAGATCAATCCTATTACTCTAGTATTACTCGCTCTCGAGATATTTTAGTTATTTCGCATTTTTGTTACGCCGCTTTTGAAAATACGTCCAGTTACCAAATGAAATCGAAAATTGAATTAAAAGTGCAAATGCAGTGTCTTTTCAAATTAGTATGAGTGTTATTTTGAGCAATAAAACTCAATTTAATGGATTATCAAAGATATAAAGAGAAAATGTGTGTAGGGAAAGTCATGTGCTGCCCACATCAAATTTGTAGTAATGTCACATTTAAATTCGATTGCGGTATCATTGCAGTTGAACGTCTAAAATTGATAAATAGATAAGTAAAATTGATTGCATTTAAAACTACCGGTAGAGGCTAACCTCTTAATGTAGTCTCTAAAGCTGAAAATTATATCGGAATTAACAGAGAATTTTTGAAAACAAAAAATGCGATTTAACAATACTCCCTTTTTTCCTCCAATATCTCTCGACAGCATATATACCAACAATTCGTATACATCCGCCATTCGTGTAGGTAATCCGAGCATGGCTAAGTTGTGATACATGTAAAAGCTGATAAACCCAGTCCATTCATAACCATACGCTCTCAGCGTGGGCGTCATACGCCCAAAATAAACGCCTAATTACTTTTTACTACGCCTTAAATAAGCGATGGCATGTGTCTGCTGGTATGTCCGCAATCCATGTATTCAATTTAGATAAACTCACGAAGACATTCTTCGTACATAATCCTATAGAATCGGGAGTTCATAAAATAAACTGCTTTTATTATTCAACACAGAAAGTATTTATTTGGTTAACATGACGCAGCTGGGGGAGAAAGTCAGCCCAGTGCTTAAGTCACGGGGATTGCACTCTGAGGGCCCGAGTTCGAGTCCTGGCTCTGCCAAACTGTCCCCTTGTTCACGCAAGAGCATGAGCGCGTTAAATATGTGGGTCGGTAAGTTCTTCCGAGAGGTTAATTGTAGGGGAAGGAGGGTACAGACCCTACGGATGCCTCCCCCCCCCCCACTGGGTTCCTGTCTGAATTAGAGGGCACTGTCCCGGCTGTCCAAACAGATACCTTACACCTTCTGGTAAGTTGAACGGTCTGGATCGAGCAACAACAACAACATGACGCAGTTGAATAGCGAACGGGGGCACAATTGCACAGGCCGCTAAAAATTTAAAATCGACGACTAAAAGCGACAAAAGAATATACAAGGCGTTTCAGAGCTCAAAAGCAAGTTTATAACTCTAAAAACCATATTTGTTTTAGGCAAATACTTTTGGCATAAAATGATTGTAAATCGAGAGCACAGTTTTGTGAAATGAATTTTTAACTCAGAGGTCACATAAAAATTAAAATTAAAAAATCGGCGGTGGCTCCAGTCCGACGGAGCCGAAATGGTTTCGCATGGATAACATTTTGTAAAATATAACTCAATTTTTGTAATATTAAAAAAAAACAGAACTTTATCCAAAATCTGATTATATATACACTTATAGGGCTGTAGGTTGTAAACAGAAGCTTAGTTCTTTCAAAATTCCGGTACTTGAAAATGCGAATGATACTGAATGTACACTCATTATTGAACACATGCTAGACAACTTTAAAACTTTCGAATCGTCAATAAACGTCATTGACATTTATTTGTTTTGAACTTTTTTCAGAAACTTTTGGTGCAGCAAGTCATCAGCAAGGCCGAAGCGTCAGTCAGAAACTCTAGGTGCTGTAAGTTGTCAAAACCGAAGAGTTAGAAACTCTAGGTGCAGTCAGCAAGTCCGGAGCATCACGGTAGACAAGGTAAACAATGTTTATCAAAATAATTTACGACCATGTAACTTTTACAAGGTAGGATCAAAAAGTTCGGAGGCTGTGCTGATATCTCCAACCCTGATTGGTGGAGAGGGGAACTATTTTACCGTGGCGTAGAGGCACATGTGACGCGAGATGTGAAAAGGGAGAAGCAGGTGTTTTTCCAAACAATGCGTGTCAGTGAACTGCAGTTATTCGCGTTCGTCGAAAACGGAAATGACGTTTGAAGAACAACGAATGTTCTTCAAACGCCATTCCCGTTTTCGACAAGCGCGAACGACTACAGTTCACCGACACGCATTGTCTGGAAAAACCCTGCGCTGCGAACCTGCTTCTTTCTTTTCACATATCGCGTCACATGTGCCTCTAGGCCATGGTAAAATAGTTCCCCTCTCCTCCAATCACAGTTGGAGATATCAGCACAGCCTCCGAACTTTTTGATCCTATCTTGTATTTTAATTTTATATTATTCGAATTAAATGCCTGTTAATTACAATGTTTTACAAATAAACGAAGAGAGATATCGATATACTTTGCTCCGACTAGTTCTTGTTTACCTTTTTACCCGCTTGAACTGTTCAGGAGAGATAGTGTGCCGGAATCAGGAGTGACATATCTCAAAATATCGCCCCATTTCATTCCATTGAAAACAGCCGTTATCGGATAGATGTGTCTATCCGCAGTTTTCATTACACACATTTGTCGCGTTTTAAATCTTTGAGGTCCTAACTAATCGCATGTTCCGCTATTCATTCATAAATAAAAATTTAAATTCAAATTTAATCAAAAGTAAAAAAGTAAAAAATCTGATGTGGGCAACACATGACTTTCCTTATATAATGTAATGAATTTACTATTTTTACAGTAAAAAAATAGGTTTTTCTTATAGTAGATTCTTATATTCTTTCCACAATATTGAATTTTCGACAATTAGTCGTCATTTTCATTGATTTAGCGCCATTTTTATCTGTTTGGCGAGATTTTCGTTAATTTGGCAACATTTCAAAAAGTCGCCAAGTTGGCGACATTCCGCCAAATTCGTCGCCAAAATCTCGCCAAGTGTTATGGACGAAGAAATAAGTTGTTCTTACAGCAGATAAATGACTATTGGCGTTAAAATACAAAAGTATTACTCAAAGTATCTTTTTTCATGAATGGAACGAGCTAGATCAATTTACTGCATGGTATTACATATGAAAAGTGAACATGTTTCTCAATAGGAAATATTTTTTTTTCATTTTATATGACTTTTCAATATTTTTTTTGAAAAATGTGCAATATCTCGAAAACGGTTCATGTTAGCATTCTAAGATTTGTGTCAATCGTTTTCTAATGAAAAATTACATAGGAAATGGCTATTTGCGTAACTTTATTAGTGGTTTTGATTTTTTGACGATTTTTTCAAAATTTTATTCGAAAATTTAGGGGGGTTCTGAACATTCGATTACGTATAAAAACAATAGGCTTCCAGTGTTTTTGGATTGTGATTTTTGTACCAAATTTGGATCGAATCGGTCCATTCGTTCGTCAGTTATCGTCTCCACAGACTCACTGACACACACACAGATACCTTCACACACACACAGACATCACTTCAAAAATGTTTGATTCGTGATCAGGTATGCTTGAAACGTGCTCTTCCGTCGAAAACTCGATTTCAAATTTTCGACCCCGTTACAATACTTTCCTTATACATTATGTATATAAGGAAAGTAAAAAAGGTCTCCTGGAAGTATCAAAATTTTCATTCCTAGATATTTTAAAATCCTTGTTTTTGACTTCCGTGCTTTTTTCCACCAGCTCGGTGGAAAAAGAGCACGTAAGTCAAAAACAAGGATTTTGACACATCTAGGTCGATTTTGAACCTTGTCGATTTAGACTGGTCTAGACCAGCAATAGAAAGTATATGCTTTCTGGGAATAACTCCAGAATCGGAGCAATTAGAAAGCTCAAATTTGATATTCTCCTTGTCTGTTGTGATATATTGTAATTCTTTTAGTTTTGAGAACCTTGCCGGTCGAACCCGTCCAGGGCCGGTCACGGGAATGCACATGGAGGAAATTTAAACAATCAAAAAGCAAGTTTTAGAGATCTCCACAAACATTTATTTTAAAGTGCACTAAAAAGTCAAAAATAATAAAAAGTACTAAAAAGTAAAGCAATAAAAAGTTCTAAAAAGTAACACAATAAAAAGTACTAAAATGAAAACAAAACATTTTATTTGGGAATTAGGGTACCAGGTTTTATGTTTTCCAAAATTATTCACCACTGTAATTCGTCTACTTGTTACACTGTAAGTGAGGAACAAGTAGAATATTTCCATCAAGACATTAACGAAAAAAATCTGATGTAAGCAGCACATGACTTTCCTTATATAATGCAATGCATTTACTACTTTTACAGTAAAAAAAAATAGATTATTTTTATAGTAGATATTTATATTCTTTCCAAGATATTGAATTCTTGTCCATGAGTCGTCATTTTCATTGATTTAGCGTCATTTTTATCCATTTGGCGAGTTTCCCGTTAATTAGCAACATTTAAAAAGTCGCCAAGTTGGCGACATTCCACCAAATTCGTCGCCAAAATCTCGCCAAGCGTTATAGACGGAGAAATAAGTTATTCTTACAGCAGATAAATGACTATTGGCGTTCAAATACAAAAGTATTACTCAAAGTATCTTTTTTCATGAATGGAACGAACTAGTTCCACGAGAAGATGTCACCAAATTTATCGCATGGTATTACATATGAAAAGTGAACATGTTTCTCAATAGGAAATATTTTTTTTTTTATTTTATATGACTTTTTGATATTTATTTTTAAAAATGTGCAATATCTAGAGAACGGTTCATGTTAGCGTTCTAAAATTTATGTCAATCGTTTTCTAATGAAAAATTACATAAGAAATGTCTATTTGCGTAACTTTATTAGAGATTTTGATTTTTTGACGATTTTTTCGAAATTTCATTCGAAAATTTAGGGGTTTCTGAACATTCAATTGCGTATAAAAACAATAGGCTTCCAGTGTTTAGGGATTTTAATTTTTGTACCAAATTTCGTTCGAATCGGTCCATTCGTTCGTGAGTTATCGTCTCCACAGTCTCACTGACACACACACACATACTTTCACACACACACATACTTTCACACACACATATACTTTCACACACACACACATAGACATCACTTCAAAAATGTTCGATTTGGGATCAGGGATGCTTGAAACGTGCTTTCCCGTCAAAAACTCGAATTTAAATTTTCGACCACGTCACAATACTTTCCTTATACATTATTGTATATAAGGAAAGTAATAGAAAATATATACCAAAAAAGAAAATAAATACTAAAGCAGAAAGGAAATACTAAAGCAAAAAAGCAGAACAGAAATACCAAAGCCAATGGAACGTTAATATGATGGAGGATTATTACTAGATGTTGCACCGTGTAAATCCGGAAGCAGCGCCCGAACGAAAAGCAACAGACACAGGTTTATCGGAATAAAATAGTACTACTAAACCAGCTGCTAAGACTTTGGCCGTTGAAGATGTAAATAACCAAGTTTTATAAGTCTTGCAATTAAAAATATTAGGAACTGCTCACAAAATAGGCTTCATATGCTAATTTTTCAGTACTAATTTTATGCAATAATGTATCACTATGCGGGATGTTTAAAAAAATTATGAACAATAGAAGTTTTTATGTTGTCGACACATAGCTTTCCAATCTCAAAAGAGCTGTAAATAAGGTACGGAAATGTGAAATAGCAATTTAAATAATGTGCAATATTTCTGTAGAAAATTAAAAAAAATAACTTTTTCACAACTCCTCTAACGAAAAAGTAAAATTGCAAAAATATCACCCATACCGTATTTAGTGAAACTGACAAAAAATGTGGCATAGTTATCATTGATTAAATTTTCAGTGTGAAATAAGGGGGGGGGGGGCGGGGAGGGGCGATCCACAAATCAATTTCGGTTGCAGTTTCCAATGCAAAATTTTAAATTAAGGAAACTATTTTCTTCATTAAATTCACCTTCCATGTTTAAACAAAATAAGAGCCATAGAAATAAATATAGCTTGTAGCTTTATTGTTTTAAGAGTGTAAGTGCCCTAGTCTTTGACAGACTTAAATTCTAGTCTATACAATAACTGTGTAACTCATGTGTGTCTTTCCGGACCCTCCAGAATCTCTACGGAAACCTAGAGGACTGAAACATTGCACATTTATAGTATCGAACAAGGAAATAACCTAATAAAGCCTCAATTTTATTTTTTCTCGCCGGGGATCAAAGAAAATATGGGGGGAAAGAAAAGTATTACCAAATCATTCATAAAACTCCCTTGGTGACCTAGCATGCTAAATATTTGCACATTTATCGTATCAAATATGGGATAGGACCTAACAGAGTCGAATTTTCGATTTTTCCTCGGGGGCGAAAACAATGGTGGTTTTTGAAAAGTGTTTTCCAGACCCTCAAGAAAGCCACGGTGACTTATAAAGCTAAATCTTTGCACACGTATAATATAGACTATTAGACAGAATTTAATGAAACCATATTTTCGATTAAAACAACTATTTTCATGGTAGGCACTATTATATTATTCAACAAAATAAAACTCTTTAAAATAAGTTGCAACTATATTTTAAGACAGCTAGTTTCCTTATCTTTGACAAGTTTAAATATTAGTTGCAACGTTAAAATATCAAAGCAGATGATGAAAACAACTATACGTGGAACAAATCTGGGGTCAATTTTTGTCTTTAGAACCCCAACTTTAAAAAAAGCAGCATATGTTCAAAAAAAAGTTTTATGGCCCACAATTTTGCAGCCCTGCGCAATTATTGCTGTTTCTAAAATTTTTTCCAACAGCACGAAAAACTTCATTATTAATCTTTACTTACTCATACTATTGAGCAGAAAAAGTATTGTTTTCCCGAAGATTTTGTGTCATCTTGGATAAGGAAACCAGACTCAAAACTGCATCACTGCAGAATTTTGCAGAAAAGGTATTTTAAGTTGCATTATAGGTTACATAAATGTCCGAAAAGTGTTTGTTAAGCCCACCATCCAAGGACAGTTTAGCCCTAAGTTAAACCTGAAAGACCAAATGGCGGCATTTATGGACTGTTACTTCATGATATTAAGTTTGAATTAGAATCTTATTGTGACAATCACAGATGATGTTGAATAACGCATGCAAACCTAAAGACTGAAGACTTTGGCCAGATGGATGTGCCATACACGATAGTTCGATCACAGCACCGTCACGGCTGGTCGGCGGAATTATGTAATTTCCTAAAGCACGCAGCTCCACACCAGCAATAAAATGCCTATTTCTTCGACCCAAATCGTCCGGCCTACCTGAAAGTGTAAGGTATCTGTTTAGACGGCCGGGAAGTGCCACAAAATTTTGACGGGAATCCAATGGGCCCGGTATCCACATGGACCGTACCCTCCTTCTCCTATCTTCAACCTCTCGGAAGGACTTACGGACCAACATATTTAAAGTGCCCGTACTCCGAGTGACCACGGGGACCGTTTAGGAAGAGGCAGGACTCGAACTCTGGTCGTCTGAGTGCAATCCACTAACCAGCTAACCGGTTATATACCTTGCATATCTAATTTGCCATACATATCTTTTTAAAGTGTAAAATACGTAATGAATGGGAATATGAGAAATTATGAAATTGCCAATCAGGACAACTATATATATATATATATATATATATATATATATATATATATATATATTATATATATATATATATATATATTATATATATATATATATATATATATATATACATATATATATATTATATATATATATATATATATATATATATATATACATATATATACATTATATATATATATATATATATATATACATATATATATTATATATATATATATATATATATACATATATATATTATATATATATATATATATATATACATATATATATTATATATATATATATATATATATATATATATATATATACATATATATATTATATATATATATATACATATATATATATATACATATATATATTATATATATATATATACATATATATATTATATATATATATATATATATATATACATATATATATTATATATATATATATATATATATATACATATATATATATATATATATATATATATATATACATATATATATTATATATATATATATATATATATATACATATATATGTTATATATATATATATATATATATACATATATATATATATATATATATATATATATATATATATATACAGGGTGAGTCGGAATTGTTGTTACAAAAGCAGAGGGATGATAGTACTCCACCAGACGAGCAAAAATTACCATGGAACATAGGGTCGCATTATACTCAAAGAGGCAGAAAAGAGTAAAATTAGAATACGAACCTGCACGTACACCAGTGTTGGGAAAGCGAATGAACGATGCCATACGTTGCACAAACAGATTTATTGTGCAGCGACGAACTCACATCACGTGCTCAAAGTGGCGACCACGCGTGTCGTTACACCGTTCACACCGGCGAAGGAACGACTGAGGCACCCTCTCGAAGATTCCGGGTGTTGTGTTAATGTGGTCTGCGGCAACAACGATGCGCGCGGCGAGATCTTCCGCCGAGTCCACGGGCGTCTCGGACACTAAAGATTTCATGTGGCCCCAGAAGAAAAAGTCCAGTGGGTTGAAGTCTGGTGAGCGATGAGGCCACGCCACTGGTCCGCCACGTCCGATTCAGTGTGCGGGATATGTGGCACTCAAAAAGTTCCGGACCGTGATGGAAAAGTGTGCCGGAGCGCCATCGTGCATAAACCTCCCTGGACATGTGCATACGGTAACTGCTGGCGAAGGAGATGCTACGTAGGCAGGTACACAGTGACGTCCGAGGCGCTGACTGCGTCATGCTCGACGCGGTTCGACGTACCTCTTTTCTGCCTCTCAGAGTGCAATGCGACCCTATGTTCCATGGTAATTATTGCTCGTCTGGTGGGGTACTTTCACCCCTCTGCTTTTGTAAAAACAATTCCGACTCACCCTGTATATATATATATATATATATATATATATATATATATTACATTTACGTATAATACTAAAATGAGAAGTTAATAGCATCATATGCTATAAAGGAGCAAAATAAGATCTCAATATTTAGCTGATTCCCCTAGTGCTACAATTACAGCTTTACGACAATTTAGCATAGAGTGAATCAACTTCTAAATATAAGAATAGATATATCAGTTCCTGATACCACATCTTTACAATTTCACACCTAGTGACTACTTGCAATGAAATTGGAATTGCAAGTGCATTTCAAAGAAACTGCATCACAAGTGGTGCCATTTATTTTTGTCCGCCACTGTATATGAAAAATAATCCCATTGTTCATTTCAGTGGTGTAGAAGGATAATGAAAACATTTCTACATAACTCTGAGTAAGTAAATCACTCCAATTTTAACATTTAGTCATATATCAGGAAAGTTAATGTTCCGGTCAAAGCGGGTCGTGGCGACTCTTAAAAGAATTTCGAGATGGGATAATGGTCCAGACTTAAAATTAATAAGTGTCTTTCGACGCAGGCCTCGTTCAGATTATTAAAGTCTAAAATTTTGGCTAATGTAAATCTCTAGCATGTAGAAAGTTAGAATACATTAGAATTTTCTTTATTCACACGATTAAAACACAAACGATTCGAAAATAACAGTTACTTTTTTTTCTTCAAAACATCACCGGTAGTATAGAGCAGGCAGGAAAATGATAGTTCGAAATACGTTATGAATGTTAAGGGTAATAAAATAGTATATTAGCCTAAATATGCAATTCATTCAACTGTCGTCAACTTGAAAAAATTGATTTTTAAAATATTTTGAGAAATATTTCAAGAAAAGTTTTACATAACTTTGGAAAGAAAGCTCATAAAAATATACATGGTTTTATCCTATGGAAAATTTGATACAAGTCGTCTTAAACTGAGATGAGTGTATAAGAAAGTCGAGTGGAGACTTACACTGTTACATATATTTTCAGATACCTTTACTATAATTACACTATATTGCTAAAAGTATTCAGACACCTCCCAACAAGCAAATAAAGACAAATTTTCATGATCAAATTTACATGTGCAGTGTGTACTAGGTGTTATATATAAGCATGATAGCCTGGCAAATCTTTAGACTTCATTGGAAATGGCTTTAACATGTAACACAGGTTTTTCACAGAGGTATAGTGGTGGGGTGCTATTTGAGGTAACCAGTCTCTCCGCGCTATTGCAGGTCTTCTGGGACTCCCAAAATCAACTGTGATTGATGCCATTTAAAGAAAAAGGCAGATGGTGCCACAAAATGCAAAGCTACTACCTTAACTTCCCCATAAAATCGAATGATCTCAGCAAGAAAGATGAGTCCCTGCTGCTGAATCTAAAAAAATATCGCACCCCGTTTGCATCAGACGTGACTTCCGAGATGTCACAAACCGCAATAACTACTATTAGTGCCCTTACAATCCATCGGGAGCTATATTTAATCAATTATCATTGCAGGTCTTTGCATACGAGCCTACACCACTACTGCACCACTCAACTTAATGCAAAACACCGGCCAAAGTGGTGCATAGCTCTTCGCTTATTGACACCAGAATAGTGGCAGAAGTTCGCGTGAAGTGATGAATAAAGCTTGGAAATCTTTCAATTAGATGTGTTTGATTATGAACGCTTTTTTTTCTGACTGTGTAACGACCATCAAAATTCGTAGGAGGACCCGTGATAGTCTGTGACTGTTGGAAATAACTGAGTCCTTTGATTGTAATTTCAACAAATAGGAGCTCAGAGAGCTTGCAGAGTCAACTATGACGATAAGAGCTTACAATTTAGTCCCAGTAGCTCAACGGTAGAGCGTCGGCTGACCAGTTCGGAGATCCAAGGTTTGATTCCCGGCTGGGACAGCAATGTTCTTTACAATGTTGCCCGAACAAATCAACTTTGAAAGTTAGGGCAAAGATGTCGGAGGCCTGAAAATGACTCTAGTACGACTAGTACGGATTCAGTGGACTCTGGAAGAATGAACGCCGATTTCAAATTGAGAAGATAATGACCACGCAGGATAACTAACCTGGGTAAAAAAAAATAGCAGGAGGTGGTCAGTCAGATTGTCAGTTGCCCGCCAATTTGCCATTAGAGGGTGGAGAATGCAGAGTCCACTATGACGATAAGAACTTGCATTTTCGTCCCAATAGCTCAAGGGTTGAGCGTCGGCTGGCCAGTTTGGAGATCCAGGGTTCGATTCCCGCCAGAGAAAGCAAGATTCTTTACAAAGGTGCGAAAATTAGAATAGGCTGGCTCAAAGTTTGGATCTAAATTCTAATTAATATCTATGAAACGAGCTAAAACATCAAATTCGTCTGAGAATAGTAATAATAATGATAAGCCCTCCTCTAAGACTTCTCTGGCAGAGACTTTCATCGAGAAATGGCGACATATTCCTGTAGAGACATACCGGAAATTGGTGCAAAGATGCCTAAAATATTTGAGGCATTTATATGGACAAAGGATTGTCCAACAATACATTGATTTCATGACATATATGCCATTTTTCCCTTTTAAGCTAGGTGTCCTCGCACTTTTGGCAGAAATGCACATTTGATTATCTCTAACACTAGCCTAAAAATATCAGTATATTTTGAAATACATCAGATCTGTTGGCAATTAATTCTACAATATAATTTAATTTAAATTTCCGGTTTCCAAAACACATATGCAAAGGAGAAAATCTTATCTAAATCCAAAACATGACTTTCACTCTTTTCGGAAATGATTTAAAAAATAATTTCAGTTTCCAACCTTCAACATCAAAAGTTTTGTCAACTTGTAAAGGTGTCAGAATGAAAATGCAGGCATCTTTTGATAAAAACAACAAGTTTTATTCTTAAACCTGTAGAAATCATAAAATAAACTCCATTAACGTAATTTAAAATAACAAATCAGAATATACAAGGTCCAGCCTTCCTCCAACCTTTCTACCGTCGGCTGCAGCTACACACGCCACGTTTCAACTCGTGCTTAGCACTTCGCATTTAAGAACCTGGTTGTCAGTTTCCCCTGCTGCTTGCAATCAACGCGGCTGTTATTTAAATTTCGTCTCTTCTTTCCCCGGGGAAAAAACTTCATAAAATATAAAAAGTCGAGAATAGAAATTGTTAATCCTTACAAACTTTATGCTATCGTTTTGCGATTTTACACATCTAAGAGTTATAAGACTTAATTTAAATACACTACTTTATTATATTTAGGTGTGTATTTAAATATCTTAACGAAACTCCTTTCCCTTTCACTTAAAACCACTTTCCCTTCATTTAAAAGAGCCCATTTCCGTCTTAAATCTTACGTATCTGGGGTGTTTATCTCATTCCATGCTAATATGGTCTTTATTATGTTGGTCAAGCAAAACAAGTTCTTAAATTTCATATAAAGGAGCACATGAGTTATGCTTCTAAACAAGAAGTATCAATGCCTTGAATTACTGTACTTTCTAGGGACTCTAATCGTGGTTTTAATTTTTTGGAAACTAAGATCATTTTTACACTTTGCAGAGTCCACTTCAACAATAAGAGTTTGCAATTTCGTCGCAGTAGCTCAACGATAGAGAGTCGCCTGGCCAGTTCAGAAATTCAGGGTTTGATTCCCGGTTGAGGCAGTAAGGTTCTTTACAGCCTATTATTATTATTATTATTATTATTATTTGACTTACTTGAAAGTTTTTGTATTGTTTCTCAGCCTGAATTGTCCCTTTCATTCCCACTGTATTGTCCCTTCAGCCTGTATTGTCCCTGTCATTGTCCCTTTTGCCAACTTGGCGACTTTCAGGAAATGTCGCCAATCGGGCAATAAATCAATATCTCTTAAAATAAGGATAAATTTCTTTACATTGATTAAAATTATTTAAAAAAAATAATTTAATTAAATTTATTTAAAATGAAAAAAAATCGGTCAAAAAATAAATTATATATAAACATCATAAATAAATAAATCATAACCATAATAAATCGTATATCATATAATATATATATATATCATATATAATATAGTAGGATATTAAAGATGAGAGCATATGAAAACATGGAGAAAAATGCTACATTTTTCCTTTTTGACTGCGCTAGGGGGTGGGGGGGGTGGCTGCAAAAACTATAAAATTTTCGTTTCTTTCTTATTTTTGGAAGAAAGAAGTAGTGAACGAAAAATTCTGAAACAGATTTCAGGAATTCCAACCTAAATATGAAAAATTACAGGTACGCTTCAGGTCGATTTGAAAAAGAACTCGATCAACGAAAGAAGGGAGTGAGAGAATATGAGGACTTAAAAATAAAAGAAATAATAAAAAATATCGAATCGAGTGCGGTATAAAAAAATCGGGTATCGAGATTAAGAAAAAAACAATATTTTCTTTTTTTTTTCTCAGTCACTGGAGAAAAATGGAGGAAGAAAAAAATCCGTCTTTTTCTTTATTTTGGAAAGTAATGGACGAAAAAAAGCGGAAAATTTATTTGGAGACAAGCCCAAATCTTAAAACAAGAAAAATATCACGGACACATCAGGTTAATTACAAAAAGAGGGAAAGCGAGAGTAATAAAATGGGGTGGAGAGAAATAAAGAACAAGGATATTGGAGTGGGGTATCAAAAAATCGGACACATCAAAACTAAGAGAAAATTAGCCCATTTTTATTATTTTGAGGAGGAGAAGTAAAAGACCAAATTTTTGTTTCTTTCTTAGTTGTAAAAAAAATGAATAAACAAACACATCTGAAAAATTTTTCAGTGGTATCCAAATCCATGTATAATCCATGTATTCAGTGGTATCCAAATCCATGTATCATGGACGTTTATGGTTGATTAGGAAACGAGTGTGGTAAAAGTGCAAGGGGAGGTTAATATAAGAATTAAAATATATTTTAGAAAATAGTAATCATTTTAAACAAAGGAAAAATACGATTTTTCTATTTGTTCAATCAATGGAATTGAACAAACACACCTGAAACAATACTAAAACTGTTTCTAAATATTGCCGTTTCGGCTAATAAAACCTGGTAAAAATAATTTTCCTAATCATGCTCTACATGCTGATATAAGTCTTATAAGCTAAACGATTACAAACAAGGTGAACGAAATTAACAACTTTTGTTTCAGGTATATACCAGCAGGATGGATTATAAATGATAGTAAAACATTTTTGACAACTAAATAAAACATGAGGTGTTATACGTAGAAACTTTACATAGAACACATACTTACACATAGAACAATATATTATTCTTTAATAAACTTGAAAACATTGAATATGATATACAATCTGAAACTAATTTATGCTGAAACATAATATTTTTTATCTGCAACTAAAATTCTAAAAATTCTCTTACTCGAAAAAAAAGTTAATGATTGATTTGTCACAAAGAGAAATAGTTCATGAGATAAACAATAGATGGCACAGTCTTTCTGTAAACTTTTCTATATGCCGCGCCATCTATTGAGCATCGTGAAAACTATTTCTCTTAGAAGCCAATCAATCATTTACGTCTTCAAATAGAACAAACACTTTTTAGTATTTTATTTGCAGATCAGAAAATTAATGCTTGTACAATCTGCGACATTTAGCTGTACACTGAGCTAATCCTAAATCTGGAAGTATGAACGTTATGTGTGGTAAACATGTGTACACCCAGTTTCTTAAAGTTTTGTTTTTTACACAGATGGAAAAAATCGGTTTTTTAAACTGTTTCTAGTCCGCAAAGCATTCTATATTCTTCAAAGCATTCTTCTCTACGTATATAGTATTTTAGTGTTGCTCTTCGAATCCAAAGTCATCACATTTTTTAGTAACGCTAAGATTTCAGTTGGAGATACCCTAACCATAGATTTTATTTACATCAAAAACATGTTTTTTAAAACTGTTTCTAAACATAACCGTATCGGCAAATAAAACCTGATGAAAATAATTTACTTAATAATTCCCTACATGCTGACATAAATTTTATGAGCTTAACGATTACGAACATGATGAACGGAACTAATGACTTTTATTTTAGATATATACCAGTTGGGTAGATTATAAATGATAGCAAAAAATTTGAACGACTGAATAAAACACGAGTTGTTATACATAGAAACTTTACCTTTTTTTAGCCACATAGAATAATGTATTTATTATTCGATAATAAACTTGAGAATGTTGAATCTGACATTCAATCTGAATCTAATTTGTGTGTGTGCGTGTGTTTTATCTGCAACTAAAATACTGAAACCGTGCTTATTTCCGATTAATTTTTATTTTATTATTTTCATCCAGGTATCGTAAAGAATAACAGTTTCTAGGATTTTATGTTACAAGATTAAAATATAAAATTCCATAATTTGATTAAAAATTGTTTTTTTTTTCTTAATTTTATCTAGATCAGTGGTTTCCACTTTTTTTTCTTCAACCCAAACCATCCGACGTACCCGCAGGTGTAAAGTGTCTGCTTGGACGGGATGAGAATGTGTTACCCAATTTAGACCGGAACCCAGTGGGGGCTGCATCCACAGGGACTGTATCCGCCTCCCTCAACCACCAACCTCTCGGAAGGACTTACGCACCCGCATATTTAACACGCCCTTACTCTGCGTAAACACGGGATCAGTTTGGGGAGTCATCCGAGTGCAATCCTCACGCTCTAACCATTGAACTGTTCCACGCCTTTTGTTCCTCGGAGCCCTGTTTTAAAAATAATTTGACCACAGTTTTTACTACTTTTAATCTGTATGCTTTAATCATCAAGATTGGTATCATGTCTGGATTCAATAGATAAAATCAAGGACAAAGCGTTTTAAAAAACGTTACCAATCCACTTGTATCAATCGACGTAGTATTCTTCTTTATGAATCCCTGTTTATTTATATTTACCGTGAATCAATTTGTAATTTTGATCCTGTTCAAATTTCAAGTTATGTTTGGCGACTCATTCTCGACTCTATGCAATTCAAAACTCTTAAAAGTTATTTGTGACGTCATTCTCAGGAATATCATGCTTGATTTTTTTCTAAAATTTGTATTAGTTCTTTTCTTGTAATATTTTAGAATTCGTAAGCGTTTAAACTTATTTTGTAATTTCAGTGTATATTTCTTGTATTACTTTTAGTAAGTTCATTTACCATTTTATATTTTATGCAATTTTGCTTTAAACTGGTCTCTATATGTATAAACATTCCATGTTTTTACTATTCATGTAGCCACTGGTGAAGGGCGTATATACGTCCGAAAGCGCTCTGGCAGTTTTTAATAATGTTCTGTACGTCTTTTAGGATGTGTTGAATAAAAGGCATTTCGTTTTATAAAACGCATTGTCCTTGATTTTATCTATGCATGCTTTAGATAGCACATATGTACTTGGGAATAGTGGACTAATTTATGTGAACGTGTTTAGTGTTTTTATGCTTCTGCGGAGTTCTACGGCTCCACGGAGCACAGATACATGTTTAGATTCTCATTGTCCCAGAAAGAGAAATCGTACATATCTTGGACATTGTGCAGAGTTTTCTATCACAAAAAATTATCATATAACTCATTATATATTCTCTAACTAAAATGGTCCTCTGAAATTTTGAAGACTTTGTACAAGAAATCCGCTGGAGCCCTCCCCACCTATTTCATGAAACTTCTCTGTGCTCATACTTTTACACAAGATTTTTTTTTATTTTAATAGTAACTTGGTTGTAATTGCAACTTGACTGTATATTTAACTATATAGTTAATCAATTAATTGTATTCAATTGATTGTAAACGTCACGTAAAATTACTCTGGTTTTCATTTTTTATATTTTTTTTTTCAGAGATTCTATTTTATAACCTGTTTGTATGTTTCTTGATTTTTCCTGAATAAAAGAAGGATGGGGTATTACTAGAATACTACTCTTATCTTTCGAGTACCCAAAATATTCGAAAGTCTTTCATAATTGTACTTTCTTAATGTTTATGTGCACATAGAGACGCATAACGCCTTTCGTAGAAACAAAAGTTCTATGGGACGAGGAAAAACAACTATTTTAAAAGTTATCCGAAATATTGGTGGTGTTAGAGAAATGGATACATTAAAACTCGCAGAGCTCCAGTATTTGCCTAATTTTCTCATGGTAAAGATGGTAAAAATCTTCTAGGACAAAGTTTTATGAACAATCACAAGCAATTTATTCTAATTCATTGCTACAACTGCAGGTAAAAATGTACTGTAGATTAAAACCTTCTTTACCAATAATGTAAAAGTATCAACAGATTTGTTTATTTTAATATTGAAGCAAAACAAACCTTCTACACGATAAAAAAAATCTGATGTGGGCAGCACATGACTTTCCCTGCATACTCATATTCACGTTCTCTATCTCTTCAATAATTCAATATATTGAGATCACTTACACAAAATAACACCCATAATTATTTAAAATGACACTGAATTCGCACTTCTAATTCACTTTTCGCTCTCATTGGGTAACTGGATTTATTTTCAAAGGTGACATAGAGAAAATGCAAAAATACTAAAATATCAAGAGGACGGCTAGTCGTAGAGCAATGGGGTTGTTGTTGAGACCCAGACCGTCCGACCTACCAGAAAGGTGTAAGGTAACTGTTTGGACGGCTGAGAAGTGCCATCCAATTTAGACCGGAACCAGTGGGGGAGGCATCCACAGGGACCGTACCCTCCTTCCCCTACCACCAACCTCTCGGAAGGACTTACGGATCCACATGTTTAACGTAATCGTACTCCGCATGAACACGACGGCAGTTGTGGCAGCGTGCAAATCCAGAGCGCAAACCACCAGGCTACCGAGCCCGAAAATTGCCAACAGCACGCGGTGTTCCCAGGTGGTCATCCATCCAAGTACTAACCGCGCCCGATGCTGCATGAGTGCAATGGGGTTGGTATTATTCTTCTCATCGTTAAAAATTACGTATAATATAACCAACTAATTGTTATATTTGAGTATACATAGTTTTTTACTTTAGATTTTGACGATTTTTGCCAGCCATTTCGCAAAAAAGAGGCTATTTCTTTCCAAATCGTGCCAAGATCTCATCGGCAACAGAGTAACCCACAAATGACTTTTCTACCAAATTTTGTAAAATATGATCCATTAGTTTTTCAACTAGAGTGGGCACAAGCAGTTTTTTCGAGCCATTTTGCAAAAATGGCAGATTATTTTATCCCGAATCATACCAAAAACTAATCAGCACCAAGGTCACTCACATGTGACTTACCTACCAAATTTTATGAAATTCGGTCCATTTG
Source organism: Amaurobius ferox (assembly GCA_951213105.1). Taxonomy (NCBI): domain Eukaryota; kingdom Metazoa; phylum Arthropoda; class Arachnida; order Araneae; family Amaurobiidae; genus Amaurobius; species Amaurobius ferox. The sequence goes on from OX578147.1 coordinate 131,769,562, forward strand.
TTTTTGCGTTAGAGTGAATGCATACATTGCACAGACAGACACGCAGACACACACACACAGACGTCACGTTAAAAATAGATTTTTCGTATTCTAGAGGTATCAAAACGTGTAGATCCGTCGAAAACTCGAGTTGCGATTTTCGACATGATCCCAATACTTTCCCTATACATTACCATGTATTGCAGGGAAAGTAAAGGAACAGACTAGGTTGACAGCGAGGGGCAAACTGCTGCACTTTCACAATCTTTTATCTGGAGATTTTGAAAATAATTATGAAAAAGTTATAGTGATTACTAAATTGATTAACAATTTGACAATAAAACAAATGATTAAAAAAATAAAAACGATTGGATAAAAAATAAAGGAAAACAAAAGTTAATTGAAAATTGAGGCTTTTTAAAGTTACATGATAGAAAATCTATGAAAATTAAGACGTGCAGTAGGCTTTAGTGGGCCTTCGAGCATTTTTGGGTGATCATATGTATTGTTACAAAGTAAATATGAATAAATGGTATGAGCATCACATTTTGAAAATTAGTGTGCATAGCACTTTAAAAATTAGAATGTATCCATTTTTACTTTCCCTGCAATACATGGTAATGTAGGAAAAGTATTGGAATCATGCCGAAAATCGCAACTCGAATTTTCGACGGATCTACACGTTTCGAGACCTCTAGAACACGAAAAAACTATTTTTAGCGTGACGTCTGTGTATGTGTCTGTCTGTGTGTCTGTGCAATGAATGTATCCACTCTAAGTCAAAAACTAATGGACCGAATTTCATAAAATTTGGTAGGTAAGTCACTTGGATATGACCCTGGTACTGACTAGTTTTTGGTACGATTCGTAAACACAGAACTCGCCTTTTTTTGCGATATAGCTCGTAAAAATTTAATTTATCCGCTCTAGCTAAAATACTAATTGACAAAATTTCACAAAAATTGGCAGATAAGTTACTTGGTGGATGCTCTGGGGCTGATTAGAATTTGGTACGATTCGGAAAAGAAGAACCCGCTTTTTTTTACGAAATGGCTCGCAAAATTTTCATGTATCCACTCTAGCTAAAATACTAATTGACCAAATTTCACAAAATTTGGTAGGTAAGTAACTTGTGGGATACTTTGGTGATGATTAGATTTTGGTACGATTCGGAAAAGAACAATCTACCTTTTTTTACGAAATGGCCCGCCAAAATCGCCAAAATCTAAAAGAAAAAGACTAAGTAGTGTATGTTCAAATGCATCAATTAAATTCTTGTTTTATACGCATTTTTTGAAGAGGAAAATTATATAACACACTCCATTATACTTTAAGACTAACCGTTCTCAAGATATTTGACATTTCATGCATTTCTGTTACGCCGATTTCTTAAAAATGTCCAATTACCAAACAAACACAAAAATTGAATTAAAAATGCAAATTTAGTGTTATTTGGTTCAATTAAACTCAATCTAATGAATTATTAAAGAAATAAATAAAATATGAATTTGAGTCTGCAAGGAAAGTTATGTGCTGCCCACATCAGATTTTTACTTTCCCTGCAATACATGGTAATGTACAGGGAAAGTATTGAAATCATGCCGAAAGTCGCAGCTCGAGTTTTCGACGGATCTACACGTTTTGAGACCTCTAGAATACGAAAAAAAAATTTTTTAGCTTGACGTCTGTGTGTCTGTACAATTATGTACCCACTCTAACTCCAAAACTATTGAACAAAATTTCATAAAATTTGGTAGGTAAGTCACTTGTGTGTGACACTGGTGTTGATAATTAGTTTTTGGTACGATTCGGGATAAAAGAAAACCCAGCCCTTTTTTGTGAATTGCCCCGCAAAAATTGCTTGTATTCACTCTAGCTGAAAAACTAATAGATCAGATTTTACAGAAGGTGGTAGATAAGTCACTTGTGGTTTACCCTAGTGCTGATTAGATTTTGGTATGATTCGGAAAAAAATAAGCAGATTTTTCAAGCGAAATAGCCCTCAAAAATAGTTAAAATCTAAAATAAAACTACGTATGCTCAAATATATCAATTAAATGCTTGTTTTATAAGTATTTTTTAAGGATGAAAAGAATAAGACCAAACCTATTACACTAGGACGAGCCGTTCACGAGATATGTCAGTTTTTACTCATTTTCGCTATGCCACGTTTGTAAATAAATCCAATTACCAACTGAGAACGAAAATTTAATTAAAAGTGCCAATTCAGTGTCATTTTGAATAATTATGGGTGTTAGTTTGTGCAATTAAACTAAATTTTTGAAGAAATAAAGAGAACGTGAATATGAGTCTGCAGGGACAGTCATGTGCTGCCCACTTCAGATTTTTTATATTAGTGTGAACCACCATTAAAAACTGTCCCCTTTGATAACATCCTTCGCTCATGGAGACAGCCAAACTAACAAATTAGACATTCATAAATATAACAAATGCAATTATACTTCTATGCTTTCCACTTAAGTACTCGTATAAGTTTAAATTGTTTTTATTAATATACACGTGGGAGAAAACACACAATTGTGACTGAATGTTCTAATTCCAACAATTTTCGTATTTTGTTTTCCTTCATATTACATGACATTTATATCAGATTTTTTTTATCATATTATTTCAGCATTGCGAAAATTTATTGATTTTGTCGAAATTGTGTTCAAACCCCAATCACTTGTAATGGTATTAAAATGTTCTGTAAGAAAATATTTCTAATAAAATTAACCGATTTCCAGGGGGTGATTTGGCCCCTGGTAAATCGTTAGTGGGGTCAGGAGGTACTTTGGCACCCCCTGACCCCCCACCCTTAAATACGCCCATGCACACATCGGTTTATTAAACAGTGCTACCAAATAACTATACCTTTTTCCCCAAAAAATATAAATAATTAATCAGTGCTGCTAATATGTATAAAAATGAAATTATTGCGCCCAATTCTATATACAACAGAGCCACTAATTAACGAACATCAGTTTTATAATTCTCAGAAAACCCCTATTACGCATGTTTTACGCCTTTTACAAGCGGTGCTTATATAGGCGTGATACTTCGTAATTAAATATATTTTTAAAAATTTTCTTTTTAGTGATAGTAAAAAAGGTCCATTGCTTTCTTCGTGACAAGGCGTAATTTAACAAGTTTTTTTTTCTTTCCCATTTTTTTTCAGAAAGGAAATTAGTATTGCATTTTTTCCTTAATTAGTCTTAATTCCTCTTAATTAGCTTTATTAAAAACGAATGAAGAATTACTTTTTAAGCGTTCTGATTTCGAATTCATTCATTTTCTTAGGTGTTTCAAAGTCTTACTTTTTACTTTCCTTTGTATAATAAATGGAAATGTTGGGTATTGTCTGGAGATTAAAAATCCAATTCTTACTCTAGAATTTTAATAGATTTACACGTTTTGAGCAACCCTGAATACTAATCATCATTTTTATGATGATGTCTGTGTTTTTGCCTGCCTGTATGTATGTGTATGTGTGTAATGACACCTTTTGAACATAATGGAAAAATGAAATGATATTCTTTTAATTGAATACGCAATCGACAACTGCTACAAGTTCAGGAGATTTATAAAAAGCTACCAAACTGCTCCTTGAAGGCTTCTAGTCTATAATAATAAAAGAAAATGGTTATGTGTGTGTGTTCCTGTGGGTCATAATCTTATACAAAATAGTTGTTTCTATAAAATTTGTTCGCAACATTGTTGTATAACTTTTTTTTAGAAACACGTGTTAGAAAAGTTGAGGGCTTTCCCCTTATTCGTTGAGCCCGAAACACGATAAAGCTCTGACATAAGTCGATATAGAAAATGGCTCCAAATTTATTAATCCTATTTGCTTCATTTGAATCTAGAGATATCCACAAAAGCCCACATATCATTGACAAAGTCGGACGTCAAATGGATAGTTATATATCAACAAATTTGAATAGTGTAAAGAAAGAATAACACAAATTAGATATTTCTTCTAATTCGATTTTTCTTATCGACTAAATTAAACAAATGTGAAAATGGACAACGTAATTCTCCTTTCTGTAGGCTTCAGTCGGTCGAGAAACTTCTATAGGAAGAGGTTCAGCACGAAAGAAAATATTCACTCAATGCGATCACTAAAGAAATTTCAAAAATTAAAATGACTCATAAAATCGAAAATTTTGTCAGAATGCTAAGGTACATGCGGTGATAAATAAGCCACCTTCTTCGAATACTCAACATCTTCTCTCTTGGAATATCTATATCTTCACTACTATTCGACGTGGGGATGATTGGTTCTCCCTCAGGTGCCTCGAAATGCAAACGCCTTTTGGATCCTCGGAAATATATATATATATATATATATATATATATATATATATATATATATATATATATATATATATAATATATATATATATATATATATATATATATATATTTGAT